>CM055274.1:65349656-65863345 GCA_029237695.1 Conchocele bisecta | reverse complement strand
GAATGTGGATTTGTCACAGGGCGGTAGAGGACCATTGGAGCAATGCGTGTGTGAAATGTGAAGCAGATCCGAGCAAGGAAACAGAAATTATAAGCCATTTACCCAGCTTTAAGGTTACGTACGTACGTACGTACGTACGTACGTACAGACGCCGGTAACACTATATGCCCTCCTCACCATTCGGTGGCGGGGGCATAAATATTTAATAAATTTCATATCCGTAAATATTCAGAAAGGAACGGGTTAAAAAAACACTCTGGATTATACGCAGATCTGTCGCCATATTTCGCCGATATTGATTTCGAAAATAGTTTCCGTAAATGGTGTTGAAAAGAGATAATACATACCGCAATCAATAATTAACAATATAATAGTATTATACCACTTTCGGCAGCAATATGATCGCAAATATAACACGATTTATGACAATAGTCTGTTATCACGATTTTGATGTACAGATAGGCAAAAATATCGGGAGTTAATGCACAACCGTGTACTAACTGAGAACGTGTTATAGTGAAGCGTGTACTACCGAGTTCACAGTGTAATTGAAGATACTAGAAAACGGTGAAATACGGACCAGGTGAATCACGGACATAGCAAACTATGATAGGGAAAATATAGACAAAAACGTCCAAGGTACGAATAAAAAAACAGTGTGGGGGGATAAATAACAACAACTTGGCAAGTTTTTTTTCATTTTTTTGTTTCATTTTGAATTGGGTGCGTCTTATAATCTCATGTAGACATTTTCCCCCAGATTTTGGACTGAAAATAGGGGTGCGTCTTATGCACTCTTGCGACCTATAATCGCAAGAATACGGTAAGATGAATGCATGTATGAAATATCAATGCGCTCCCTGAAAACAGAAGTTATACAAAATTTAACCCAACGTCAAGTTTATGAACGCACTAAAATTGGTGATTTTCTACAGCATGATAGCTATTCACATGAGGAATGCATGTATGAATGTGCTAAGTTTGTGACCTTGACCTTGGAGAAAGGGATGGGTCATGGATTTGCTGTAGCACAATAGAGGATCATCAGATGAATGCATGTATTAAATATCAAAATATAAAACATAAGTTACACAACATTTACCCCAACCGTGACGTTAAGTTTATGAACATGCTAAGTTTGTGACCTTGACCTTGGGGTAAGGGTTGGGTGGTGGGTCGTGGATTTGTTACAGCATGATAGAGGGTCATCTGAGGAATGCATGTATGAAATATCAAGGTGTTCCATGAAAGGAAACAGATGTTATAAGACATTTGCCCCAAAGTTAAGTTTATGAATGTGCTAAGTTTGTGACCTTGACCTTGACCTTGGGGTAAGGGGTTGGTGGTGGGTCATGGATTTGCTATAGCACGATAGAGCATCATCAGATGAATGCATGAAATATCAAGGCGTTCCATGAAAGGAAACAGATGTTATTTTAAGTTTGTGACCTTGACCTGGGGGTAAGGGTTGGGTGGTGGGTCATGGATTTGCTACAGCATGATAGAGGGTCATCTGAGCAGGGTTGGACGGGAAATACCGGGGACGGGAAATACCGGGGGCGGGAATTCCCGGCGGGAAATATCGGGACCGGGAAATACTCCCCAAAGTGGGAAATACCGGGAAATACCGGGAAATATGAATTTTGATGTTATTATTTGATAATTAAAGTTATTTAAATTAAGTTTTAAACTCAGTAATAGTTAATTAAACAATCAACAACTTAATAATTAGATATAGGGGTTAATTACAAAGTATAGATCTGTTTCATTCCCAACTAGCGGTACTCATCAGGTGGAATATTTGGCAACCATGACATTTATATTTTGGTTGTATTATTTTTTTGTAAATTACTTCTTCATTTTTTAGGAAGCATCTGAGTGTCTGCTAGATACAATTCACAAGGATAACGTCATCATGATCAGACTATGTTTATACAACAGGCTGTTAATTGTCAACCTTCTCCCACACTAATATTCGGTATCAAGAAATGAGAATATTAATGATCTTAGCATGCATGATGTGCATACACATAGTCTCTTACAAGTCTTATATGACTGCCAATGTACTGTTGTTTTATGCTTTGCATTTGTATTACTATTATGACATTTATTTAACGTGTAGACTATGGGCCACGATGGTACGTATGAGATACAGTACATAAAATCGTTAAAATTAGCCAAAAGCCTACTAATGTCTACTTATTTGCATGTACATTGATGAGACTTTAATATACTTTAATAAACCATCAGACTATGACAACAGGCTGTTAATTGTCAGCCTTCTCTCACACATTTTGTGTCATACTGTATAATAAGAACCCAGGTGGTCTGTATATGGTCATGTCAAGTTGTAAAACAATTACACTGTACTGTACATGGATTATCCCTGTTATCAACAGGGATTTTCTCAAAATTCCAAAAGCAGCTTTTATTAGTGGCAGGTTACTATAGTAATGAGGGGTGTTCTCATATACAATAAAATAGACAGTTGGCAAATACTACATAGACTTGTATATAGGGAAGAAAAATGTCTACAAAATATATGATTTTTTTTCTCTCTAAATAAACTTATTATTTCTTTTTTTTATTGCAGAATGTTTTACCTGTAGGCTTATCAGTCTACACAGATATAAACCATAGTAGATATATGGGAATATAGACTCATCTTGACATTTTGGAATTAAAAAGACCACCAAGATTCATATTTCCCGGTATTTCCCGGTATTTCCCAGTACCCGGTATTTCCCAGTATTTCCCAGTATTTCCCGATATTTCCCGCCGTCCTGGGAAATACTCTTATTTCCCGGGAAATTGCCAACCCTGCATCTGAGGAATGCATGTATGAAATAACAAGGTGTTCCATGAAAGGAAACGTTATAAGACATTTACCCCAATGTTAAGTTTGTGGATGCCGATGCCGATGCCGACGACGCCGGGGGTATGCCATAAGCTCATGGGCCAAGCGGTTCATGTGAAGAAGAATTTTGAAATCTCTAATAAAAGAACGACCTTTTGACCTTTCGGCGGCCATCTTGGATGACATAACCAGAGTGATCGCCTCGTTGATACCTTTGATTTGATATATGACATGCCCATATTCGTTCAAAAATAAAATTTGACCCCAATTTGACCCCACGAGCCACGCCCATTTTTGACCCCGGGGTCACCATTTTAACAACTTTGAAAGAGCATTATACATCGATCATTCCTACCAAGTTTTATCGAAATCCGGTTGGCGGTTCTTGAGAAGAAGATTTTTGAAGAATTTGTGCTATTTTTAGACGGCGGCCATATTGGATTATGTAATGACGTTCTTTTAACAATTTTGTAATCCCCCTACCTAAGGACCATGACCATGAAGTTTGGTGACCATAGGTCCAAAGGTTACCGAGGAGAAGACGTTTGAAAATGTTCACGGACGACGGACGACGGAGGACGACGACGACGGACGACGGACACATTGCGGTAACAATAGCTCACATGAGCTTCGCTCAGGTGAGCTAAAAATATCATGCCTCATTTGCATATGAAAATAGCCTGATACCACAAATAAATTTTACTAAATGATTATAGCTGTATAGCGGGCACTCGTAATTGTTAGAACTGGTGGACTGGTGACATAAGAACATTAATAGAGAACATTAATAAAGAACATTAATAGAGAATATGTTTTGTCTAATACGAAGTCTAGATCTGATCTACTGTGGAAGTATACTTTTTTATTTTTGTTCATACCTCCTTGTTATGTCACATGTTGGCTGATTGAAGAATATATCGAAGTTCAATTTGTCTATGTTTTAAAATTGTGTACATTTGTACCATGCCAGTATTTCAACGTTGGTAACATAAAGTTTTCATATATCTTTGTATGCTAAATGGAAAGCTAATGATTTTCGCAAGTTTTGTTGCACAGTTCAGATCAATCCTGGATTTAACGCCCGTAATTGGTTCGAAGACCTTACATGGCGATGGCGCTGTACAATTTCAATCAAATACTTGTAAATGTATTTCTTAACAAGAGTGCCGAAGGTCACAATTTACACCCGTCGAAGCCGTTATTTATAAGGCCAGTCATTGCGTGGACAAGGATACAGAGTGCGAAAATTAAAAATGGCCGCCAAGGGGAGATAAGTAATTGGAAATTTTTCAAAATCAATAGGCTTCTTTGTCTTGCCATGATAAACATGTATACCAAATTTTGTTTCGATTGGTGAAGTAGAACTTGAGTTATTGCGTGGACAAGGATACAGAGTGTGAAAATAAAAAATGGCACCCAAGGGGAGATAAGTCATCGGAAAATTTTCAAAATCAATAGGCTTCTTCGTCTTGCCGTGATGAACATGTATACCGAATTTGGTTACAATTCGTCAAGTAGACTCTAGATATTGCATGGACAAGCTGTGCCCGCCCGTACAAGATGAATACATAATACGTCCCGTTTTTTCAAACGGGCGTATAAAAAATGGTGCCCAAATGAGGTATAATTAGTGTCTTGTAGGAGCAATTCCTTTTCCTTGAAAGTGAACTTTCTTCTAATAATTCCTAGCACATTGTGTTTGCTTTCTTGCAGGGCTCAACACTAAGGCACATCCGACCGAGTCTAGTAAAAATGTGGTCCGGTCGTGTCAATTTTCCCGAAATACCCGACTGGTTGCGTTCCAATTTGACCAGTCACTGCCACAAATGTCAGAAATAAAACAGTATTAGTTCACCTTTTATTTGTCTAGTACATATGTAATAACCAACAAAATTTAAAAAGAAACATATCAGATGATTGACAGTTCGAAAATACAGCTGAATCTCGTTATCTCGATATCGTTTATCTCGATATACCTGCTTATCTCGATATACGTCCCAGGTCCAGGCAGAATTCCCTATATATATCATATGCTTTACTCCTGATAACTTGATATCGGATATGTTGATATATCGGTTTAGTCGAAGTGGAAATCGAGTCGCGATAGTATGTTTCCATCACATTTGTATTCTGATATGTCGATGCGAAAATTAAGCGCCCGGCGCCGCCAAGTCTGAATCAGCGCGATTATCTCAGGTAAGTTTTCACATTTCTATAGAAACCAAAGACACCACCGCCGCTAAAATGCGTTTAAAGTTGCATGACCAGTTAAAGCAGTGCACTTAAAACCATAATTACGAGATAACGAGAATGATCTGTAGTTTATTTACAACTTCAGGCGGACTTGTTTGCCTAGGTTTCGGATATGATAATGAAGTAGGCCTCTGTATTTTGTACCCAAACCAAAACGTACCCATTATAAACAGTGGATCAATGCTAGCATCGAATATGATAATTTAGTGAGTGAATTTAAAATTCTGTGTGTACTGCTGTAGGTCTCTAGTTCGTTCATTTTATTTTTTGGCTGGACAGTTTAAATCTATTATTAACAATGCAAACCTCAATACCGCAAGGCATTATGATATTCTGAAGTAATATTGACCGGATCCCGATAAATGAACCAAACTAAATATTAACAATCAAGTCCGGAGTAAAGCTAATTTACATAAGAAGTACAACGATCTACGATTGGTTGATGGTGCTTCATTCACCAAATTGCAATTTTTGATTGGAAGCTGTCAGAAATATAAGCAAACAGTGAGTACCGTACGTATTGATCATAAAAATATCTTAAACTAGATGGCCGCGGCCTGCATGTCGCACCTTGGGGCGAGGCATGGACACTAAACAAGAGGGCCATGATGGCCCTAATTCGCTCACCTGACTCCATGAACACCAGAGGAGAATGTGACATAGAGTTCATGTGTTTTAAAAAAATTGTGCTATTTTTAGATGGCGGTCATCTTGGATTAAGCGATGACTCTCATTTTACCAAATCTGAAAATGCTTCACCCAAGGATCTTAACTTACTATGAAGTTTGGCCATCATCGGCCATGTGGTTTCTGAGAAAAAGACATTCAAAATCTGGAATAAATGACCTTTTGGCGGCCATCATGGATGACATAATCATCCGATTCCGACAAATATTGCACCAGAGCAATCGCCTCATCGATACCTTCAATTTGATATATGACATTAGCATATTCGGTCAAAAATAAAATTTGACCCCATTTTTGACCCTGGGGTAACCATTTTCACAAATTTGAAAGACCATTGTATATCAATCATTCCTACCAAGTTTCATCGAAATCCGGCCAGCGGTTCATGAGAAGAAGACTTAAGAATTTGTGCTATTTTTAGACGGTGGCCATCTTGGATTAGCGATGACCTCCATTTTAACAAATCTGAAAAGGCTTCACCCATGGACCATAACTCTTATGTTTGGCTACCATGGGCCAAGCGGTTCATGTGAATTTTGAAGAATTTTGAAACTCTAATAAAAGAACGACCTTTTGACCTTTCCTTTCGGCAGGCCATCTTGGATGACCTAACCATCCGATTTCGACAAAAAAATTGCACCAGAGTGATCGCCTCGTTGATACCTTCAATTTGATATATGACATGGAGATATATTTGGTTTCAATAAATAAAATTTGGACCCCAATTTAGACCCCATGGGCCACGCCCATTTTTGACCCCGGGGTCACCATTTTAACACGTTTGAAAGAGCATTGTACATCGATCATTCCTACCAAGTTTTGTCAAAATCCAGCTAGCGGTTCATGAGAAGATTTTTTAAGAATTTATGCTGTTTTTAGACGGCGGCCATCTTGGATTAGCGATGACCTCCATTTTAACAAATCTGAAAATGCTTCACCCATGGACCATAACTTTTAAGTTTGGCTACCATGGGCCAAGTGGTTCATGTGAAGAAGAATTTTGAAATCTCTAATAAAAGAACAACCTTTTGACCTTTCGGCGGCCATCTTGGATGGCCTAACCATCCGATTTCGACAAAAAATGCACCAGAGTGATCGCCTCGTTGATACCTTCAATTTTGTATATGACAAGACCATATTCGGTCAAAAATAAAATTTGACCCCAATTTGACCCCACGGGCCACGCCCATTTTTGTCCCCGGGGTCACCATTTTAACAACTTTGAAAGAGCATTGTACATCGATCATTCCTAGCAAGTTTCGTCGAAATCCGGCTTGAGGTTCATGAGAAGAAGATTTTTTAAGAATTTATGCTATTTTTAGACGGCGGCCATCTTGGATTAGCGATGACCTCCATTTTAACAAATCTGAAAAGGCTTCACCCATGGACCATAACTCTTAAGTTTGGCTACCATGGGCCAAGCGGTTCATGTGAAGAAGAATTTTGAAATCTCTAATAAAAGAACGACCTTTTGACCTTTCGGCGGCCATCTTGGATGACATAACCAGAGTGATCGCCTCGTTGATACCTTCAATTTGGTATATGACAAGACCATATTCGGTCAAAAATAAAATTTGACCCCAATTTGACCCCACGGGCCACGCCCATTTTTGACCCCAGGGTCACCATTTTAACAACTTTGAAAGAGCATTGTACATCGATCAGTCCTACCAAGTTTTGTCGAAATCCGGTCGGCGGTTCTTGAGAAGAAGATTTTTGAAGAATTTGTGCTATATTTAGACGGCGGCCATCTTGGATTACATAATGATGTAATTTTAACAATTTTGTAATCCCCCTACCTAAGGACCATGACCATGAAGTTTGGTGACTATAGGCCCAATGGTTACGGAGGAGAAGACGTTTGAAAATGTTCACGGACGACGACGACGGACGACGGACGACGGACACATTGCGGTAACAATAGCTCACATGAGCTTCGCTCAGGTGAGCTAAAAACTTTAACCAAAAAACTTAACCAAAAAACTTAACCAGAAACTTTAACCGGACACACGTACGTACGCCAAAGTGCCGACTACATCGCGCTTTCCACAAGCGGGCATGACAAAAAAAAAAGAATTCTCATTTCGCCGATCATGTATTTTGTTTGTTTGTTTATTGGTGTTTAACGGCCTATCAACAGCTAAGGTCGTGTAAGGCCGGGCAAACGGGTTCGATCCCGTTTTAACCTGCTGCATTGGGGGGAAATTTCAAAATCAGAACTGAATATTTACATCGAGAAACAATATATTCAGCCCTGAAATTAGAATAACCTGACCTGGTGGCAGGTCCATACCACACCAAGGTCACTTGGCCCCTTCCCCTAAAATAGGATTACGAATAATCGTAATACTCACATAAGGGGTATAACCAGATTCAACTGTCACATACAAAATGCCAAAGATGTATGTGAGGGCCAAACCAGGTCTCCAGTCGGAATTCCGGTAAGGATGAATCCCGATCGTTAAATTACCCATCGCTTGCACCCACCTTCCACCCACCCGCCGATCATGTAATCGGCCTGTGACTCGGCCAATCACACACAGTGGATCAAATGTGTCAAACAACTTGTCCAAAACTCGTTTGTATTGGCCGAGACATGCTGCTTAGCACGTAATTTTACTAACATCCACATCGCTAATAAATCTTGTGCCCTGGTATGAAAATGAGTTCTACCGATATGGAATATTATAAGTCACTTAATGTTCTTGTTTTGTTGGGCAGAATATGTGGAAATTAGAATGAATCATTATTCATTGAATTGATACCTTGGATAAGATGAATTTAATCGTCACCAATTGAAAACAAGAGTACCGAAGGTCACAATATACGCCCGTCGAGGCAAGGCCAGTCAAAAAGGGGAGATAACTCATCTTGACATGATAAACATGTAAACCAAATTTGGTTACGATCCGTCAAGTAGAACTCAACTTATTGCGTGGACAAGGATACGGAGTTGGAAATCAATAAATAGGCTTCTTTGTCTTGCCGTGATAAACATGTATACCGAATTTGGTTTCGATCGGTGAAGTAGAACTTGAGTTATTGCGTGGACAAGGATACAGAGTGCGAAAATTAACTAGATGGCCGCGGCCTGCATGTCGCGCCTTGGGGCGAGGCATGGACACTAAAAAAAAAGAGAGATATAGTAGACGGAAAAACTTTAACTAAAAAACTTTAACTGGACACATGTACGTACGGATGTATGGACGGACGGACGTACGGACGGACGCCAAAGTGCCGACTATATCGCACTTTCCGCAAGCGGGCGCAACAAAAACTTTAACCAAAAACTTTAAGCAAAAACTTCAAAGTAATTTGACATTGACATTGGGGACAGGGGCCGCACGGGTGGGGGGTAGAATGAAAATATGGATGATGATAAACACCCATGAGAAGTTTCAAGGTAATGGGTGAAGCAGTTACAGAGATATAGTATAATGAAAAACTTTAACCAAAAAACTTTAACCAAAAACTTTAACCAAAAACTTTAACCAAAAACTTCAAAGTAATTTGACCTTGACATTGGGCACAGGGGCCGCACATGAGGGGGGTAGAATGAAAATATAGATGATGATAAACACCCATGTGAAGTTTCAAGGTAATGGGCAAAGCAGTTGCAGAGATATAGTATAACGAAAAACTTTAACCAAAAAACTTTAACCAAAAACTTCAAAGTAATTTGACCTTGACATTGGGCACAGGGGCCGCACGGGAGGGGGGTAGAATGAAAATATGGATGATGATAAACACCCATGTGAAGTTTCAAGGTAATGGGCGAAGCAGTTGCAGAGATATACATGTAGCAAGCGGGCGCGACAAAAATGGCCGCCAAGGGGAGAGAAGTCAATAGGCTTCTTCGTCTTGCCGTGATAAACATGTATACCGAATTTGGTTATGATCGGTCAAGTAAAACTTGAGTTATTGCGTGGACAAGGATAGTGTGAAAATTAAAAATGGCTGCCAAGGGGAGATAAGTATCTTACCATGATAAACATGTATAACGAATTTGGTTACATGCGTGGACAAGCTGAGCCCGCCCGTACAAGATGAATACATAAAACGTCACGTTTTTTCAAACAGGCGTATAAAAATCACGAAATGTTCAAACCTGAAGTGCCTGCTGCTGAAGTTTTTTTGCTTGTTTTCAGTGATGATGTGAATATTAGCTGCATTCCAGACACTTTCCGTGATTAATTTGTGTAGCTATAAGTTTATTATTACTCTTTCTTGAACGTTAAACCTTCAACATAACCAGTAGTTGGACACACTCATTACATTCAAACACATACCTGTATCATCACGATCACTGTTGTAGCCCATTTGAAAATTATTTAGCAGTTAGCACTGTGCTTCGTCAAACTGTGATGGTTAGTTCCATTAATTATATTTGTTCTTGTCATTTACAATGGCCTATACCTTTTTCAAATGTCACCAACTTTGTGTATGAGGTGGGTCAACTGGCCCCACTTTAAAACTCCTGGAATGCACACTGAATAGGTTTCAACACTGTCCGCTTCCAGATTTCATAATTGATTACCAACTTTGACATATGCTTATTATGCATGTAGTACGAAACAATTAATACAACCGAGTCCTAGTTGCTACCAGTACAATGTAACGTTAGTTGATAATAACTATACATGTATAATTTAACAAGAATTCCGTGGAATCAAATGTCTCGCCTTGTTCCGCCTTGACCTTGACCCTGGGGCCTTGACCTTGACCCTGGGGCCCTGAGAATAGTCCTATATTCATCTACATATCATAGTAAAGGTATGTATAAAGTTTGATGACTGTAGCTGATAAGGTGTTGAAGTAATGACCGTAACACGAAAACTTAACATTGAATGCTGACGCCGCTGCCGCCGCCGCCGGAAAAGCAAAACCTACCGTATATAAAAACTTAGATAAATTCATGCAAGTTATGCTTCACTAGGTCAGGGCTAGTACAAATTAGGTCAGGACTAGTAGCTTCTAAAAGTACTAGCCCGACTAGTTTAGTGAAAAAAAAAGTTAACGTCGAGCCCTGTCTTGACCGAGTTTAACAATCAATATATATGTGCATAAGTTGTGTCCAATTGTTGACTGGTCATTTACATCAAAATGCTTGTAAGAGTTTCTCCATCATGCCATAACTTCAATATTACTACTTATTATACACGTACTTTCGTTTCCCATTGAAACACATTGACTAGCCGTCAATAATTGTTCCTCATTAAAGGATTCCTTCTAAATCATCACTAAATTTGTTTATTGTATTTATATCTTGTATATGTTTTTATACATACATTGTGAGTCAAGTAGGTATATAATAAAAAGGTTATTTGATTTGTATGCGAATATATGCCACTCGTTGCACAACGATATTGCTCTCCAAAAGTCGCGCAATATCACACGGATAACAGATAGTTGAAATCTTGTACTGTTACTGGCCAAAACACCGAAATTACGTCACTTTGCAGTCTGACCGATCATAAAAGTTGTTAAGTGTACATGTATAGACATATGGGCACTTTCATGATAAGTGTGGGAAAAAGTCTCACAGGGTGTCGAAAAAAAGTACCCTTCATTGATTATGTTTCCTATGTTTTCCCATTGTATAGATATTCCATAATGACAGAATATAATTTTGTAACATAATTAGCCTCAGCTACTTATGTATGTTTGTTCGTCCTTGTGTCTCTTATATGTCTGTTCGTCTGCGACAGAAATCGTATACTATTTGCTGTATATAAAACAGAGTTGCTAATAGATAGATCTCTCAGATAGGAGAATTCTGTATAATTCTGTGGGCGTATAATTTATACATAAGTTCACTATGACCCACATTGAATATCGGTGAGAAAAACATTCTGTTTACATCAATATTAAGGTAAATCCCTAAAATTAGTTTCTGTGAGTACTTACCTGTTATATGTTGCTATATATACTGAGCAAAACTAGAAACGTCCCTCCATGTTTAAGAAAAGATTCATCAAAAACCAAAAGGGTTACTTTTAAAAATCAAAATGGAAAAACAAGTTCATTCATTTCTGTATCAAAGCCAATAAATTGCATTTGGATATCTTGTTAAATATTCGTGAGATAACCGGCCAAGGGCGGTAGGGGTCAAAATCAAAAATCACAAAAACTCAGAAATGTGTTACTTAATGTTTAGAGATGGAATTTCAATAAGTAATGTGGCAAATTCAGTAAATCTCGTTAGTACCGAGTGTGGCCACCATTTGCATGAATGCATGCAATGATCCTACGCCGCATCGACGTGACGTAACGCAATACCAGTGCGTTGGGCAAATTCCTCCATTCCCGTTGTAACGCCCTCCCGTGTAAGATCGCGAACATTGTCAATCTGATGGTTAGCTCGTGCTTTGCGGCCCAGCTCATCCCATATTTGCTCAATGGGATTGAGATCCGGGGAGACCGCGGGCCATGGCATGACGTCGACTTTGTTTTGCTGTAAGTATTGAGTGGTGACCCTGGCTACGTGAGGGCGGGCATTGTCGTGCATCAATGTCACACCAGGACCATGCTGACGGATAAATGGTAAGGCATGTGCATTTAGCACATCTGCAACATAACGTTGTGCATTGATGTTGCCCTGTACAACAACCAAATCTGTCTTCCGGTTTCCCATGATCCCACCCCAGACCATTACGCTCCCTCCCCAAACCTGTTCTTCTCAACAATGCAACAATCGGTGAATCTTTCATTTTTACGCCTGTATACCCGTAATCTTCCGTCAGCATGACTAACTGTGAACCGAGATTCATCGGTGAACAAAACTCGGTTCCAGTCAGCCCTTCTCCAGTTCAGATGACGTCGCGCCCATAACAGTCTGACAGCACGGTGACGTTGGGTCATTATCTGACCAGTGTACGGGCGGCGTGCCCGGATTGGTTGGGCGTTAAGACGTAACCGGTTGCGAATGGTCTGCCCTGAGACACCGTATCGGCTAGCAGTGACTGTGGCTGCCAATCGACGTTGACGTAAGTGCGTCAACGTAATGTAACGATCGGCTCTAGCCGTCGTTACACGAGGCCTACCAGGTCGCTGCCGGTCGTGAACAGCCCCAGTCTGCTGGTACCGGGCTGCAAGACGATAAATCGTCTTCCGACAGCAACCAAACCGAGGCGCGACCGCCCTGGCGGCCATCCCACCCGCAAGCATCCCAATTGCCTGATTTCGCTCGTTTTCGGAAAGCTGTGGCATATCGAAAACAGTGAAAAATTAAAAAAAAAATATAATTTTCCGAATAGCCCCTATCGCATGAATGGTACAACATGAACTGAATCACCTTATCGATGACAAGTATAGCGTGCACGTGCAAAAAGTGGAAATCAACGTTCCGGTCACTGGCCGCTATGTAAACCGTGTGTATCGGCTAAACTCTACACGATCGTATTCTGAACATCGCCACGGTTTAAAATACATGTACTTTGAACATGTGGTACATACATAGACAGAGCTACACCGGCTATAAAACAGGGACGTTTCTAGTTTTGTATGAGTATAGCTTCTATTGGGGCTACCCATTCCCAATACAATTTATTGACCCGCATCTAGTCCGCACTTACACCTGTCCCATCCCATATCGACCGCGCATGCGCGCACGGGAGACTTCCTCTTTGCGATAGAACAAATTTCTCACCTTGCGGGGTGGGAGGCGGGTGTTAAATACATATAACAGGTAAGTGCTAGAATTTGTCTCCAAGGCGGGAAGGTAAGGTGATACAGAAAGCAGAAAAATAAATTAATTCGCTCTGTGAATACTTAACCTAGGATCAACTAGAAATGTGGCCTGTCGGCACACGAATACCCCCACTGGCAGCCAAATAAAACGAGGCATTTTTTATTATAAGCCATTTAGCCGAGTGTTAAGGTTTCAAACGCATCAAGTCTGTGACCTTGACCCTGGGCATAGTGTGATAATACATGCATCGTGTAGAAGATATAGAGCGGAAGGGAATTTCAATAGGTTTGACCTTTGACCTTCAACTGTGACCTTGACCTTGGACGTAGGTGTATGGTTATTGATCGCGACACACCTTCTCATCCTGAGAAACATTTGTGCCAAGGTATTTGATAATCCATGCATCGGTGTAGAAGATATAGAGCGGAAGGGAATTTCAATAGGTTTGACCTTTGACCTTCAACTTTGACCTTGACCTTGGACGTAGGTGCGTGGTTATTGATCGCGACACTTCTCATCATGAGAAAACATTTGTGCCAAGCCATTTGATAATCCATGCATCGTTGTAGAAGATACATAGCGGAAGGGAATTTCAATCTATGGTGACCTTTGACCTTCAACTGTGACCTTGACCTTGGACGTAGGTGCGTGGTTATTGATCGCGACACACCTCCTCATCATGAGAAACATTTGTGCCAAGCCATTTGATAATCCATGCATCGGTGTAGAAGATATAGAGCGGAAGGGAATTTCGATAGGTTTGACCTTTGACCTTCAACTGTGACCTTGGACGTAGGTGCGTGGTTATTGATCGCGACACACCTTCTCATCATGAGAAACATTTGTGCCAAGCCATTTGATAATCCATGCATGGGTGTAGAAGATATAGAGCGGAAGGGAATTTCCAACAGACCGACAGACCGACCAACAGACCGACCGACAGACCGACCGACCGACCAACCGACCGACAAGCTGACTGCTATATACCCCCTCAAACTTTGTTTGTGGGGGTATAATAAATTGACTCACCAAACAACTTGTAGACGAGACCCGGGCACAGTCTGAGCAGCGCCCCCCTTTTTTTTGCTCCCAGAAGATAACTGAGCCGCCAGCTAAGTCTTCTGGTCTGCTTGAGTACTGTCTCCAGTCGCAGTTTCACACGCACTGAATGTGACTAACTCATAGCATGTCAGCGTCATGTCATCCACACTGTTGTGCCTCACATCTAAGACCCACAGTATCTATACTGACCCTTGGCCATGTCCACAAGTCTCTTAAAGTTCTAACACACATCACTCACAAATAGTAATGCTAACATCAAGTACCCTATGCATATTGACAACCACATACTATCAATAATTACAATACATAGTATTCATGACTCTGGATGAATGATTATGTCTGTTTTAGAGTGTCATGATAAATAGTACTGTTAGTGCACCGGAGCACAGGGAACTCACCGGTAAGTTGTGCACTCGAAATCTCGCGATCACGCTTCACGATCGCAACCAATGCGAGAAACCGCGAACACGCAAGGTTGTCACATGTCCCTAACAGGACACGTACACATTGTTTAAGGAGACGATTCTTATGTGCAGCCAAAACATGTTTTTATTAAGAAATAGAACAAATGTGGACAATTTTCCGCGCTAAAGTTAAATTGGTTGCGGCAATAACAAACAAGAGGGCCATGATGGCCCTAATTCGCTCACCTGACTCCATGAACACCAGAGGAGAATGTGACATTGAGTTCATGTGTTTTAAGCGATGACTCATTTTACCAAATCTGAAAATGCTTCACCCAAGGATCTTAACTTAATATGAAGTTTGGCCAGCATCGGCCATGTGGTTCCTGAGAAAAAGACGTTAAAAATCTCGAATAAATGGACCTTTTGGCGGCCATCATGGATGACATAATGATCCGATTCCGACAAATATTGCACCAGAGCAATCGCCTCATCGATACCTTCAATTTGATATATGACATGAGCATATTCGGTCAAAAATAAAATTTGACCCCACGGGCCACGCCCATTTTTTACCTCGGGGTCACCATTTTAACACCTTTGAAATAGCATTCTACATCGATCATTCCTACCAAGTTTCGTCGAAATCCAGCTGGCGGTTCATGAGAAGAAGATTTTCAGACGGCGGCCATCTTGGATTAGCGACGACCTCCGTTTCAACAAATCTGAAAATGCGTCACCCATGGACCCTAACTGTGAAGTTTGGCCACCATGGGCCAAGCGGTTCGTGTGAATTTTTTTTTGAAATCTCTAGTAAAACAACGACCTTTTTACCTTTCGGCGGCCATCTTGGATGACATAACCATCCAATTTCGACAAAAAATGCACCAGAGCGATCGCCTCTTTGATACTTTCGATTTGATATAGACATGACCATATTCGGTCAAAAATAAAATTTGACCCCAATTTGACCCCATGGGCCATGCCCATTTTTGACCCCGGGGTCACAATTTTAACAACTTTGAAAGAGCATTGTACATCGGTCATTCCTACGAAGTTTCATCGAAATCCGGCAAGCGGTTCATGAGAAGATATTTTAAGAATTTATGCTATTTTTAGACGGCGGCCATCTTGGATTAGCGATGACCTCCATTTTTACGAATCTGAAAAGGCTTCACCCATAGACCATAACTTTTAACTTTGGCTACCATGGGCCAAGCGGTTCATGTGAAGAAGAATTTTGAAATCTCTAATAAAAGATCAACCTTTTGACATTTCGGCGGCCATTTTGGATGACATAAACATCCGATTTCGACAATAAATGCACCAGAGTGATCGCCTCGTTGATACCTTCGATGTGATATATGACATGACCATATTCGGTTAAAAATAAAATTTGACCCCAATTTGACCCCACGGGCCACGCCCATTTTTGACCCCGGGGTCACCCTTTTAACAACTTTGAAAGAGCATTGTACATCAATCATTCATACTAAGTTTTGTCGAAATCCGGTTGGCGGGTCTTGAGAAGAAGATTTTTGAAGAATTTGTGCTATTTTTAGACGGCGGCCATCTTGGATTATGTAATGACGTCATTTTAACAATTTTGTAATCCCCCTACCTAAGGACCATGACCATAAAGTTTGGTGACTATAGACCCAATGGTTACCGAGGAGAAGACGTTTGAAAATGTTCACGGACGACGACGGACACATTGCGGTAACAATATATGCGGGTTTCGCAGTGCCTGTACTGTAACTTGAACTAGCTGATAACTAGATCATTTTGTACTGCCAATGTGAATATACTACCAATGTGTTATCCTGGACTGGGTCCACTGGCCCAGAATAACAACAGGCCTTGAGCCTTTTACACATAATGTTTTCCACCCGCGACAACCCTGCCAGCCGCGACTAGGGGATCTAATGTGTAAATATCTGCGCTTTGCGCCATCAGTGTACGTATGTAAAACTGAGAAAAAGTGGAATGAGACTTCCAGGATGTCACTTCCATTATCTTATCCAGGAGCACTCCATTGAGAAAAGCCGAGGAGGTAGATACTGCTCTGACCTCATGGGCTTCGACTTATAACTTTATGAGCGCCTTAACCGAATTGGATCGATATGCTCTGGATAGATCCTGATTACCCATGCATGGAATAAAAAATCTCTAGCGCCTACCTCTCATTGGTTAGTCATGGAGATGTAGTGCCTAATTTCCCTGCCTGGGCATAGCGTGTTTTCTGTCTCGGATAATGTAAATTTGGTAGGTTCGTGCTGGGCGAGAGGTAAACCAATATACTGGATCAGTGCGAGTGAATTTAATCTATTGACATTGTTGTTGTTATTAACCGGAAGCATGTGCTTTTACACAGTTAAGATACGACAAGTGCACATTATAGAATACGTAAAGTAGATAATGTTACAGATAACTGACCCGATTTGGACAGGGCTGGGATCACGAACGGTCGGGGATGCTTACCTGGGACCTGAGTTTCATCAGAGTAACGGAATCATTACCAAAACCAGATTCTGGTCGTCCATGTACAGGCCGCGTAATTCCCGCCTCCTTTTCGCCGAAGCGAAAACGAGGAGTAACACTGTCTTGACTGATCAGTCAAAGAGGCAAGCTGTCACATGGGCTCATACTGAGCTTTGGTTAAAGCCCATATAACCACTGTTAGATTTCATTTAGGGTTAACTATTCTAGCTACTGGTCTTTCCCTAGTGAAGAATGAAATCATCGCCGATAAACTGGGGTCTGAACCTATGTTACATATATATCGGCACTGAACTGAACTTGAAACAGCTGGCCAATGCCGACATGTATCCCTTAATAGTCGACGCTGACGATTTCCTGTCATCGAACAAATACTCAGGAAATCGCCCATTTCGCCTACAGCTGGACTGACTGGATTAATTTGCCTTAGCTTACAGCAATTAACACAGACCCTCCATTTGCGTCGTAGCATGCTGTAGCAGGACTTTGCCTGTGTAATGATTGCTGCAGCTTGCTGCGAAAATTTGTCCTTACTGATTCCCTTCCCCATAGCCTCCAGACGTTAAGAATCAGAATGAGCGGATTCGCATGAAGTGTTTCCCATGCATGCTGTGACAGAAGCTTGGGAGACACTGGAATGACCACCAGATGGTCCACTAGACGGTCCAGTATGCTGGAGAACCAACTTGTCGTTGGCCAGCACGGTGCCACTAGTGTGACCCGAATTTTCTGCAACACCTGTGTCAGTAGGACGGATTGTGGAAATGCTTACCCGTATACTCATTTCCATCAGACGGACATGCGTTCATGCCCCTGCGTCCAGTACTGGAGACACATACATTGGGAGCTGATTGTCCATCATGGTCGCAAACAGACCCAACCATAGGTGGCTCTACCTGTTGATTATCGACTACGGTACTATGCCGTTCTGGTGACACCATATCAGTAACTTCCTGGTCACCAAACAGAGGCTCACAGACCGAGTTCCACCTGGTTCGTTCAGGCATGCCACTACAGTGGTGTTGTCCGTGGCTATCTGAACAGATTTCATCCTGACCTGGGGGAATGCTTTTACTAGAGACAAAGTCACTGCCCTCAGCTCGAGCATATTGATGTGGCGCCCAGCCCAATCCTCCTACTATATCTCCTAGAACACCAGTCCAGTGGGTGATAGTGTGGTCTCCAGTGGAAGAGCAAACATATAACTGCAGAGGTCGTAAATGTAGACAACCTATAACCCGCATATCTGAGTTCAATACCCCTAGCAGCGAAAATAGCTCCCTGGCTGGTAGTTGAAGTGGATACATGGCTTTGAAGACCACTTTCAACATCATGTCCACTCTGTCCAAGGGTACCCTGACTATCCCCAGCTTGGTAAGGAAACTCATCCCTACGTAGCAGATGTCCTGATTCGGTACTAGTTCCGACATCTCTATGTTCGGCATGAAACCCAACCACGTGATAAGATCCCAGAACACACGCAGATTGAGTAGCAGTGTGTCTCTGGACTTATCGTGCAGGAGCCAGTCGTCCAAGTATTGAAGTATGTAATAACTCTCGGTCTGGCCTCTGCCGCGATTACCTTTATAAGTTTTGCGAACACCCTAGGAGCCGTGGCTATTCTGAAGGGTAGGCCACAAAACTGCTATACCATGCCTTGCGACTGAAAGCTTATAAAGTTTCTGGATGCATGGCATATCGGTATATGAAGATAACCTTCCTGTGGGTCGATGGAGACAATCTTTGACTCTAATAGTCCGACGTATTGATCTGTTTGGATGAATAGATTCAACATAGACAGATCTAATAATGGCCGCAGCTTGCCGTTTTCGTCTTGGTACAACAAACAGCCTGCTGTAGAAGCTCGGAGATTGCCAATCTCTGATGCGTGTAGCGCCACCTCTGGGAGCCCCACCCTGTTGGGGCTGTATAGGTGTTATGGGTTGCTTAAAGCTTTAAAGCTACCCGTTACCTTACTCGCTGGGTTAGGAGAAGTGGAGGCTGAAGCTTGCTTATGTCCCCATTTCCTGCCCGAGTTGTGCTTCTAGAAGCGAACTGCTTGGCTAAAGAGGCCACGGATAGTCTAGCTAACTGCTGACTCTGTCTTACTGCAGCATCAGCAGCAGCCACGTGAGAACATCTGTTTCCAAACAGATTCGTGGCCTGAAGGGATGCTTCCCGAAGGAGATCCCTTCCCTGTCTCGTAGCTGACGTGGCATCCCTCCTCAACAGAACGATGTCTGCCGACATAGTCAGAGCCGTAGCCATTACATGCTTCGTAGCTCTGACCGACGACTGAAACAGTGACTCCAATGCTCTGTCGTCACCCACCTCAATGGTCGCTCTGGCCTTGCCCAAAACGTGCCTTATGGAACTAAGCCTTGGATACTCCCATCCTCTGAGCATCCTTGTCCAAGGCCGAATACTCCAGGAGCCAAGTTTATGTAAGCATAACATAATACTTGAGCCCTTGATGTGCCAGAAAAGTATTGGGCTTAATAAATCCAACTTTGTTTTGGGGTCAAATCCCAATGCCCTGTTCAATTCCTCTAACAGAGCTCCAACAGTGTGGGACTGAGGCAGTCTAGGAATCCCCTTGAGAGCAGTAACCTAGTCTGCTTCACACAGAGACTTAGCCCTCGGCACCAGCGCAGGTAGAACAGGCCAACTATCCTGAGACAGATACTGGTATACCGAAGCTACTGTCTCCGGATAAGAAGGGGCCCCGTCCTCCACAGCTACACTAGCTGCCGAGTAGTCCTGAGTCCTCTATCACTAGATGACTCAAAGTGTGCATCCTGTCTTCCCCACCTGATGTCATTGGAGGATTGTTAACATTCACCCGTACCGGTGAAGTGCCCCGTTCCTCTGACAAGCCTGGTGCATTTTGTCTTTTGAAATTCTCCATCTTCTAGAGATGGAGGATAACAAGACCATAGTCTGGTCCCTCGATGATGACCTATCATCTGATCGTGACCGTGATCTATGTCTATGATCGTGCCTTATACACGACCTAGAATGTCGTCTGTTTTTCCTGGATATATAAGGCTGGTAGACGAGCTACTGGAAGATGACCTAGACCTAGCTCTCTTCCTACTATACCCTGATCTACCCGTCCTGATCGGTGAGTCTGTGCGCCCCTGCCTGACGTCATCAGACTCACCTCTGGACGAATACAGTGTGTCGGTAGGCCAATGTCCTATACTGTTACCCGTCCGGTGTCCGTATAACGTATAACCCAGATTAGCGTATAACCCAGAGCAGAACTGATGTCCGGTGTCCGGTGTTCTTGCACAGTGGTTAGCGTATAACCCAGAGCAGAACTGGTGTCCGGTGTCCGGTGTCCGGTGTCCGGTGTCCGGTGTCCGGTGTCCGGTGTCCTTACTCAGTGGGTAGCGGACCACCCAGAGCAGAACTAGCGACGTTGGATGTCTCAGTCATAAGAGACACCCTGCCACTATTCGGACTCAGAAACAGTCTTTAGTTTCTGAATCTTGCCGAACACTGATTGATACTTACCCTGATAGGACCTAATGGTCAGCACCTCCACATTAGAGGCCCCATAGGGCTGAGACAAGCACGGTTTCTCCTTAGAGCAACCGTTTTATCTCTAGCAACAACGGAAACAAATTATCTCATGAGAATCACAAGTTCCCGTTTTGTGACCACCACCAAATTTTGCTGACCCGAACTGGGCTTAGGCTTCCCTTTGCCCATAGTGAACTCGGTACGGAAAACTTATTCAAAATATCGAACGAAACAAAGTCGAAAAAAAAAAAATAATAATTTCTTTGTCGAAAATAGGAACGTCCGATAATAGGAAAATCGCGAAGTTCGCGCTGTGTGGCCACACTAAGAAAAACTCGAAATATTTTCAAAATGAAATATTTTCGACTAGCAACTTATAGAAATGAATAGCCCACACTCTATCACATACGTTATTGCCTACTTACGGACAATAACCATGAATATAAAACAGCCAAACAAAAAGGTGCACCAAAAAGGATACTTTCACATCAGCCGTCCGAAGCAAAGAGGAAGTCTCCCGTGCGCGCATGCGCGGTCGATATGGGATGGGACAGGTGTAAGTGCGGACTAGATGCGGGTCAATAAATTGTATTCGGAATGGGTAGCCCCAATAGAAGCTATATAGCAACATATATAACAGGGAAGTATGATACAGAAACACTACTATTTTTGTTTTGCTTATATTCACAGTCAGATTCCTTTGGTTACAATATTGTTCATATCCATCAATAGCATGTTTTAGATCTTCTGCGGTTTCGCTTAGGATAACAGTGTCATCAGTATATAGAAGAACAAATAAGTTTAAGAAAACAAATCTATCTTCATAATTTTCATGTTGGTTGCAATTTATTCCTGTAATATTTCTACTTTGTAGCGTGACAGGTGTTTCATTGATGTACTAGCGAACAGTGCCGACCCTGCTCAGACCATACAGATGCACAAGCTGATCTGGATCTACACTGGTCACAAAACTCAAATGCCACATTTCTTCAATCACAGCCACAAGTGTGGTTAAAACTGCACGACTAAAAGCGCACTATAGGTGCATGGTTATTGATTGCGACACACCTTCTCATCATGAGAAACATTTGTGCCAAGCCATTTGATAATCCATGCATCGGTGTAGAAGATATAGAGCGGAAGGGAATTTCCAACAGACCGACCGACCGACCGACCGAAAAGCTGACTCCTATATACCCCCAACAAACTTTGTTTGTGGGGGTATAATGACACATTAATTAATGAGTCGCAAATGAAAAGTTATCGAGTCATTAGTGCTTTGTACAACCGCGTCATGGTTAGGAAGCTGCCCCTGTACTTCAGGGGTGTGAGCAGCAAATTGTGAGAAAAGAGAAAATTGGTGGGAAAAAAAGAAGAGGAAACCTATTCACCCCTTCGACAAAAGTATGATTTTTCGCAGTTTCAATAAAATACAGTAGTATATAAGAGTCATAATGATACAAGTTTATATGGAAGCCACCCACTACGTGTGGTGGCTTCCACACGAAACTTGTAATCATTATGACTCTTATATACTATTACCGCGAGACCATATATTTATGACATGAGAAGATACACCCTATTATAGATAAAAATCCCTATGTTATACTCAATATATATATACAACAATCTGTCATACTTTATTACGAATAAAATAACAACTGACACCCTATTAAAGATAAGAAATCTATAAGTTATACTCAGTATATTTACAGCAATCTGTCACAAATATAAACTGACACCCTATTAAAGACAAGTTATCCATATACTCAGTATATATATACAACAATCTGTCATACTTTATTACGAATAAAATAACAACTGACACCCTATTAAAGATAAGAAATCTATAAGTTATACTCAGTATTTTACACCAATCTGTCACAAATATAAACTGACACCCTATTAAAGACAAGTTATCCATAAGTTATACTAAGTATATTAAAACAATCTGTCATATATTTATTACGAATAAATATAAACTTACACCCTATTGAAGATAAAAAATCTATTGGTTATACTCAGTATAATGCCTACCATAAAGCAAATGAGAGAGCAAGCTAAGAGTTGGGGAATTTCCCTAAGAGGTTTGAGACTCAAGAAAGATATAGCAGATAGGATAAGTGGAACGCGCGACGCCGTCGTCCTATACGAGGAGAGGCTGCGGGCGGCGTGCGGTTTCGACCGGACGACTGCCCGCCGACCCCGAAAAACGCTCCGAGAAATTGGAGAACGAAACGACGGCCAGTCTGTGCGCCACCGCTTACGCGCAGCGTGTAAAAGAAGATCACAGCGCACGTAGAAAACCCCTCCTATACAAGGCGTTACTACAATAAGATTTATCAAGGGTTGGTTGGTGGGGAGACCTCCCAAGAAGAGGAGAGATATCGCCAGAGCTTTGGTGGAGGAGGGTCCCAGGATTCTCTCGAAGACGAAGTTAGGGACTGTTGATAGGGTAGGAGGAAGATAGTATGGACTTTCGAGAGGGGGGTAGACGGGGAGATCGCTAATCGCATAATGAATCAAATTCGCCCAGAGATGACCACGGCATGTTATCTGAGGTATTCGTGCTCGTATCGTATTAGGAACATAGAGACCGACGCTACTATGATCTATCACAAACAATCAAAGGGCAGTCCGTGGATAAACGAGATCGCCAAAGCCGAGAGTTGGATATCCGATAGAGAGAAAGGTCGAATGGACATCGACAAAGTCGATAGACCAAACACAAAATGGACCTTCGTTCGTTGGATATCGGTCGAGGTGAAGATGATCATCGATGCTCAACAACTTCTCATGGGAGCGGGAAAACTCCCAGACTGGTTAAGACAGAAAAAGGGAATGTATTCCGTCGACACGTACGACGACTACTTGTGTCTGTTTAGGTGCATAGCCATCCAACGTGGAGGGAGACCCGACGGGTGTTGTAGGAAGGCACGAGCTCTGGCTCGCGAATACCTCGGGCACGATAACGGACCGGGTAGTAAGGGAATCCCCCTGGACGATATTAAGAAGGTAGAAGAGCGCTTCAAGATGGGCATTCGCGTTTACGAGCCCACCGCCGACGGAGTGTGGTACCTCATGAAGGTTCCGGCAAATTACGACGTGGTTGGGGGGAAGACAATGACGATAGGAATGTTTGGAGGTCACTCATTCCTCATAACGAATCTCCGCAAGATGACGAACGAGTACGGGTGCACCGGATGTCAACAACGGTTCACAAAGTCGTGTAACATGCACAGGCACGCGACCACCTGCATGGGTGGGAAGACCGTTGGTGACATGTCCAGGTAATGAGGGTAGAGAGACCGCAGTCGGCCTACGAGAAGGCGTTCTATCCCAAGGGGTCAGCGAGTGTGAGGTCAATTCAATGGTTGAGCAGAGAAGAGAGGGTGGGAAAGCACATACATCACGCCAACTGCGGTCACGGTGGTGAGAGGTGGGTGGCCGGTGATCCGGTCGACGGTTACTGTCACGAGACCGAGACCGTGTTTCAGTTTCACGGATGCTACTGGCACGGGTGTCCGAGGCATTGCATGAGAGGTAACGCGAGATCGTTGTACAAGAGGACGAAAATTCAAGACGCCAAGATAAGGAAGGCGGGTTACGAGCTGGTGGTGATGTGGGAGTGCGAGTGGTTGAATGAGGTGAATACCTACTATCCACAATCGCCACGCGAGGAGACGACTCTGTACCCCCACCAGATAGTCTACGACTTCGAGGCGTATCTCGACAAGTCAAAAACCACGCGACCCACCAAAGACCTGACCTTCGAGGTCGAGCACGTTCCTATATCGGTGTCGTTGGGGGAAACGATGCATGAAGGGATCACACACCTATGCGAACGAGATCCCGACACGCTAGTCGAGAAGTTCATGACCGAGCTGCAGATGAGAGGAAAGGCAATCAGGGAGGGGGTTAGGAAGAAGAATCTGCCGGCCGACATAGATATGTTATCGAAGTCTCAGCAAGCAAAGATTATTTCTTGGATTGACCAAGTCCCGGTGGTGGGGTTCAACTGTAGCAGGTACGACCTGAACCTCATCAAGCAGTACTTTGTAGAGAAGTTGGCGGCCACCGTGAATAAGGTGATGGTCGGAAAGAGAGCCAGCACGACGATGTTTCTGTTTACCCCGGAGTTTAGATTTCTCGACATCATCCAGTATCTGGGACCCGGTACCACGTACGACCGGTGGGTTAAGGCGTACGACTGTAAAACAGTAAAGTCTCACTTTCCATACGAGTGGTTCGATAGCGCGGACAAGCTCGACCATCCGGGGCTGCCAGACTATCCCGAGTGGTACTCGAGGTTGAAGGGTGAGTTCCTACTGTCGTTGTCCGAGTGGAAAGAGTGTAAGAAGGTATTCCGAGAAAAGGGGATGAAGACGTTCAAGGAATGGTTGCAACACTACAACGACTTGGATGTAGGACCGTTCCCGGAGGCTCTGACTAAAATGACGGAGTTCTACAGGGGAAGAGGTGTGGACATACTCAAGGATGCTGTGCCTCTGCCCGGTGTTTCCCTTCAGTACCTACTCCGCGGGTCGATCGATGGGAAGGCGGATACGCCCGAGCTGTGGTCACCAAAGTCTGAAACTTACGAGATGATAAAGCAGGGATTGGTCGGTGGTCCGTCCATAGTATTCTCCAGATACGCCGAGGCTGGAAGGTCAACGATCAGGGGTCAGGTGGGGAGTCGGGAGGAGAAGATGTGCAAGGCGGTGCTGGGGTACGATGCCAATGCTCTATACCTATCTACTCTGTCAAAGGACATGCCGTGTGGTGAGGAGCAGATATGGACGTGTGACGACCCGGAAAGACAGTCGTATATAGACCGTTTCGTGAGGAAGGTCAGGAGTGAAAAGTGGTTCGGATTTGCGGAGTTGGATATAGAGGTCCCTGAAACGTTGAGACAAGTTCTCGGAAATGTCACCGCTGTTCGTTAATCGAGAAGTCGATGAGAACGAGGTTCCGCAGCACATGAAGGACTACCTGGCCGGGACCGGTAGGAAAAGAGTCGAAGGACAGAGAAAGCTCGTGGGGGCAATGTCCGCCAAGAAGATGATCATATACTCCCCGCTGCTAAAGTGGTATCTGGAGCACGGTCTGATCGTCAAGGCGGTGCATAGGGTGATAGACTACACGCCCGGCAAACCGTTTCAATGGTTCGTTAAAGAGGTCACCGCTGCTAGACGGACGGGGGACGTCGACAAGAGCAAGGCGGTGTTGGCGGAGATATTCAAACTGGTTGGCAACGCGTGTTGTGGCAAGCTGATAGAGGCACAAGAGAGACACCTGAACACCACATATACGAAGGATGAGAAGACTGTCGATCGGGCACTGAGGTCGGCGTGGTTCGAAGACCTGGAGGAGATTGGGGAGGCTTACGAGATATCGAGCAGGAAGACTCGAGTGGTGATCAACAGACCGTTTCAGTGTGGCATAGCGGTCTACCAGTTGGCCAAGCTCCGGATGCTGGAGTTCTACTACGATTTCTTGGACAAGTACGTGGATCGCGGAGATTTCGAACTGATACAGATGGACACTGACAGCATGTACTTCGCGCTGTCGGAGAAGACGCTGGCGGCGGTGGTGAGAAAGAATATGAAGAGAAAGTTTAATAAGGAGAAGACCGAGTGGTTGGCGTGGGACGTGTGGAGCAACAGAACTCCGGGACTGTTCAAGCTGGAATTCGAAGGGGATAGAGCCATCGCTCTGTGTAGCAAGTGTTACTACGTGAGCAGTGATGGAAAATCTAAGCACTCGGCCAAGGGGATGTCGAAGGGATCTAACGATCTGACTTGGGGAAGGTATAAGAGTGCTCTCGAAGGGGGTAGGGATATGGCGGAGAACAGGGGATTCCGAATGATAAACGGGGTGATGAAGACGTACTGTCAACAAAAATTAGGACTCTCGGCGTACTACGACAAGAGGAGAGTGATGGAAGACGGGTTACACACCGAGCCTATAGGATAGGTAAAAAAAAAAAAGAACTCTGAGAGAGAATACTAAAGACTCTGACGATCCGGGGGTAGCTGGGTGTCAGAAGGCACCGCGAGAAGTTCTTCGCGAACAAACCCTCGAGATGGCCCATCATCCAAAATAGTAGAGCACGGGCTCATCGGGCTTGGTAATAGATCGATCTAGATGATATACATTGAGAGACCACGGGGAGGATCAGTCGCGCGGCGGCTGCCACCTTCGAGCTCTCCCGGTTGATAGAGGTACCGGACGTCAATATCCGATGGAAGCCGTTGCTCCTCTAAACCAACAGGTCCGCCCGCGCGAGACGGCAGAGGGCTCGCTCGTCACCCTTTTAAACTTGATAGCATCTACGGGCTTCTTACCTATCAATCTGGTCACCTCTCCGTTCAGTGCGGAGACCACGGCGGGCAGTCTGGCCACCCACTCGGTCGATCGCGAATGAGGGTCTACAAGTTCTTTAGCTTATTGGTGTCCGAACAGTCTCTCAGCCAGGGTTCGATTGAAGCGTTCCACGATCCCCTGGTCCCGGTGGATGTTGACGCGGCCGCGTCTGACAGAAACTTCGTGCTTAGACAATAGATGAGAGACCGCGCCCATGAACTCGCGGCCGGGATCGACCTGGAGAAGATTCGGCCATTTGAGAGGACTCCTCTTATATATTTGGGAGAGAGCCTCGGCCACCTCCTTAGACTCTTTAGTGGCCAACGGCTCAGCCCACTTATAACGACTCGCTACTTCAACGACTGTCAGCGCGTACTTGTACGTCTTACGACCGACGCGATTGTGAGGGAGAAACAGGAGAACCGCTTGGTGAACTTGGTTCGGTACCGGCACGTCGAATTTCGGGCGCGGAATATTGTGAGGCGCGGGTAAATAGATCTGCCAGATGGCCTGCTTCTTGAGCCATTCCTTGACAGCGTTTTCTGAAACCTTGGTCGCCGCCGCGAGGTTCTTGATGGCAGCGAGTCCCTTCCAGTAGCCGCGGGGGCTATAGTACATGTTCGCTAGCTTGCGCGTTAGGCGAACCGATAGTTTGGTATTAAGTTTGCGCGTGTTCATCGTATGCGATGTATTCTAATATATCGGACAATCTCCAACATGCCCTCGCCAGATCGTCCGGTAACTGCGTCGATAACAATAAACCTTTGTTGGAAGTACAATCGCGATTGGGGGTTAAGTTCTGAAGGAACTTGGGAAAATCTAATCCCCCAGGATTGGTGGAGGAATCTAACATCCGCTTTGCGAAAAGGGTGGCCGCTTTTTCGTCCTCCCGCCACTCTCGAGAGAATCTCGGGCCAGACGAATCATACCCTTTGCACCAACCATGCGGTGTTTAAGGGCAGTGTAGCCTACATCAATCATAGCAAAATAAAGTTTGTCAACTGACATCGTTCTATATATATATATTTATAAAAAAATTATTTAAAATAATCAATTTAAAATCTCGATTGGATATAGTAGCCGACGAGCCCCACCACACCCATTCCCACGACGATGAACGCGATCTCGCGGTCTTTTTGGGGCTCTGACGGTACATAGAAATCTGAAAGTTGGGGCTCACGATCCAGCGGCGTGAGACTTTTCTGCGGAAATGCCAGCGCGTACTCGCGGTTGGCTTCTTCAACGTTCTGAAAAGTTTGTGCGGCGTGATTTTCGCGGCGAAGCTCTTCATTGACCCAGTCCAGATGGGCGGTTCGTTTTTTCGACCACGCTTCCTTTGCGCTATTGAGTTGTTCTACAGCTAAATCGTGACGCTTACGCTCCTCATCCACGTTCGAGCTTCTCATATTAGAGAATATAAAGTTGCTACCGCTGAACGCCAATGCGTTTACAAGCGCACCACCTACTATTACTGCGATTGAAGCCATTTATTTCCATATATTAACTGGTAGAATTCCAGCTTTAACTAGATAATCTCGGGTCCAAACTGCGGCCGCTACATCTAAGGTCGCGAGCCAATTTGGGAGCGGATCCTCCTAGGGCCATCTTTGATAGTCGAGCATACCCGATACTGAAACCCGATATCACCACGGCGTGATAAAGCGCATTCACTAACATTTTACCGTCTTGTTCAGCCATTATAATTATTGCATATAAAAGGGGTCGCGATCAATGTTTAAATGGGGCGCGATTGGTGTTTCGTAACTTTCTTCTGAACACTGGCTGGTTGTTTTTTCGATAATAGGGGGTATTTCCACACGCACCAGGGCACCAACAACTGCCAGACCACCACCAACAACCCAACTCCAATTCACGAATTTGGGTTCAATCGGATTCGCCCAACCTCGATTGGGTGTTGAATGTGCTTCCAATTCGTGAATTGGGGGTGTTGTTGTACTCAACTCTGTCTTCAGATGTTTTGCTGTCTCCGTCCCCGATTGCAATGACTGTTTAGCCTCTCGAAGCTCGGCGAGTATTTTATCTTGTTTAACTTTTCGGGTGACAGCCGCCGCCCGCCCAGCTGCCTGTCTTTTCGGGTTTTTATGTCGTGCTGTTGAGGGTTCTTCCAACGTGCTCTGGTTCAACTCCAATTTCGATTGGGTTGAGTGTGGTTCCGTCACTCTCGCGGGTGTGTCTTGTGTCATCATTTATAATATTAGGGCTTATAGTTCGTGGGCATATATGTCCAAATTGACAGTGTTTACCCGTGGTCAACGCGGTTGTCAGCGGAGCTAAGTACATTCCAAACTTGTGATAAATTGAGCAGCAGGCTGTTCTAAGAGTTTGACCTATAAAAGGGTCAGTCTCTAGATCGTCAATCAATCCCGCGGTGTTTGGTATAGGGAGAAGTATACTAACGGCGGTTGCGTACAAATGAATAGCCGCCGATCCGAGAGTTTTTGTCATCTCCGCTCCCCAATTTGGATTCGTATCGCGCATACATTTTATCGATCTCCGCATCTGACATCTTATCCACCTGAAAAACTGAGAGACGCCTACCGAGATAATGCTCCGATTATCCCCAGCAACCAGCGCAGCTAGCCGCTCTCGTCGCGCCGCATTTTCATTTTCATTCGGAGTCGTTGCACTCAACCCAATACCAACCGCCGTTGGAGTTGATTCCGATTGCTCTGTCGGATCATTATCTATGTTGGCAGTCGGAGTTGAGGTTTCTTCTATTAGCTGATCGAGAAGTTCGTCGCAGTTCATTTTTCTTAAAATTAATTTAACTATTCTAACAAGTCTCATCACTTTAACATATTGCCAAGCACACCACCCGATACTTATGATCACCATTATGCTCGCAACAAAGCTCGCAGCGGAGCACCAAATTGTTAACATTGTCTCGGTCCTTGCAGTGAAAGAGGGCGACCCATTTCGTTTGCTCGCGCAGATCCTTGAGGACGGCGTTGTACTTTTGAGTGGATATCCATACGCTTTGCCTAGCATGGCGGCCAGAAAATGCGAGCTCGGAGAGCATGTCCTTCTTTTTGGTCATCGCCGCCTTGGCCGAGCAATCGTCAATCACGTATAGGGTGGGCTCACCCTGGAATTTTTGGTATAAACCACGCAACCAATCGTGAAGCCTATCACCGGGGTCAATAACGTATACCTCAGGGTCGGTCCATATCCACGGGCGCCGCTGATAAGTATCGTTGTGCCGCACAGTGGGACACAGGATCACAATATGACGAAAGGCATCGCGGTAGGAGCCCTCGAGCAAGTCTAGGATGAAAACCGTTTTTCCACATCCTGTCTGCCCACATATTATGGCAGAGTGGGCATCTCCAATCGTGAATTGGTATTGATTGTTAATTTTCTTAATTAATTCTTTAGAATTATCAAATTTATTAATTAATAAATCGTTAGAATGATTGCTAATTTTCTTAAAATTAATTAAATCAATAGAGTGCTGAGGACATATCGGCATCTTCGTGTTGAGTTGCGTCTGTAATATATATAAGTACACGTTCAATGGCCCGGCTCCGTCCGCCTCTTTGGTTATCTGGATCGTCACACCCTCGCTAGCGTTCTCAACTTGGCGTCCGCTGCCGTGTATTTGGTCGTCGTCGCTGGCTCGCATGTCTAGCCATAACGCGTATTTGGTATTCAGGAAATCCGCGAGGGAGACGGCCGAGAGATGCAGGTCTTTGGCAACTGCTGCAACCTCCGGAGAGCGCTTAGAGCCGGCAGCAAACTGCTTTCTTACTTTGATTGGGTACTCCCTCGATCGTCACCTCTACCTTCGTGATTTTGGGGTTATAGAATTTGTCGGTTTTTCTAGCACCGAACGCGAACCGAGCATCCTCGAACAACATCAGTATACCTTTCATCGAGCGGGCGGGTACGTTGACATTAATATTCCACAATGTGTCGCCTTTGTCTTTCGTCATCTTGCGATGGCGAAGAACTCGGTCGTAAAGTATGGCAACGCGCCCGGCGTACTGGGTTCTGATTAATCGCGCGAGTTCGGGCATCGTGACCATGTCGTACTCCAGCGAAACATTATCGATCGTATACGTCGATAACATGTCGCTGGCTATGAGAACTCGGCCGTAGTCGTTGAACGTTAGTTCGTATTCGAGGCGGTCAGCCAAAGCGCTCTGATAGTAGGGCATGTGACTCTCCAGCAACTCAAAGTCGAGCGGGATGTAGAAGCGGTTGCCGTAGGCGCCCGCGACCGCATTGTCGCTCGCGTTGTTATCTGCCTTGTTAGCAGCCCCGATTCTAAGCCTGGTTACGTTCTTATTTTTGCTGGTGTCAATACCCTGATAGACAGCGTTTTCGCGCTCTTGCGCCGTCTTCCATAGGTCCTGATAACAATGGTAGACGTCGCTGTCGTCGATCGACATCACCTCATTACCAGAAATCTTTATCATGGTCTTCTTGACGATGGCGCGACCAAGGTTCTGAACGACGGTTCGGTCCTCGTCCGTCGACGTCAGCGAAATAGTGAAAGCGAGGCGAACAGTACCCGGCACAATGACGTCGTTAGCTCCGAGGTTGGGGAAGCGGACCAAGAGCTGCTGGTTCTGGTCGATCGTCGATGGGTTGTTCGTAATAACGACACTCTGTCTCACGCCTTTTGCCCCGAGGGGCTCACGCAGTCTGCGGTATGGATTGAGTTTGCGACCGTATTGACTCGAAGACATAATTTAGTGAATCTATATTAAACCCATATGGTTTTGTCTTTAATACATAATTAATTTTAAGAAAGTTATAAAGATGACTGATTACGATATTTACATGGATGAAATCGGCAGAGACGATTTCCGCGATGATGATGACATCGACGACGTTGACGAAACGACCTTGATAGATGCACCAGGAACTTCAGCTGCTTGTGATGTTAGCTATATGTGGGAGGCCCCACCCGAAACTCCGGCATGAGCGGGAGGTGACGAGATTCCTGCGGGGATCTCCAAGGATGAGCTGGCACCTCCCAGGAAAACGGAGTCTCTGGTGAAACGGTGGGAGAGTGAGGTGTCTAAACACGGCATCAAGGCCGCGTTGGAGTTCCGCAGCACTAAAAGAGGAGACCTGTGGGTTAAATGGGGCAAGAGCTGGAAGTTGCTGACGTTCAAGAACGACCCGAACCGGTTCCTCGGGGCCTCTTCCTTGAACCGATATGGAGTACTCTTCGCTCGAGCTCTCGGAGTGATCGATGATCGGTCGCAGATGCCTCAACAAATGGTAAAAACCCTACAGTCTACTGACGAAACGCTGGCGAAGACGGCCGCCGCTATAGAAAGAGCGAGCTCAGCGATGTCCCTCGTATAGACACCGACGCTATTAACACAGTGGAAACTACGGTCAACGAAATGAACGGCACAAAATATGACCCACCATTACCTCTTCGCGAACTCCGGGGACTCAAGGCTCTGCAAACAACTCGGGGCGGCGAACTGGTCAATAATCTCTCCAAACTCACGGCGCTGGACAAACATATCGCGCTGGAAGAAAGAAAACTTGGGGAAGTCCGTGATGATAGAGAATCTACCGAGCGGATCAACAAACTCCTGCGGTTGTTGCAGGACGAAAGAGAAGCTCGCTTGGAGGCTGCTTCGACTAACCGTGAGACGCTTTCCGGCCAATTAAGTCGGAGCCGCGAAACAATCTCGAGGGTTCTGCACGAGGACACGACACTCGGTGAGCGTCTTCGCACTCTGTTCAGAGAGAAGGGCGTCACGATATTAACCATCATCGCAGCTTTCAGCATGATTATATCGACCCTAATTCTATCTATATCGTCTCTATTTGTACTGTCAATGCTGTGCCCGCACCCAGCACCCGCACCAGCACCCGCACCAGCACCCGCGCCATCAGGCGAGCCAAGGAGTGGATAAAAAAACAACTAAAAGCCCTCGCCAGTCTCCTGGCTAAATTAGCAGGAAAGTTGGCTCCGCGCTGCCTGGTTTGATAGAGGTCTCCTCTCCTTCTGTTACATATTATCAAAAACGGTCGGATGGCTCGCCGAGAATACCTGGGCTTTAATCGTGGCCATCGCCGGTCTCCTACTATTCTTCGCCAGAGAGTTCCTAAAACCAAAGCGTAAATAATCCGATCGCCACGAGGGCGACGACGAGCGCTAATTTCTCCTCCTCGTGTGTTGTGCTTCCAATCTCGATTGGTGTTTCAACATGTTGATGGAACTCGATGGTGCATCCAATTTACGAATTGGGGTACTGGGTTCGATTGTGTTGAGGGAGGTGTATCCATTTTGTGTTTTGGGTGTTTTATGAAATCTTTTTCAAATTTATTTGAATTTACAACTCCGCGCCCGATCATTTTGGGGGTGCGCTTGATGATATCCGTGTTCACGTTACCGTTGTGACCGATTTTTTGATTGGCGGTGGCGATTACGATTTGATTATTGTAACCATCAACCGTCGTCTCGTAGTATCATTATTGCTCGGCGCCATATAAAGACCTATTCCAAAAACATAGTCCACTGGGGTGCTGGCAGTCTGCAAAACGTCTTGATAATTCTGGATCGCCTTCTCCAGGTCCACCTTAGCTGAGATGGCGTCCTCGACAAGTGCCAAGAACTGTTTTTGCGCGTCAAACGCCGTTCCGACTCCTATTATAGAAACTGCGAGTTTGCTTCTGTGCGCCGAGGATGGTCCAAACGTATACGCGAATGGAGTCGTGAGGCGGTAACACCGGCCTGCGTAAACCCTAGACCGTCGTCCAATATAAAGGTTTCTATACCCTTTATGCACGTTTTCGTCTTGTAAAATATAATCGACGTGAGCTATTTTTGGTGCATTATACCAGCAGTAATTGTAATTACACTGTCTCTTTGTACTAACTTCAGACCCGAATGTCATTTTATTTACTACATTATCGGTGGCGGTCCAATTTTTATAACCTCTAACTGGTTCACAAACACGATTTGAATAGTAGAAACCAAAGGTTACATCTGGGGTGGCATACTTCGTGCTTGCACCGTAGTCTAGACCACCGAGATAAACAGTACCTAAACCTCCGGTGTCTGAAAATGTTTTCTGTCTCCAATCCGAATCTTTTGAAACTTTAAATTCGTCACATATCCGTTTGAACTCCTTACGGTTGTATGTGTTGGAAATGGGATTCCACCCGTCGTCTTGAGGTAGTGGAGTACCTAGTTCTTTGAGAATCCTCCTAATGGTATAATTACACATGAAAGTTGTAGACGCTACTGCTTAACATGCTGTTACGGTCTGCTATGTGGTCTCTGAAAGAGACGCCACACCCGGTTGTGGCACACCACACGGCAAAATTTAGTTGGTTCTGCCAGAACTGCATAAGATTGTTGTTCCAGTTTGTTATGACATCCTGTGTAATGGTTTTAGGAAGTCTGTACTTTTCAAACATGTTAGTGAAATTTGTGTCGAAACCCATGCCCAAACTAGTTCTTATTGTGGGGTGCACAAGCTCACCAATGGTGTTCTTTTGCTTGTATTTACCACCGACCGCGTACTTTGCATTAGAGTTAAAGCTAAATGCTTTTGTATCCATTGAAAGATATTATTATGTTTGCTACTATCACTAATGTTCAAAAAGGGAGTTGTGAACTTCAAAAATTAATAGACAACTGCTGCGGACAACGCCGGGTAGGCCTTAGATCAATCACGTTCACGGTCGGGTGGAAAAACGTTGAAACGCTCGAGTTTTTCACAACAGAAGTCGAGGACGTCGAGTTTTTCGCATCAGAACACTTTATAGCTGTGCCACATAGAATAGACGTAAATAGAGTCATAAGTCCACCAAAGGTTATAGTACCTCAGGGTCTTTGGAGTTTCGGAGATCTCCAAGCTTTTGTCGCGGAGAAGATTCCTGGTGTAGTCACTCTCGCAATCTCGAAAGCCACGGGGCTCACGACATTGACCGTTGATAGGCGTTTAAGGATCTCACCGGGGTTGGGCTCACTGTTAGGATTTAAAATAACATACCCTTACAACGATGACGGAGTGTTTGATCCTGGCGAGCACGTCGGCACGACCCCGGTGAACTTCGCCGTCACGAAAACTCTCGGGTGCACCTGGATCGGGTGAACACATCGTACAACACGGTAGACGGCACTCCCACCACATTACTGAAAACCGTGCCCGCCAGCGACTGTTTCTATGGTGAGACCCTGACCTTAGACTTCCCACACCCCGAGATGAAAGTTTTGGAATCGGGACACATCCACGAGTTGAAGATTTTCTATTCTTGATGATAAAGGGCGAGAGTTGAAGAACGATTACCCGATTTCGGTCGTCCTAGAAATTTCAAATTAATTAATTTTAAGAAAATTATTTAGAATTAAACGCATGTTCGTAATATATATTTATCAACATTATTGAAAATGAGTATATACGGACCAGGTAGTTCTTCCGATTGGGTGACAAATTCAAAGAATTTGGAACCGACAGAAGGGGGATTCATCCCGACAGAGGGCGACTTTTTAACTACCCAAAAAACAAAGGCCTTGATCAATAGAACTATATCGGTGGCCACGGACGAGATTCATAGGAGTCTACTATCACAACTGAGAATATGCCCTGGCTGTGAATACACAAAGTCGTGAAGAAACGCATACGGAACTAAACGAACTAGGTGAAAAAATAACCAAATTTCGAAAAGAGGCCCGGTTGGGGATTGATAAAGTCCGAGAAGACCACCAGGCGGACCTTACGGATGCTTATGATGCGTTGCTCTTAAAGGACTCTCTCAGCAAAGAAGCGACACTTACCGGGAAAATAACAAAATTTCGAAAAGAGACCAGGTCAGATATTGATAAAGTCCGAGAAGACCGCCAGGCGGCCCTTACGGAGGGTTATGATACGTTGCGCTTAGAGGACTCTCTCATCAGAGAAGCGGCACTTACCGAACTAGACAAAAAAATAACCAAATTTCGAAAAGAGGCCAGGTCGGGTATTGAGAAAGCCCGAGAAGACCACCAGGCGGACCTTACGGAGGCTTATGGTGCATTGCGCTTAGAGGACTCTCTCATCAGAGAAGCGACGGTTGCCGAACTAGACGGAAAAATAACCGAATTTCGAAAAGAGGCCCGGTCGGGTATTGATAAAGTCCAAGAAGACCACCAGGTGAACCTTGCGGAGGCCATTGTGGAGGCTTATGATGCGTTGTGCTTAGAGGACTCTCTCAGCAAAGAAGCTACACTTACTGAACTAGACGGGAAAATAGCCGAATTTCTGAAAGAGACCCGGTCGGGGGTTGAGGGGGTCTGAGAAGACCACAAGGAGGCCATTGCGGAGGCTTATGGGGCGTTACGCTCAGAGGACTCGCTCAACAGAGAAGCGGCACTTACTGAACTAGACGAAAAAATAACCAAATTTCGAAAAGAGGCCAGGTTGGGGGTTGAGGGGGTCAGAACGGGTATTGAGAAAGCCCGAGAAGACCACCAGGCAGACCTTACGGAGGCTTATAGGGTGTTGCGCTCAGAGGACTCTCTCAGAGAAGCGGCGGTTGCTGAACTAGACGGAAAAATAACCAAATTTCGAAAAGAGGCCCGGTCGGGTGGAGAAAAGCCCGAGAAGACCACCAGGCAAGCCCTTGCGAAGGCTTATGAAGCGTTGCGCTCAGAGGACTCTCTCTCAGAGAAGAAAAAAAAAAGGGGGGGGGGCGGTTTGCGGAATTAGAGGGAAAACTGAAACAGACGGGAATAACCGAATTTCAAAAAGAGGCCCGGTCGGGTGTTGAAAAAGCCCTAGAAGGCCACCAGGCGACCATTACGGAGGCTTATGATGCGTTGCGCTTAGAGGACTCTCTCAGCAGAGAAGCGGCACTTACCGAACTAGACGGAAAGATAACCGAAGTTTCCGATAAACTGAAACATGATCGTATAGCCGCGACCAAAGCTCTTGAGGAGGCCTCTTATAATATTCGTACTGAGGCATATAACGCAAACAGTGCGCTTGCCGGAATAGTGCGAACAATGAAAACGCCAAAACGTGTCATAACAGTTTGGGCCGAGAAGCGGGGCCCATTGGTTGAGGGGCACTATGAATATTCGTTCGGTGCCAAAGCGAGTAATAAATGTGGGGGATACACTATGACAGCTGCGGTTGAAGTTATCCAAATGGCGGTCTGCTCGGTTAATGCTAGTGGTAAACCTGTGGGCGCGGTCGCGATAAATCTTGTAGTAGATGGGGAAGAACGGGGGGTTGGAGTCACTAAAATCTCTGGAGATAGTTCGACGGTGGTTTCGTTCTCCGGTTATGATCGAATTAGACTTTCCAAAGGTAGTGTTATTAACTTTGTTACGAAAATCGGTGACCCAGAGAGTTCTTCCACTATTGTCTCGTTGTTAATTGAACTTATTTTGTAAATACTAATATATTGAAATAAATTTGTAAAATTTAAATATGAACGAATCAACGCTTCCAATTGTCAATACCACTCCATCAACACTGTGTACAATTAACGAAAGAAGTTCAGATTTTAGGTTGAGTGAGTGAGTGAGTGAATATGGTTTAACGTCCGCTTTTCTGACATAGAGGTACAAGCCTCAGGGAGTCTACACGCAGACGGGTCAACGGGGTCGTGTCCCGTATCCACCTGTCCGAGGGGGGTAAATCCCAACTTCAGAACTCAATATTTACAAAATATATATTCAGTCCTGAAATTAGAACAACCTGATCTGGTGCCAGGCCCTCGCCACACCAGCATCATTTATCCCATCCCCTAAAAGAAATAGGATTAGCACTAATCTTACTTTTATATATGGGACATAGCCCGACTCAACTCTCACATACAAGAAACCCAAAAATGTACATGAGGGCCAAATCCGGTATAGTGGGTTCCGGAAAGTATGAACCCAATCGTTAAGCCAGTTTAGTCGCCTTTTACGACGAGCAATGGCTACTGCAGCACTATTCTCAGGATCAGTTGATCCCGCCCCGGTGCCTGCACGGGGCAGATTTTAGGTTGAATAATATCGTCGCTATGCAGGATATTTTAGTTAGAGAATATACAAATAGAAAAAGAAACGCTAAAAAATATAGACGCGCGGTGAACATGGCTGAAGTATCTAGCACGGCTCTGGCGAGTGTTTCTGTGTTGTGTGGGGCGGGGACAGCTGCAACTATATCCACCATTATAACGATTCCTGTAGCGGGGATTTTATGTGCGGTGTCGGCCGTTTCTGGGTTGTGGTGTATGGTAATTAGGGCGTCTGGTGGAAAACTCGAGAAAAAATGTAGAAAACATGATAGAATATCTGTTCTCGCCAGGTCGAAGAAAAATACCATCGACGTTATGGTGTCCAAAGCGTTGGCCGATAAGAAAATATCAAATTTAGAGTTTGAATCCGTGGTGGAAGAAATGGGGAGATATGAACAATTAAAAAATGATATAAGAATCAAGGCGCGCGCCACCATGCCCAAAATTGAGTGTACTGATTGGGATAAATTTAGGGAAAAACTTGGAGATAAAGTCGGAAGAAATGTTACAGCACCATTATAAAATAATTTAAAAAAAAAAATAAAAATTCTTATATTGGTGCAGTAAACAAATTTACATACCTATACAACATGTGTTTTTCACTGAGAATTACACCGTAATCGCATAACAAATTCAGTCGAGGATTACACTGTAATCGCCTGTGTAAATTGATACACTCGGCTATAAATAACTGTCTGTTTACCTCGGCTATCAATTTACGCATGGTTCATAACCCGTGTAATTGAAACATTGTCATAAATCGATAATTGTACAACACTAGGTAATGTTTATCATAACAGCCTACATGGTCGTGTGGGTTAAGGCGATACTCTATAGAGACGAGGGTCGTGGGTTCGCGCCGCGGTTGGAGCTAAACATTTTTTATTTATTTATTTCTATCCCTACAAATGTGGTCGCTATGGTAAACAACTGCATGACAACGGCGTTCCTATCCGACCGCTCGAGGTTGATAAAATTGATAAATTCAGATTGCCAGTTTACATACCTTCGATAAGGAAAATACAATCGGCTATAAATTAATTAGTATTTTTTTTTTTTTCAATAATAATTTTTCAATATCTTTATAAGCGATATCGTAGAAATGTACATTCATAAACGAATCGTTGGGTTTTAAAATTTTCGTATAATACACCTTAGTTTCATATCCGATACGCATTATCTGTCTTAATGTTCGTATTTGCCTGTTGTATAGTTGACATAATTGCCGGTATAATATTGTAAATGTAACGTTTTTATCGGAGCGTAATAAATTACGCTGGTATTTCATGTATTCGATATCGCCTAGGGCGTATAATAAAATATTAAATGTTTCCCCTCCCGCGACCGACCCGGCAAAATCGCCGCGACCCAAACTATTTTTTGGGCAAAACGGAAACAATATTATTTTTATTTAGTGTCGAAACTGGCACAGCAAAAATGGGCTGTTCCGACAGAAAAAAATATTGTCTCGAAAAATCTCGCTTTTTATCGTTTACTTTATGGCGAGTAAAAAATCCCAGCTGATATGCCTTTACTAGCTTAGAACATGAAGTGAAAGTCATCGCGATGTTTACAAAAATGTGTCGGTGAAAATGGTTGTAAGCTGCTTCCCTATAGGTGAGTAGCAATCCCAGTCAGTGGTCTGCATGTCAATAGCCAATCAAATATAGCGTTTTATAAACTACAAGCATCCAAATCATGGATTGTTTGTTTCCGTAATGACCGCCCTCAATCACACGCTAGCGACACCTGTCGGGACTGTTTCATTGGATACTTCAGACATTTATAATTAATTTATTCACAAAATTACTACACTTGGTCCCAACAAGGAAATAGAGTAATTTTGTTTCTAAGAATAGAACCACGCTTGATTTCGCTGAAACGAATATGCATATACATGTTTTTGAAAATCAAACTTCCAAGTTATAGTTTTGCATATTTAGCGTCTACATCGATCCAAACTGGCAAGAAACACTGAATATATTCAATTGAGAATGTGTTTCAACAAAAAGTTTTAAGCTGAAAGAATAATGGTCTTATCGATTGACACCCGAGCAAGTCGCCCCCACACAGTTTCGGACCTAAAATTGAATTTGTGAGAAATAATAATTTCACTGTTTTAAATCATTTTAAATATATTAATTGGTTAATATAAATTAATTATAATCGGGGATGGTGTTTGTTGACGGCCCTGAGCAATAAAATATACTGTTTTCAACAGTTTAATGAATTTACATAGTGTAATGTGTTATTAAAGGTGCATGCCCACTCAGTCGACACAACATGTTCTTTATATCAGACATCATCTGAGACATTTTCTGGAAAATAAAATATTCAATCATCATTACCCCATGTATTGATTGGCATTATTATACATTTTATATCAGACATAAAGTTCCACACTGATGTTAGGGGCAATAATCGTATTTCCTTAAAATGTTGAAGGACATTACTATTTATTCTCTGTATTTATTTTTTGATGTGCAATGATCATACTTTATAATCTGTCAAAAATTTAACATTTAATTAGCATAAATAATTAATAAATATCATGTCTCATTTGCATATGAAAATAGCCTGATACCACCGTGCGTCTCTATCAGTAAAATAAATATTACTAAATGATTAGATCTGTATAGCGGGCACTCGCAATTTTTAGAACTGGTGGAATAGTGACACAATTATACACGTATTTAATTCCTATAAAGAACATCTTGTGCCTTATGAGTGGACATGCACCTTTAATACTATTAATTCCATTTGCTGTACACAATCATTCATATGACACAGAACCTCATAATGTGAATACAAATAAATTAGTGCTTACTGTCAAGTTATTATAATAAAAATTATGACAAAATTGTTATTTATATATGCAATAGAAGACTTCACCGAAAACCCAGGGCCCAATCTTCCAGACGGATTTGATGTAACAACAGCAACACCACTGGATTATTGTTGGCTTTTGTACAAGCCAGAGATCATATGTTTTCTTCCATGGAGAGACATAAACAACTATGCTACAAGTTCTTTTCATCTACAGCGAGCAATATAAATTGGTCCAGAGACATAATTGATATTATTATATAGGTATTATATGAACAACTGAATTGTTATTTATGGTACATCATTGAAGTAAAACATTTTACCAGATTGACAATGATCCAGCTAATTTTTTTCCAGATGAAGACAATGCGACGTAAGGGATGGTAGAAACCTGTAAGGGCTGGTAAATTTCAAATCTTACTAGCCCGGCTGGCTAGTACATATTTTTGCTTAGTTTCAAGCCCTGCCGTAGTATGTAACAAGAAATGCGTCTGTCGAACGCGGATGCCACTTGCAGCATATTTGAGAAACTGTGACAAAGTGGTTAACCGAAAAGTGTGACGGACGGACAGTCCAAACACTATATGCCACCCGTTTCTTCGAAACCCGGTGGCATAAAAACAAGAAAAACATGGCGATGCAAGAAGATTCAGCGACACTTTTCTTGTAAACGGTTTTCATGAAATATCGCACATGTTCAGGCGCTGATCCAGGGGGGGGGGGGGGGGGGGAGACCCCCTACTCCCAGCAAAAAAAAAAAAAAAATCTACAATACTCGAATAGTTGGACGACTTCGTGGCCTAGGTGTCAGGAAATCGCATCTGCGGCGATCTGGCATTTAAAAATTTCCTGGGGGAGGACCCCTAGACCCCCCATTTTACAATGAGCATTGCAATCGCGGAGCTCGGCTATGCCGACTTGTAATTACAGACACCCCCCTGAAATTATCCTGTCCTGCAATTATTTCTGTATTCGCGCCTGATGTTCGATGGTACAAAATCACACGGCATGTCTCGAATAGGTAATCATTCAATCTAGTCATGTACATGTCAGCAAATTGTTTTCACCTTACTCCATGTGAGTTTAATATCTCTAGTCAATAAAACAGTCATTTTACATTGTGTCTGCATATTTATTCCTTTGTATAAGGAACGTGTACCTTTAATAATAATATATTATGGCATTATTTGGCGTTTCTAGGCCGAGATATGTTGCTAAATATATGTCGACAAAATTTCATATATTAAAAAAAATATTTTACCTACCTACCTACCCACACCTCATTGGCCCAGGTAGCGGGAGGGGAAACAAACATATTTTTAAGGTTGGCCTAGTGTTCTCATTTTATAGAATTTATATACAGGATTATAACCCCCGTAAGCTTCGTAAACTTCTTCAACACAGTCATTAAAAATTTGCAATTCAAATTGTATTGTATTATCCATTTTCTCTAATAATATTGGTGCTTGTTTTTTCTGTTCAATTTTCCAATTTTATAAAATTAGTTTGATAATGTTTTTTTTACAGTGTTTTTAATGCTGTAGAAACACCGTGACTTATTAGATTGATTCTATCTTTCTAACTGACTTTCCGATTTGAATTATTACTAAACGATAATACTTGCGAGCACGTAATCCCTTGTTAGCCATTCGATGAGTAGCCTGAGTGCCACCGCATGGTGGACATAGCAATGACTCGGCTTTGGTCCCTACCCCACAATGCCGACATGGGCGAGGTGAAACGGAACCTCTTCGCATCCATGCACGGTGATGTTTGCAATATTCGTAAATACCGGTGCGAAAACATCTCTCGTGACTACCTGTCTTCAACCACGCACACTTAACTAGAACCATTATGTTATATATATACTGAGTATAACATAGGGATTTTTATCTCTAATAGGGTGTATCTTCTCATGTCATAAATATATGGTCTCGCGGTAGTAGTATATAAGAGTCATAATGATTACAAGTTTCGTGTGGAAGCCACCACAACTTGTATCATTATGACTCTTATATACTACTAATACAGTACTTTTTTATTTTTTTATTAAAAAAAAAGCGGAAAATACACTAATGGTACTTACATGCGTTGTAGATCAGAGATGATGTGTTGTACTGGATTACTGGGCCATTTCTGCACCTGCCCCTGAAAGCCTGCGTGGTACACCTGGAATGCTGCCCTGTCCTTGCGGAACATCAATAATGCCTCCTCGCCGCTTTTGCTGTACAGCATCTCATTCAAATACCGAAACCTCGCTGCATTCAGTCTCTCCCGACTCTTTTCTAGGAAAGACTTTTGTGGGTCTTTTTCTTTATGTACAGGTATGTTCTTGCCTGTCTTAATATACTTTACAGCAGTAGTCTCTCCATGGTGCATTTTATTCTTTTTATTAGACAGCTGATTTTCTGATTGCATAGTTTTCATGGACAACATGGCACTCAGTATTTCAGGGTCAAATGGAGATGCTGCAACTTTGCTCTGTGCACTGTTATTCTGTGATGAGTTAGTTTGTTGATGTACTTCATCATTGACCTCTATATCACTATGGTCACTACTGTACTGCATTGAAAAACCAGCAGCAGAATATAGGACTTTTGAATCACAAGCCAAATCACTTTTACACAAAGCTGGCTGACTGGAATTTTTTAGCTTATTCCTTTTACATTCGAGTACACGTTTTTTCATGTTCCTTTTTTTGTTGCTGTCAATGTTATCATTTTTCATGTTTGCCTTTGTGCCTACTATATCATCTCTGTGATGCTTTTTATCATCCATCTCTTTTGATATTGTTGTCATCTTCTCTTGAATAAAACTTTCATGCTGTTCATGTTTAGAAACATCAACTATTACTTGCTTTAATTTCACATTTCTATTATGTGGACCCTCATTTGTTTTCTTACCATGTGCAACTTCGTTAAATTTCTTGGAATTTTGATCCTTTGAAAAAGTCACATTTTTTTCCATATCTGGCTTCTGATGTTTTATCTGCTCTCGCTTTAGCTTTTTCACCATTGAATTATTGTCTTGTTTCGTGTCCTCTCCAGTGCATATTTGCCCAGCTGCATGTTTCCTTTTCATCGAACGCTTTGTCATCTACAACATCAGGACCAGCATGTTTACATTTATTGCATATCAGATGGCCGCGACCCACATGTTCAGCCCACTGACGCATTTAATTGTCTCAAGAGTGTATTTATAGAGAATAGCAAAGTAAACAGTTTAAATTCCCTTACAATACCATTCATGAACTTGGATGTGCATAAATTCTGCATATTTAGTTAATATCCAACTGAAATATCACAAAAATCGGGTTCTGGTAACATCTATTGGAAAAAAAAGTTTCAAAAGGACGAAACTATGCAATTGTTCGCAATATTTACAAACTTTTTCACGTTTTCTGACAATAGAGTTAGCCAAATTTGGTTGAAATAAATAATAGTTTGTCTCGACATCTTATCAGATTTAATTTTGTATGTAATTCTTGAACAAGAGTGCTGTAAGTCACAAAATACGCCCGTTGAAGATGAGCCAGACAGCGAAGATGCAGAAATGTGAAGCTGTCACCAAGGCAAGAAACATTAAAGAAAATTTGAAACTCTATAGCTTTATTTCTCCTCTTGTTGTGCTAAACAGGAATAATAATTTAGGTAGAGAAGTGTAAAGTAGAAATTATATAGAATTGGATACAAAAATGTAGAAATAAATGTAGAAATTATATAGAATTGGATACAAAATGTAGAAAACAAGAATTCCGCCACGGAAGCGGTGTCGCGCCTGCCGAGACATTTGGCCGTAACATGATAATGGGCATGTACTAAAGATTCACAAAAACCGTCAGAGAAGTTCATGCTTAAAAGAAGAAAAAGGTCATGGTTGAAGAAACTTTTTGAAATAAAAAATGGCCAAGTATTTCCGCAACAATGTGAAGGTAAACAAGAGTGCTGAACGTCACAATATACGCCTGTCGAGGCAAGGTTTCTTCATCTTGACGTGATAAACATGTATACCAAATTTGGTTACGATCCATCAAGTAGAACATGAGTTCTTGTGTAGATTAAAAGAGTGCGAAAAACACTATATGCCCCACTCACCATTCAGTTGCGGGGGCATAATAAGCCATTTACCCGAGTGTTTGTGACCTTGGATTTGGCACAGGGCAGTAGAGGACCATTAGAGCAATGTGTATATGAAATATGAAGCAGATCGGTAAAAGGATGAAGAAATTATGAGACATTTACCCGAGCGTTAAAGTTTTGTGACGGACGGACGGAAAGGTGAAGGTCGAAGTACTGGTGGTGGAATGCGTAAGGCACATGTGTATAAATATTGAAGGCATTGGCAAAAGTATTGAGAAGTTAGTGTAGGATTGAGAAACGCGCACGTAGATTTGTCCCAAAGTGCTAAGTAAACATTTAAAGAAGAAAAGGTGAAGGTCAAAGGTCAAGGTCGAAGTACTGGGTGGTGGAGTGTGTAGGGCATGTTCATATGTATCATGTGTATAAATATTTAAAGGATTGGCAAAAGTATTCAGAAGTTATTGTAGGATTGAGAAATGTGCACGTAGATTTGTCCCAAAGTGCTAAGTAAACATTTAAAGTAGAAAAGGTGAAGGTCAAAGGTCAAGGTCGAAGTACTGGGTGGTGGAGTGTGTAGGGCATGTTCATATGTATCATGTGTATAAACATTTAAGCGATTGGCAAAAGTATTGAGAAGTTAGTGTAGGATTGAGAAACGTGCACGTAGATTTGTCCCAAAGTGCCAAGCAACCATTTAAAGTGGAAAAGGTCAAGGCCAAAGGTCAAGGTCGAAGTACTGGAGGGTGGAGTGTGTAAGGCATGTTCATATGTATCACGTGTATAAATATTGACATAATATGTGAAGCCATGTAGAAGTTACTAAAGAATATGGTACATTTAATATCGGGACGTACGGACACGGACGGACGGACGTACGGACGGGGACGGCGGATACGGACGTTCATTACATTAGGGTACTTATGTGGCTTATCACATGTTAAATATTAGCCACATAAAACGATTTTTAGCCACATAAAACGATTTTTTAGGTGGCTAATTGTAACCAACCCTATCCTTTAACAAGTCCATAACCCTGTGGGGCTAGCCACATAAGTACCCTAATGTGTGCCCGGACGGACGGACGGTGGGACGGACGGAAGGACGGACGTTCTTACAGTACTATACTTATGTGGCTTATCACATGTTAAATATTAGCCACATAAAACAATTTTTAGCCACATAAAAGGATTTTTTAGGTGGCTAATTGTAACCAACCCTATCCTTTTACCAAGTCCATAACCCTGTGGGGCTAGCCACATAAGTACCCTAATGTGTGCCCGGACGGATGGACGGACGGACGCCGGTAAAACTATATGCCCCCCCCGTACCTTTCGGTAGCGGGTGCATAAAAATGGAGACCAAATGGGACATAACTAATATAATTTTGTTTAAATATAATCAATATTCTTCGCCTTGCCGTGATAAACATGTACACTGAATTTGGTTACGATTGGTCAAGTAGAACTTGAGTTATTGCTTGGACAAGGATACAGAGTGCAAAATGTAAAATGGCCACCAAGGGAAGATACATGTAAGTCATCGGAAAATTTTCAAAATCAATAGGCTTCTTCGTCTTGTCGTGATAAACATGCATCTCGAATTTGGTTACGATCGGTCAAGAAGAACTTATTATGTTATTGCCTGGACAAGGATACAGAGCATGAAAATAAACAAGAATACATAATACGTTGCGTTACGTGGACAAGGATACAGAGTGCAAAAAATAAAAATGGCTTCTTCGTCCTGCCGTGATAAACATGTATACCGAATTTGGTTACAATCCATCAAGTAGTCCTCTAGTTATTGCGTGGACAAGCTGTGCCCGCCCACCCGTACAAGGTGAATACAGTTTTTTCAAAAGGGGAAGGTCATGTTAATGGCGGCATGAGTGTGTTCCTAATGGTTACATGTATCAAGTGTCCAAACATTGAAGGAATGCGTCAAGTAATATGAAAGTTATAGCATGATGACGAAGCTTGTACAAAGTTTTTGACGCAAAAAAATGGCTAAGTCTTTCAGCAAAATTTGAAGGTAAGAAAGGCCAAGGTCATGTTAATGGTGGCATGAGTGTGTTCCTAATGGCTACATTTATCAAGTGTCCAAACATTGAAGGAATGCGTCAAGTAATATGAAAGTTATAGCATGATGACGAAGCTTGTACAAAGTTTTTGACGCAAAAAAATGGCTAAATCTTTCAGCAAAATTTGAAGGTAAGAAAGGCCAAGGTCATGTTAATGGTGGCATGAGTGTGTTCCTAATGGCTACATTTATCAAGTGTCCAAACATTGAAGGAATGCGTCAAGTAATATGAAAGTTATAGCATGATAACGAAGCTTGTACAAAGTTTTTGACGCAAAAAAATGGCTACGGGTTTCAGCAAAAATTTGAAGGTAAAAAAGGTAAAGGTCATGTGAATTGGCGGCATGAGTGTGTTCCTAATGCTTACATGCATCAAGTGTCCAAATATTGAAGCAATCTGTGAAGTAATATTAAAGTTATAGCATGATGACGAAGCTTGTACAAAGTTTATAACATTTCGGACGACGACACAAACAATAATGGAAAAAGCGAAGTTGCGCCTTCTGCTAAAGCAGGCGCGACAAAAATGGCCAAGTTAAAAAGGTGATATTTTTTCAGCATAAAAACACCAAGGTGCCCATCTTCAATATGTGTAGAAAACGTGTGTATAGTTTCAGATCGATTGACTGAACGGTTTCAGAGTTGTGTACACAAACTCTGTACCCTATATGTAATTGCATACACAAATGTAGAAACAAATGGCTAAGTTAAAAAGGTGATATTTTTGTTTCCCAAGGACAGAGCCGTTTTGTTTAGCTTGCTCTACATATATTTATGTAATCATTATTTATTAACAATAATTCGTTATTACTGTGTTGAAAATTTTCTTCCAAATATGGAAGGTTTGGCCAGTGTACTGTGAACACAGAAACAATGGAAGTGAAGTTTGTATTATTTCATATTATTCTTTTACATGATGCAATGTATATGATTATTCTCACTAAAATATATTTACTTGAAATAAAACTTACAAAATGGTGATACATGTATGTCTGCAGCTGTGTGTTGGGTCTATTAAATAACTTGGGTGTAATTTATAAACAATTGTTATGTGTATATTACTGTGGCTTCCATTTAGATGTCCTGCTTGATGTCGTGTGCTCGGGCTGCAATTTTCTATTAATTTAATCATTATGATTTAGTAATTATATGTTGACTGGGGGACCACTGTATAGAGCCCATTACTAGTTGATACACTCAGTGGTGGGCTTTATGTAGTGCATGGGTACTATCGCCTTATACAGGCTTAAAGTTGATGTACGATTGTGCCGATGCTTGCTACGTCGACACAGGTCTGGTTGAGGTCAGAGACAATAAGTTAGCCAACAAACAAAACACCGACCACAATCGACATAAAAACACCAAGGTGCACATCTTCAATATGTGTAGAAGTGTGTGTATAGTTTCAGCTCGATTGCCTGAACAGTTTCAGAGGAGTTATGTATACAAACGCTGTACCCTACATAGAACTGTATACAAAATTGTAGAAAAAATGGCTAAGTTAAAAAGGTGATATTTGTGTCAAAAAATATTTTTCGGCATACATCTACGGTGCACATCTTCAATATGTGTAAAAGACATGTGTATAGTTTCAGATCGATTGACTGAATGGTTTCAGAGAAGTTGTGTACACAAACTCTGTACCCTATATAGAATTGAATACAAAAATGTGGAAAAAATGGCCCAAGTTAAAAAGGTGATATTTTTATTAAAAATCTTCTCTTTTTTTTCAGAATAAAAACACCAAGGTCACATCTTTAATATGTGTAGAAGACGTGTGCAGGGCTGTACGAATTGGCACGCCCGACGCCCGGGACAAGTCGGTTTTAATCTCGTCTCACTGCGTCGACAGGCCAAGACACCTAACTTTAGAGAAATAAACGCATGTTCCTTCACGGGGTGGAAATGGAATTTAAGGTTCCTACTTATCGTTTCTACGCGGCATATAAACGAAGGAAAAAGTGAAATTGAATGGGATGGACATACTATGAAGGTATGTTTGATTCCCAAGGCGATGTTTGAACGGTTCCACAACCTCCAGATTGGAAGTCGGTGTTCTAAGCCCTAGGCCACAACCCATACCTTATAAACGAAGGAAAGAAATGCTCCTAACGAGCGACCATACGTACTTAGAATAACAGCTGATGTAACGCGCGGTAAACTGAAATGGCCTACGTGACAATTGACATTTACGTTCCAACAAGATTTTCACGGTGTGTAATCGATCGTATTTCCTCGCCACCATATGAAACCAGACTCGAGAAACACAAATTAAGTTGTGGATTTCTGAATTTGTCAATTGTTTGTACGGTCTAAGAAATCAAACAAATGTGACAATTCTTTTTACAAAATATTAGAATTGTCTAAGGAGACAATTCTCATGTGTTGTCAAAACATGTTTTATTAAGACATCGGACAAATGTGAAAAGAAAACCCGAATACATTGATATTTCTTTACAAAAACATATTTTGACAAAATTTGAGAATCGTCTTAGGAAACGATTCTCATGTGCTGCCAAATCTTGGTTTTATCAAGAAATCAAACAAATATGAAAATGCACAAGCTAATGCGTAATTATCAATTCATCGGTGATGCGATGACATGAGCGACTACATAGCGTGGTTTTGGTATGTTTGTTTCCGCCGAATTCTAAAGGTCAGTCACACTTTGCACGTGAAACTGGATTACCGACTGATGATTGTAAACACCATCAGGTGTGCAGCTAGACCGAAAATGATATCTCTCAAATGTGCTAATTGGGGATGGGTGGGTACGGTCATATTTTTTTTTATGTTACAATCTCGCGTTTTTGCGATCTCGATCTCGCCTTCCGCTTTTGGAAATACGATTTGCCCATGCATGTGTAGACAGCATGCGTGTTGGATTTGGTTCTACGTACGTACTTGCATATAAAGCATGCTAGTTCGAATTGCATTCTACGTAATGTATGCGACAAAAACTCAATTTCAACACGCATGCATTCTACACACACATAATGACATGAACAAACCTATTTCCAAAAGCGGAAGGCGACATCGTGAAACGGCCGAGGCGAAAACGTGACATCGCGGTCTCGAAAACACGAGATAGCCAGGCGAAAACGCGAGAATGAATACAATAGAATCTCACGTTTTCTTGTGTATAGGTCGACGATGCGATGCAGTAGCCTAACCAATAACACGTATCGAAATATGTTTGTCCACATTTGTTCTATTTCTTAATAAAAGCTTTAAAATGTTTTTGCAGCACATGAGAATCGTCTCCTAAGACAATGTGTACGTGTCCTATTAGGGACATGTAGCAACCTCGCGTTTTCGAGCTTTCGAGACGAAAACGCGAAATTCTATCATATTCAATCTCGCGTTTTGCACACACGCCGCACATGCATGAGCAAAACTAATCCGAATTTTTCAAAAGGGGAAGGCAAGATCGTGAAAACGTGAGACGATTCTCATTATTTCAGGAAACAATTTTTATACGACCGTTTTTAAAAAACGGTACGTACCGTATTATGTTTTACCGCTGGGCGGGCGAGCGGCTGACAGAAAAAGTGCATTGTTCGTGTACACAACTCCTCCGAAACCGTTCAGTCGATCGATTTGAAACTATACACACGTCTTCTACACATATTGAAGATGTGCACCTTGGTGTTTTTATGCCGAAAAAATAGTTTTTAACAAAAATATCACCTTTTTAACTTAGCCATTGTTTCTACATTTTTCTATACAATTCTATATACGGTACAGAGTTTGTGTACACAACTCCTCCGAAACCATTCAGTCGATCGTTCTGAAACTAAACACACGTCTTCTACACATATTGAAGATGGGCACCTTGGTGTTTTTATGCCGAAACAATTATTTTTTAACAAAAATATCACCTTTTTAACTTGGCCATTTGTTCTACATTTTTCTATACAATTCTATATAGGGTACAGCGTTTGTGTACACAACTCCTCCGAAACCATTCAGTCGATAGTTCTGAAACTATACACACGTCTTCTACACATATTGAAGATGGGCACCTTGGTGTTTTTATGCCGAAACAATTATTTTTTAACAAAAATATCACCTTTTTAACTTGGCCATTTTTTCTACATTTTTCTATACAATTCTATATAGGGTACAGCGTTTGTGTACACAACTCCTCCGAAACCGTTCAGTCGATCGTTCTGGAACTATACACACGTCTTTTACACATATTGAAGATGTGCACCTTGGTGTTTTTATGCCGAAAACATATTTTTTAACAAAAATATAACCTTTTTAACTTAGCCATTTTTTCTACATTATTGTATCCAATTCCCTATCATTTCTACTTTACACTCTACTTTTCTATCTCTGCCTAAATAAGTATACATGTTTAGCACAACGAGATGCAGAAATAATGCTATATAGACTTTCAAATTCTCATTAATGTTTCTTGCCTTGTGACAGCTTCACATTTCTGCATCTTCGCTGTCTGGCCCATATTCGACGGGCGTATTTTGTGACTTGCAGCACTCTTGTTATGTTTTATTATTGTCAATAAATGTGTTTTGAGTATGCACTCGTCGCAACGTTATGTCCGCGGTGGCACAGTGACAAAAGACCACAAGAATAAATATGTACTATACAATGTTTATTATTATAGATATTTAATATAATATGTATGTGCCAAGTGCTCAATTGTATTATATTTAACAACTATGATAATAGTTTTTGTTTTGGGACAGTTTCGTATAAGAAATCTTACGAGGACAAGTCACTTTTTCAAAATTACTTGCCCTGAAAATTATATTTTCCAGGACAAGTCAGGGCAAGTCACTTTTTTCAAGTCACTTGTCCGGGACAAGAGGTTAAAAAATCAATTTGTACAGCCCTGGTGTGTGTATAGTTTCAGATCGATCAACTGAACGGTTTCAGAGGAGTTGTGTACACAAACTATGCACGCCCGCTCGTCGCCCGCCCCGTGGTAAAATACAATTTGTAGGTCGTATAAAAAGGTTTCACACTTTTCAAGGGAAACAGAAAGTTTCAATCATCGCTGTGTAAGTAACGACTCGGTTCGTTAGGTGGCGCCTCAAGTGGGTATACCGACAATCATAGCTAATAATTGGATGCATTATTTTTTTTTTTTTCGGAATTGAAATCCCACATATGAGTAACCAGTCACGCACTGCAAAGCAATAGCAACGTATCAACAAATTTTCGCCAGTGCATACATAGTTTTCGTCTCCCAATACCGCGGTGGCATCCGATGGGGGCATATTAGAAACTGCATGTTACCTCTTACGCCCCCCCACCCCCCTCCCCACCTCTCCCACTTCTTCGTCTTGCTGTGATAAACATGTATACTGAATTTGGTTAGGATCGGTCAAGTAGAACGTGAGTTATTGCGTGGACAAGGATACAGAGTCCATAATTAACAAGAGTTGTCAGAAGACATCGAAGCTCGCCTGTTGGCAGCCTTCACTCAAACTTGGCACAGTTGTATAAAAAAACATGAATATTATATAACTTGACCTTGGGTTAAGTAAGGGGCGTGCGGTGGACCTTGACATTGGGGTCAGTGGTGCAAGGTGGGTCGTGGGTTTGCCAACGTTAAGTTTATGAACATGCTAAGTTTTTTACCTTGACCTTGGGGTAAGGGTTGGGTGGTGGAGTTTATGAATGTGCTATGTGTGTGACCTTGACCTTGGGGAAGGGGTGGGTCATGGATTTGCTATAGCACGATAGAGTACCATCAGATGAATGCATGTATGTAATATCAAGGTGTTCCCTGTAAAGAAACAGAAGTTATAACAAGACATTTACTCCAAAGTTAAGTTTATGATGTTCATCTTGTGGAAGGGGGGGGTGGGGGGGGGGGGGGGGGATGGGGGGGGGGGGGGGGGGGGGGGGGTTTGGGGATCATGGATTTGCTGTAGCACAATAGAGGATCATCAGATGAATGAATGTATGAAATATCAAAGCGTTACCTGTAAAGAAACAGAAGTTACACAACATGTACCCCAACGTTGAGTTTATGAATGTGATAAGTTTGTGACCTTGACCTTGGGGTAAGGGGTGGGCAGTGGGTCATGGATTTGCGATAGCACAATAGGGCATCATCAGATGAATGCATGTATGAAATATCAAGGCATTCCATGAAAGGAAACAGATATTACTAGAAATGTGGCCTGTCGGCACACGAATGACCCCGCTGGCAGCCAAAGAAAACGAGGCATATTTGATTATAAGCCATTTACCCGAGCGTTAAGGTTTCAAACGCACCAAGATTGTGAGCTTGACCTTGGGCTTAGCGGGGGCGGGACGAATGTGGATTTGTCGCAGGGCGGTAAAGGAGCATTGGAGCAATGCGTGTGTGAAATGTGAAGCAGATCCGAGCAAGGAAACATAAATTACAAGCCATTTACCCGAGCGTTAAGGTTTCAAACGTACCAAGTCTGTGACCTTGACCCTGGGCTTAGCGGGGGCATGACGAATGTGGATTTGTCACAGACTGGTAGAGGACCATTGGAGCAATGCATGTGTGAAATGTGAAGCAGATCTGAGCAAGGAAACAGAAATTACAAGCCATTTACCCGAGCGTTAAGGTTTCAAATGTACCAAGTCTGTGACCTTGACCCTGGGCTTAGCGGGGGCGGGACGAATGTGGATTTGTCACAGGGCGGCAGAGGACCATTGGAGCAATGAGTGTGTCAAATGTGAAGCAGATCTAAGCAAGGAAACAGAAATTATAAGCCATTTACTCGAGCGTTAAGGTTTCGGGACATACGTACGGGACGCCGGTAACACTATATGCCCCCCTCACCATTCGGTGGCGGGGGCATAATAAGACATCTACCCCAACATTAAGTTTATGAATGTGCTAAGTTTGTGACCTTGACCTTGGGGTAAGGAGTGGGAGGTGGGTCATGGAGTTGCTATAGTACGATAGAGTATCATCAGATGAATGCATGTATGAAATATGAAGGTATTCCCTGTAAATAAACAGAAGTTACATAACATTTACCCCAAAGTTAAGTTTATGAATGTGCTAGGTTTGTGACCTTGACCTTAGGGAAAGGGTTGGGTGGTGAGTTGTGGATTTGCTACAGCATGATAGAGGGTCATCTGAGGAATGCATGTATGAAATATCAAGGCGTTCCATGAAAGAAATGTGATGTTACAAGACATTTACCCCAACGTTAAGTTTATGAATGTGCTAAGTTTGTGACCTTGACCTTGGGGTAAGGGATGGGCGGTGGGTCATGGATTTGCTATAGCACGATAGAGTATCATCAGATGAATCCATGTATGAAATATGAAGGCGTTCCCTGTAAGTAAACAGAAGTTACACAACATTTACCCCAACGTTGAGTTTATGAACATGCTAAGTTTGTGACCTTGACCTTGGGGGTAAGGGTTGGGTGGTGGATCGTGGATTTGCTACAGCATGATAGAGGGTCATCAGATGAATGCATGTATGAAATATGAAGGCATTCCCTCTAAATAAACAGAAGATACACAACATTTACCACAACGTTAAGTTTATGAACATGCTAAGTTTGTGACCTTGACCTTGGGGTAAGGGTTGGGTGCTGGGTCGTGAATTTGGTACAGCATGATAGAGTGTCATCTGAGGAATGCATGTATGAAATAACAAGGTGTTCCATGAAAGGAAACAGAAGTTATAAGACATTTACCCAACGTTAAGTTTGTGGACGCCAACGCTTCCGGGGGTATGCCATAAGCTCTTCTGCACTTCGTGCAGGCGAGCTAAAAATGGCTAAAAATAGGGGAGTAAGTGATCGGAATTTTTTTTAACAAGAGTGCCGTAAGTCACAAAATACGCCTATCGACTATGGGCCAAACAGCGAAGATGCAGTAATGTGAAGCTGTCACCAAGGCAAGAAACCTTAATGTGAATTTGAAAATCTATAGCATCATTTCCTCCTCTTGTTGTGATAAACAGGTATACTAATTTAGGAAGAGATGTGTGAAGTAGAAATTATACAGACTTGCATACAAAAATGTAGAAAAAATGGCTAAGTTACAAAGGCGGTATTTTTGTTAAAAAATATTTTTTCGGCATAAAAACACCAAAGTGCACATCTTCAATACATGTAGAAGATGTGGGTCAGGGCTGTACAAATTGGAACGCCCGACGCCCGGGACAAGTCGGTTTTAATCTCGGGCAAGTGCCTCTATGCTGGAATTTAGTCCCGGGCAAGTCACTATTTTTTGTTAGAACGTCCCGCCACAAGCCTCTTTTTTGGAACCGGACTGCCATAAACTTATGATAGCCAGGCGAAAACGCGAGAATGAATACAATAGAATCTCACGTTTTCGCCTCGCGATTTGGTATCGCGTTTTCACGAACTTGTGTATAGGTCGACGATGCGATGCAGTAGCCTAACCAATAACACGTATTGAAATTATTTTTTTTGCTCAATAAACGTGTATTGGCAGGCAGGCAGCACATTAGAATCGTCTCCTAAGACAAGTATCATTTTTTGTCAAATTATGTTTTTGTAGTCAAGAAATATAGATGTTTGTCCACATTTGTTCTATTTCTTAATAAAAACGTTAAAACGTTTTTGCAGCACATGAGAATCGTCACCTAAGACCATTTTTACGTGTCCTATTAGGGACATGTGGCAACCTCGCGAAAACGCGAGACGATTCTCATTATTTTAAAAAACAATTTTTATGTTTTATTATTGTCGCAACGTTATGTCCGCGGGCCAACTATTTCATTCACAAAACAGAAGTAAACATGGCGATGTCAAAGTAATGCAGAAACTTTAACAAAAATCTTGCTACAACATTGTTTTGTACCGACAAGGCATTTTCAGGCGCGACACTGCTTCCGTGGTGGAATTCTTGTAGTACCCTACCGTATTCTGCCGATTATAGGTCGCAAGAGTGTATAAGACGCACCGCTATTTTCAGTCCAAAATCTGGGGGAAAATGTCTACATGAGATTATAAGACGCACCCAATTTTCCTAAAACTCGCCAAGTTGTTGTTGTTATTTATTCCCCGACACTGTTTTTTTATTCGTACCTTGGACGTTTTTGTCTGTATTTTCCCTATCATAGTTTGCTATGTCCGTAATTTGCCGACACTCTGTCCGTGATTCCCCGGTCCGTATTTCACCATTTTCTAGTATCTTCAATTACACTGTGAACTCGGTAGTACACGCTTCACTATAACACGTGCTCGGTTAGTACACGGTTGTGCATTGGCTCCCGATTTTTTTGCCTATTTGTATCAAAATCGTGTTAAATGTGTAACAGACTATTGTCATAAATCGTGTTAATATATTTGCAATCATATTGCTGCCGAAAGTGGTATTATATTGTTAATTATTGATTGCGGTATGTATTTTCACTTTTCAACACCATTTACGGAAACTATTTTCGAAATCAATATCTGCGTATAATCCAGTGTTTTTTTAACCCGTTCCTTTCTGAATACACATTTACGGATATGAAATTTATTAATTATTTTATCTCGACGAAACGTTTTAAATGGTGGTCGCGGCATATACTTCTGATTGCATAGAAGGAAAATATTTAGGATTTTCCGCAAACATAAGCGTATCCTCAGCATGAAATGGGTTACTGATTGCCCCCAGGATGCAAGGATGAAAGCCGCACGTTCGCCACATCTGCGGCACACATCAAAAAGCGTGTTGACCAATCAGTGCAATTTCAAAACATAGCCTAAAGGTCACACAGTTTACAGCTCATGCTGAATGATGAATTAAGATAATAGCACCTGTTGACACGGTTGGGTGTTATCGATTTTTTTCCACAAAGCAACACACAACTTTCGCCTTCAGTATGTAATATTTCAAAATCAGTTGTATCTTCCGTAAATGACGCTGCCTATAGCTATGACGAATTTGCATTGTCCGCTGACGTAATTATAATTTTTTAAATAGAGATTGGCGAACATTGTAAACCATGTGCAGACTACGCGAATCCACCACCTGGTCTGGCCGCTAATGCAATAAGCCGGGATTTGTCAGAGATAAAGACCCAATTCACATAAACACGTTTGCCATGTCATAAATAGAGTCTGGTTCTCGGTAGTATTGTTTCACTGGAACACATTAGACAGGGTACCAGTTTAGTGACGAATACGAAACGGACGTCGGCAACCGCGTGTGTTGATATTTGATATGGCTTTGTGTTGTGTGTTGTAAATCTTGACACGCGGTGTGTTTGATGTCGGCCAGCTGACTTAGGCTTGCCACTTTCATCAGCATCTTGTAAACACACAGTTTCGAAACTAATGATGGAGTTTTATAACTTTCGTGGAATTGCATTATGCATATTGGGATTTACTGTTAATGGCGTCATGCAATATTTTTTCACGGCAAAATGACACCGACCAATATGGGACCGGTAAATGTTTTCAAAAGATAATTAAAATGATAGAGGCAAGATTGTGATTCGGCAGAGAAAATGTCGACCGGATCTGATCTTGGTATACACTGTTCGCCTTCGGTATAGAAAATGTGTACCGAATGTGACACATGGCCGGAACGAGTAAGGCGCGAGTAAAGGCGCGAACTGTTTAGAATACGAAATCAATATTCCAATACTGGATTTTACCCCAAAGACTAACAACAACAACAAATATAGGAACGCATTTTATTTTTTTGATTTTTGGTCGTTTATGTCAATATTTCGGGTGGAAAAAAATGCTCATGTATCTACATGTATTTATAAGACGCAGGGGCTTTCTGGGATACAAATCTGAGTAAAAAAAATGCGTCTTATAATCGCAAGAATACGGTGCATGGATTATCCCTGTTATCAACAGGGATTTTCTCAAAATTCCAAAAGCAGCTTTTATTAGTGGTAGGTTACTATAGTAATGAGGGGTGTTCTCATATACAATAAAATAGACAGTTGGCAAATACTACATAGACTTATATATAGGGAAGAAAATTGTCTAGAAAATAATTATGTTTTTTTTCTCTAAATAAACTTATTATTTCTGCAGAATGTTTATTGCAGAATGTTTTACCTGGAGGCTTATCAGTCTACACAGAAATAAACCATAGTAGATATAGGGGAATATAGAGACTCATCTTGACATTTTGGAATTAAAAAGACCACCAAGATTCATATTTCCCGCCGTCCTGGGAAATACTCTTATTTCCCGGGAAATTGCCAACCCTGGGGGAGTCGTACAGCGGGAATCACGGAGCTAGGATGGGGACTAATTATACTGGGTGCGGGAGTCAAACAGCGTGAATCACGAAGCTGGGGTTGGGACTAATGTTGGGTTGGGCAGTCACACAGCGGGAATCACGGAGCTAGGATGGGGACTAATTATGCTGGGTGGGGTGGGGGGACGCACACAGCGGGAATCACGAAGCTATGGTGGGGAATCACACAGCAGGAGGACATGAAGCAGGGTCGGGACTCGCACAGGGGGAGGGTGGGGGGGGCACGAGGCTAGGGTGGGGAGTCACACAGCGGGGATCACGAAGCTAGGGTGGGGAGTTACACAGCCATCTTACACATGGCGGCTGCATTCAACACACACAGGAAATGCCAACAAACTATTGTGAATTATAACGAACTAAACAAGTTTCTTGGTGTGTGAAGACGACAATCATAAACTATTGACAATTGTGAATATTCAGGCATGCATCGGAGATCGTGGTAAGTTGTGTGCACAAAATGACAAGTGTTTTGTTGTCCAAAATGTGTGATAAATTCGAAGCAAGGAATACGCAATACACAAGCGTGTATAGCGATGCTTCGCTGGCTGGGTCGCTTCAATATCCCAGACAAGTGATACATCCATACAAACAATATTAAACCTACAGACTGTCAAACAACTGTTGTGACAGTGTAACTGCTAGCCAGACATGTAATATGAGTACATTCATACATACAATAACCTACCCACTGTGGAGTGTCAAACAACTGTTGTGTCAGCGTAACTGCTGTTGTGTCAACATTCCACTCACTGTATTCAAAGTCCATAGTTCGCAGCAAACTGGAATGAGAAATGTCAACTAGAAACAACGAGAAAATATGTACACTGGTAACAGCACCAACAGGAAGGCTCTTAGTTCGGGAGCAACTATCAAGGTCAAGGTCACAAAACAATATTTTCAATGTTCTACGACTTACATACATCACTACTTATTACCCTAGAAGGAATACGAGGGTGGGTCAATAAGTAGTGTCACTTGACGATTATCTTTCTAAATACTCGACTAATTTGAATAAGATTTGGTACATTCATGCATTAACATTATTCGCATTGACATAAAATTTATGCCGAAACAATACATGACATGTCTGGTACAGCGGTCAGATGCACTGATGAACTAGACATTATGTTTGTAAAACATGGATATGACTCCATGGCATACTGGAATCTAACAGGAGAAACTCGTACAAACTTTTCGACATTTTGACGTAAATGTACAAAGGACGGACGTACGGGCGGACGTACTCAACCTCAAAAGCAACGCAATATACCCCCTGTGCTATCACATAGGGGGCATGAAAACAAAGTGGGCATATTTAAATAGAAGAAATAACAATGAAAATAGGGACAGAAATACACCATATGCTGCAGGGTGTTTGTGGGGAGGCTACGCTATCTTACAAGTCAGTCAGCAGATGTGTGGCTGCTTTCAATGTCGGTTGGGAGACTAACAATATGAGAGCGGCCCATTTCAATGACAGATGCAGATAGTGTTGAAACATTGAATGAATTAAGTGACACATCTATACGACTGAAACTAGAATAGACTGTGTCTGTATATAACATATCCAAGGTAACTTTTATGCCAGTTTTACAGTGTTAAACAAGAGTGCCGTAAGTCACAAAATACGCCCGTCGAAAATGGGCCAGACAGCGAAGATGCAGAAATGTGAAGCAAGGCAAGAAACATTAATGAGAATTGAAACTCTATAGCATTATTTCTTCCTCTCGTTGTGCTAAGCAGGTATACTAATTTAGGTAGAGATGTGAAAGTAGAAATTGGATACAAAAATGTAAAAAAAAATGGTTACCAGTGGGTCACTGGAAGGATACTGGATGTTTCGGTAAATGACGAGTTCGGTAAATTGATAATATAGAGGGAATGGTTTGGATGTTTCGGTAAATTGATATAATATAGTAATTATTAGCGCATAACAGTTAATGGTAAATAAACAATTTAGCGGCACGTGCCATGCAAGATAAGATAATTGATGGTCCACCCGGCAGATCCTGGCGCGGCGCAGAAGGTTAAGATGGCGAGAAAGGTATGTATTTGCAATATATTAGCCAATTATTAAGAAATTATGATTATTAATAGTGTTTTATTTAATATCCAATGTATAAAACTTATATTATATTATAATGTATATTATCTTTTCAGGTGAAGGATATAGCGAAGGAACAGATGTTCGAGCCGGCGGCCGCCATCGTCGAGCGAGTGATGCGGGACATGGTGACCCACGATGATGTAAACTTACCTAAACCGGACAACCTCACCAGAATCGCCAACCACAATCGACGATTGCGTCCATTGGATCCCATAGACCTATCGTTCGAGTTGGACCAGAACTTCGTCGGGAAGGATTTCATTCTCGACGACATACACCTAAACGGAGCTCGCCACATCATTTTCGGTACGAAACGACAGATGGAACTCCTACGTCAATCCAAGCGCTGGTTCCTGGACGGAACATTCAAGGTAGTTCGAGTTCCCTTCTACCAGCTGTTGTCAGTCAACGTATTCGTGAAGAAGGGAGACGACGAGAAACAAGTTCCACTGGCCTACATCCTGATGTCCCGGCGCTCCAAACAGGACTACGTTAGCGTCCTGACTAGCGTACGCCAACATCTGGACCAACCACTTGTCGAGTGATTCATGGTAGACTTTGAAGCCGGTAAGTATCAATGACAAATCACTGAGTACCAATAATCAATCAATCATAAACTGCAATAATCATATACAGTCGAACCTGTGTTAACGACCACCTGTGAATAGCGACCACCTGTCCACAACGGCCAGTTAAAACCCCCCCGTCCAATTTGTTCTTTAAAAGACCTTGGAATAAAGACCACCTCCGAACAACGACCAGCGACCAGCAATTTTCGTTCCCATGCGGCATTTTTTACTGCAAACAGCGACCATTAGCGACCATTAGCGACCATTAGCGACCAAGTCATGTTTTGTCGGCAAAAAAAAATAACATCGCAATCGCCGATTTTCCTTTCATCACAAAACTCGGCGACACGGGGAAAAGTTGCCGACAGATTGCGACAGAAATGAAAACATTTACCTTGCCCGATATGGTCGGTGTCATTTTGGCGACATTAAACATTTTCAATGAAAAATATTGCATAACTCCATTAACGGTAATTCCCGATATGTATTCCGTGTCGTGTATTCCAATAGGCATAATGCAATTCTGCGCAAGTCATAAAACTCGATCATTAGCTGGCAAACTGTGTTTACACGATGCTGATTCGTCTACAGTGACAAGACTAAGACTTCAAACACACGCGCGTGTCAAGTGTAAATTTCACACCGCAGGGCACAAGGCCATATCAAAGATCAATACACGCGGTTGCTGACATCAGTCATGTAGTCCACACTAGACTGGTACCCTGTCTGATGCGCAGCATATATAGCGTTATTCCTAGCGACCGGAAACCAGTCTAAAGTGACACGACAAACGTGTTTATATGAATTGGGTCTCGATCTCCGACAAATCCCGGCTTATTGCATTAGCGACCAGACCAGGCAGTGGATTCGCGTAGTCTGCCCATGGTTTACATGGTTTACAATGCTCGCGAATCTCTAATTAAAAACATCAGTAATTACGTCAGCGGACATTGCCAATTCGTCATAGGCTGCTTAAATATTCGGGCTTGACCAGGATAGTATACAGTACATTGGACAGAAAGCAAATAAGCCTGGTGTTCTCTCCTGATTTGGACACCTAGCTCGTGTGGGTTTACTCGACTTCTTGACGCATTCAATGAAATATTTTTTGTTACAAAAAAACTCGCGGTTTTCACAGGCCGCGCCACATAGGCTATCGTTTTAATACAGACTATATGACCGTTATTAATTTCAACTGGTGGTGTGAAATACTAATGGTCATGCTAAATTAAACCACTTACATGTAATTACGACAAGCTATTAAATGGTGCACCAAAGCGGGCCGCGAGATATACTTATCGTGAAGATAATTACTCCCCTTTGCATATAATTTCCAAAGCGAGGCTGGGTTCAGAACACTAACAACAAGATGATAAAACAAAACAAGAATTCCGCCACGGAAGCGGTGTCGCGCCTGCCGAGGCATTTGACCGTGAACATTACAAGTAAATAAATGACCTTGACCTTCAGAATTTGGATATGGGGGTGTGCGTAATGAAGTCTGGCAAGGGGTTAAAGAGATATTGTGAAAAAACAATAACTTTAACGCATGTCTGTTACAAAACCGGTGAACATTACAAGTAAATAAATGACCTTGAGAATTTGGATGTGGGGGGTGTGCGTAATGAAGCATCATCCCTAGACAAACATTGATGTGAAATATTATCAAAGTCTGGCAAGGGGTTAAAGAGATATTGTGAAAAAACAATAACTTTAACGCATTTCTGTTACAAAACCGGTGAACATTACAAGTAAATATATGACCTTGACCTTCAGAATTTGGATGTGGGGGTGTGCGTAATGAAGCATCATCCCTAGACAAACATTGATGTGAAATATTATCAAAGTCTGGCAAGGGGTTAAAGAGATATTGTGAAAAAACAATAACTTTAACGTATTTGCCTTACAAAAAAACCGGACGATGCGGACGACGACGACGCGGACGACGACGGAAAAAGCGCCGACTATAGTCGCGCCTCTGCTAAAGCAGGCGCGACAATAAATTGACTATTTTAGCCATTTTCGTGCAATTTTTAATTGATGAAAAGCATGCATATATAACATATTACAATAGAATGCTAAAAACATGGCCGACTTTGTTGTGAAACTGGGAAAATGTTCGACCCTTGGAACAACGACCACCTGTCAACAATGACCACTTTGGCCACTTCCCTTTGCCAGTCGTTGTTCACAGGTTCGACTGTATTTATTAAGTGATGTCAGTACCAATAATCAATCAATCACACGAAATATATTAAGTGTAAATATCAATAACCAATCAATCATAGTAATGTTGTCGAGTACATGGAGCGTACGTGGGTCCGGGGTTTACGTCTGGACCCCCAGCAACTGGTGCGTCTTCCGTGAACAAGTGAGGACGAACAACGACCTTGAAGGCTGGCATAGACGTCTGAATACACGTGCAGGCCATCCCAACCTCGGCCTGTACAAGCTGGTGATGCTGCTGCGCGAGGAAGCAGAGACGGTGGACATACAAATACGACTGGTCTCCGAGAACCTACTCTGCAAGATCCGACGGAAGAAACATCAACAACTCCATGGACGACTGGAAGATGCCTGGGACCGCTACGAGGAGGATGAACTGACGACGACGGCGCTTCTTCGGACCATCGCCCACATCACCGGACTGGGACCTACCAGCGCAGCCAACCACGTCATCGCCAACTACGACGAGTAGATCCTGATTTGTGACCGTTCAATGTGCTACACTGTCTGTATAGGTGCTATCTGTATATATATTGTTATGTTTTACCATTAAATGTGCTGTATGTATGTATGTGTGTGTGTATGTAACGTGGTTCGTAAATAAAGGTCATAACCCATACTAGGATTTACACTGTTTGCATATTAAGTGATGTCAATACCTATAATCAATCAATCAGACGAAATATATTAATATCAATAATCAATCAATATGTAGGTTCTATCTTTTACTGACTGTTAAATGTGCTGGATAAAATGTCATTTAGGAATGTTTGTATATATGTATGTGTGTGTTTGTTGAATAAAATATATAAAACTGAAATGACTTGTTTCATTTTGTCCATCGGTAGCTGAAAAGGTAAGAAAACATATTTTATCAAACTTATAAAATACACAATGATATACAAAGTCAATATAGCAATACCCTAACAATGCCCTAACAATAGGCCAATATGTCAATAATCCATAATTATACTGTTTGTTCACACTTTGTCATGTTAGCCTAATGTTTGGCCTTCGATAATGACCAATTCTACTACAAAAACCCTTTTTACCGAAACATCCAAACCATTCGCTATAATATATCAATTTACCGAACTCGTCATTTACCGAAACATCCGTAAATCCACTGGAATTAACCGGTAAGTTAAAAAGGCGATATTTTTGTTAAAAAAAATCATTTTGGCATAAAAACACCAAGGTGCACATCTTCAATATGTGTAGAAGACGTGTGTATAGTTTCAGATCGATTGACTGATGAAGTTAAACAATTTTGGTCAGTTAGGTTAGCACTATTTCATGGGAAGTTCATTAGATTCAGGAGTGGATTGAAATGTGTAGGTCAGCTCACTGACGACTCGAACAGTACAAAGAGTGATCTAACACCCGATGTATCTAAAGTTTACTTTGTATGTCCAAACATCAAATGCCTTAAAGATGAGATGAACAAGTTCACCATAGACTGCAATCAACAAAGTATAATACATTTCAACATAGATCGAGACAGTTGCAAAAACATCGCTGAAACAAATGACCATAAACGAAAGATCCATTGCCAATAAATGTCGCCACCCTGTCAGACTCCGTCGCTGCTGAAAGTAGAGCATGCGGAGTCCATTGCTTTAAAACTGAAAACGATCTAGCAGAAACTGTTTCGACTGTGTATACAATGGTGTCGGCTAATTCTGCGCACTTAAGGCTTTCCAAACAAATTTATATGGCATTACCATCTCCATATTCAGTCATTTTCCTGAATATTCAACACGGTTCAAAGATGTTTGTGCAGGTAAGATTTCGCCTCAAATCTTCGAGACCTACTCAGGCTACTGTCTGTTTCACGAAAGCTGCCCAAATTTTACGGCCATATAAACAATTGAAAAACAATATTTTTTCCTTCGAATTAAAGGAAAATTTAAGAATGAGCCTTCTTTTTATTTCGTGAAATTTGGTCAAATATTGGTTTTATGACGAAAAATTGATTTGTCTATGGGAATTTAACATGGGGGAAAAAGAGGTAAAGCAGTGTGGGAGGAGTCAAAAAACGAAAGAATTTGGAAATTGACTCCGAAACATATCTAGATAGCTTGGATATGATCTAACTATTAAAGAAAACAAAAGTTAAATTTTGAAAATCGGTCCAGGATTACTAAAATTCTAAAAAATTTCCCCATGTTAAATCCCCATACAGGGATCCTCTAGATTATCGGACAAAAATGGCTGTTTTTTTATGATATTTTTCTTAAAATAGCAGCTGCGGGCATAAAATTTTCACAGAACAATCGTCGGTTCTTGCTTTCTCAACGCATGGAAACTATTTAGCAAACTGTGCCATCTTTCTCACTTAAAATTGGGTCAGATCATCAGTCGTAAGATTGCCCCAAAATTAACATCGACAATCAATTATCCGGACAAATGTATAACCGTCTTATAACTTGTATTCTCACCTTAAAATCATAATTTTATCGCCTGAAAACCAGTATAAACAGCATTGTATTGTTTTGCAGAAAAAACAATCACCATTCGCTTCTTGGAAAACATCGTATTTATAGAATTTATTGTATTTATAGAACAACTCTGCAATGACGTAATGGGCGCACTCGATTGAGCTCTTCATAATTTGGTGGAAAATCCGCGGTCATGATCGTTTCGTACACTGGTGTTTTCGCACCTGTCGATTTTACCCACAAACTAGAAATGGACGCTTGTCGACAAGCGCATGTGTATCCCCCTCCTAAGATACACAAGTAGTTTGAAAAAAGGGTGTTCGAGTTATGCTCCGGAGACAAAATCAGTGACAGAAAAAACAAAGGGAGATAACTAAAAAATTAGTGATGCAAGAGTTGTCATTCTTGCGTGACACACCTTTAGGGTTGTGGTCTATGCATGTGTGAAGTTTCATGAAAATATTCCAAAGGGTGTTCGAGTTATGCTCCGGACACGAAATCAGTGCACAAAACAACAAAGGGAGATAACTAAGAAATTAACGACGCAAGAGTTGTCATTCTTACGTGCGACACACCTTTGGGTCGTCTTCTATGCATGTGTGAAGTTTAATAAAACTAGAAAATGTGTTCATAGAACACGGATGTCCCACATATCGCTTTGATAATAAATGAGGCCAAATTCCAAGTCAAAATTTTCTTTTACCTGAGCGTTAAGTTTTTGAAGCACCAAGTATGTGACCTTGACCCTGGGCTTGGCGGGGGGCAGGACGAACGTGGATTTGGCACAGGGCGGTAGAGGACCATTAGAGCAATGCATATATGAAATATGAAGCTGATCCGTGAAATAAAACAGAAATTATAAGATATTTACCCGAGCGTTAAAGTTTTTGAAGCACTAAGTATGTGATGTTAACCCTGGGCTTGGCGGGGGCGGGACGAACATGGATTTGGCACAGGGCGCTAGAGGACCATTAGAGCAACGCGTATATGAAATATGAAGTTGATCCGTGAATGGAAAGAAAAATTATAAGACATTTACCTGAGCATTAAAGTTTTTGAAGCACCAAGTATGTGACCTTGACCCTGGGATTGGCGGGGGCAGGACGAACGTGGATTTGGTACAGGGCGGTAGAGGACCATTAGAGCAACGCGTATATGAAATATGAAGTTGATCCGTGAATGGTTGGTCGGGCTCTGCGCTAATCGAACACAACCTAAAATTAATAGCAAAATATAATTATTCATGTATCTACATAATAATGTGAATGCAAATGTAATCTTTAGACGGCAAATAAAATAGGGTTTCCTTTCACAACGGCAGGGCCACGTATAATTCATAGTTGATGATTCGTGTACTCTTGTTCAAAATTTTCCACTGATGCAACTCTCACATTCCCTCTTATCTGTCTCCTTCTGTTCACGGCTGTTGAATCGTTGATGAACTATATGTCAGTGAGTAGTGTGATTGATTAAATACACGTTAATATTGATAGAATAATATGGACTTAAAAATAGGAAGCTTCAATGTAAAGGGTATGGGGTCAAAAGTCAAGCGACTACAACTTTTCGAATGGATAAAAGAAAATGATTATGACATATGCTTCATCCAAGAGGCACACTTCACTATACATGACAAAACACAGTGGGAAAGTGAATGGGGTGGAGACGCTTTTTTTAGTGGGGAATTCAGTAATAAGGAAGGTATATGTATTCTAATAAAACCAGGTTTGGACCATGAAACTGTATATTATGAAAACATTGTAACTGGTAGAATTCAAACTCTTAAAATCAGCATATCCGACAAAGAATACACATTAATTAACATACTATGGGCCATACCAAATGAAAATAGTTTTCAATTTTATCAAAATTTCGAGACATATTTAGAATCTGTAGAACAGGATACGCTAATAATAGGAGGGGACTTCAATATTATTTTAGATCCCGACCTTGATAAGAAAAATGGTAGACATGATGCTAACAAAAAAACAAGAGAAAAAATAGTGTCGATTATGAACAAATTTAATCTACATGATATCTGGAGAATCCTTAACCCTAATACTAAAAAATTTCACATGGCACTCTAATACTAAACCACAATATTCTGTCGATTGACTTTAAATTTGATATCTATATCGGAGATAATATAACAGCTATTGCCGATATTAACAATGACGCAAATCCTAACACATTGTGGGAAATTATAAAATGGAACGATAAGAAATGAAACAATAAAATTTGCATCGAAAGAAAATAAAATAAATTTAAAGTTAGAAAGAAAACTCATAGAAGAAATAGATCAACTGGAAACAGAATACGCAAACAATATATCGGACACCACTTTATTAGAATTACAATCTAAAAACAAAGTCTAGAGGACATCCATGAAAAGAAAGTAAGAGGAAGTATCATACGATCAAAAGCAGAATATATAGAGGGTAATGAAAAAAATACAAAATATTTTGCAAATTTAGAAAGGAAACGAGCAGAGAACAAAACTATAGTCCGATTAAATGTAAATGGAAAAAATGTCACGAAAAATGAAGATATATTACACGAGCAAAACGAATACTATAAAAAGCTATATAGCAAAAAAGATGTTCAGAATAGTAATCACAATTTTTTTTACAAACAACGATCAGAATAAATTATCTGAAGAAAACAAACAGCTATGCGAAGGTAATCTTTCCGAATATGAATGTAGCACTGCTCTAAAAGAAATGAATAATAATAAAAGCCCAGGCTCCGATGGACTAACAGTAGAATTTTTTAAAATATTCTGGAATATGATATAAAAAAGTATTATATAGAATCTTTCAACTATTCATTAACAAACGGGTCGCTAAGCGAAATGCAAAAACAAGGAATAATAACATTACTACCGAAAAAGGGCGACTTATCAAAATTAACAAATTGGAGACCCATATCATTGCTTAATGTAGATTATAAAATAGCATCTAAGACGATTGCAAATAGAATTAAAAAAGTTCTACCATCAATAAAATAGATTATTCACAAACTGGATTTTCTTAAGGGAAGATATATTGGCGAAAACATTAGAACTCTTTACGAAGCAATTGATCATCTTAACGAAAATGATGCCCCAGGTCTCTTTTTTTTCGCAGACTTCGAAAAAGCATTTGATACTGTTGAACATACATACCTTTTGAAAACATTGGACTATTTTAATTTTGGTAATAATATTACTTAATTGGATCAAAACTATTTTACTCTGATGCAAAAAGTTGTGTAACAAATAACGGATACTTATCAGAATTCTTTTCAATACAAAGAGGTGTGCGTCAGGGCTGTCCGTTATCACCGTATCTTTTTATTATTGGCCATTGAAATATTATCACAATCTATCATAAATTGAAGCAGATATAACCGGAGTCAAAATGTATGATGTAGAACTAAAGAACACAATGTTTGCTGACGATGCAACCTTTATGACAGACGGCTCTCAAAAATCCTTCGAAAAGTTAATATACATAATAGACGAATTCAGTATGATTTCTGGCCTAAAACTTAACATTAACAAATCAACAGTAATGAGAATAGGTGCTCTTAAACATACAGAAACTTTGCCCCAACAAACAATTTACTTGGACCTCACACAGCGCGAAAACATTAGGCATCACATTCCTAAATGATAATATTAATACCCATGACCATAATTTTTTTACAAAAATCTTAGAATTTGAACAGTGCCTAGACAAATGGAAACACAGAAAGCTCAGCTTACTCGGAAAAATACACGGTAATAAAAAACATTTGCTGCCCCAAAATTAATATACCATTGACAGTTTTACATGATCCACCAGAACATATGATAAAACGTGTAAGAACCAAGTTATTTCAATTTTTATGGGATAACAACGCCTGATAAAGTAAAAAGAAATACAATTATTCAAGCTTACGAAAAAGGGGGACTAAAAATGTTAGACATCGATAGTTTTATTACTTCAATAAGAACTTCATGGGTAAAAAGAATATGCGATACTACTAACATAGGGAAATGGAAAGCAATTTACGAAAAAATACTTGAAAAATATGGCGGGACTTTTATTTTCGAATGTAACTTGAAACCAAGAAGATACACAAAACATAGTGAAAAATAAATTCCTGAACAATGTTTTGAAATCTTGGGCAAGTATAAACTATTCTTCTCAAACAGATACAGTATCAAAAGAAATAATTTGGAACAACTCTAATATAAAACATCAAAATAAAACTTTGTTTCATAGACACTGGTTTGATAAGGGTATCAAGTACATCGAACAATTATACGATTATAGAACAAAAACTTTTCTGACATTCGGTGATATTGTAGAGTTATTCAGCATAAGAAATGATGATTTTATGAAATATCAATGTATATTAAATAGTATAAATCCACTAGAAATGTGGCCTGTCGGCACACGAATGCCCCCGCTGGCAGCCAAAGAAAACGAGGCATATTTGATTATAAGCGTTAAGGTTTCGAACGCACCAAGTCTGTGACCTTGACCCTGGGCTTAGTGGGGGCAGGACGAATGTGGATTTGTCACAGGGCGGTAGAGGACCATTGTAGCAATGCGTGTGTAAAATGTGAAGCAGATCCGAGCAAGGAAACACAAATTATAAGCCATTTAACTGAATGTTACGGTTTCAAAAGCACCAAGTCTGTGACCTTGACCCTGTGCTTAGCGGGGGCAGGACGAATGTGGATTTGTCACAGGGCGGTAGAGGACCATTGGAGCAATGCGTGTGTGAAATGTGAAGCAGAATCCGAGTAAGGAAACATAAATTATAAGCCATTTACCCAGCGTTAAGGTTTCGAAAGCACCAAGTCAGTGACCTTGACCCTGGGCTTAGCGGGGGCAGGATGAATGTGGATTTGTCAAAAGGCGGTAGAGGACCATTGGAGCAATGCGTGTGTGAAATGTGAAGCAGATCCGAGCAAGGAAACAGAAATTATAAGCCATTTACCCAGCGTTAAGGTTTCGAAAGCACCAAGTCTGTGACCTTGACCCTGGGCTTAGCAGGGGCGGGACGAATGTGGATTTGTCACAGGGCGGTAGAGGACCATTGGAGCAATGCGTGTGTGAAATGTAAAGCAGATCCGAGCTAGGAAACACAAATATAAGGCTTTTTATTTACCAGCGTTAAGGTTTCGAACGAACCAAGTCTGTGACCTTGACCCTGGGCTTAGCGGGGGCAGGACGAATGTGGATTTGTCACAGGGCGGTAGAGGACCATTGGAGTACTGTGTGTGTGAAATGTGAAGCAGATCCGAGCAAAGAAACAGAAATTATAAGCCATTTACACGAGCGTTAAGGTTTCGAACGCACCAAGTATTTGACCTTGACCCTGGGCTTAGCGGGGGCGGGACGAATCTGGCTTTATGACAGGATGGTAGAGGAGCATTGGAGCAATGTGTGTGTGAAATGTGAAGCAGATCCGAGCAAGGAAACATAAATTATATGCCATTTACCCAGCGTTAAGGTTTCGAAAGCACCAAGTCTGTGACCTTGACCCTGGGCTTAGCGGGGGCGGGACGAATGTGGATTTGTCACAGGACGGTAGAGGACCATTGGAGCAATGCGTGTGTGAAATGTGAAGCAGATCCAAGCAAGGAAAGAGAAATTATAAGCCATTTACCCAGCGTTAAGGTTTCGAAAGCACCAAGTCTGTGACCTTGCCCTGGGCAGCGGGAGGACGAATGTGGATTTGTCACAGGGCGGTAGAGGACCTTGGACAATGCTGTGTGAAATGTGAAGCAGATCCGAGCAAGGAAAGAGAAATTATAAGCCAGGTTTTTTTACGCGTTAATGTTTCGAAAGCACCAATCTGACCTTGACGGTTTAGCGGGAGCGGGACGAATGTGGATTTGTACAGGGCGTGGAGGACATTGGAGCAATGCGTGTGAAATGTGAAGCAGATCCGAGCAAAGAAAGAGAAATTATAAGCCATTTACACGAGCGTTAAGGTTTCGAAAGCACCAAGATTTGGACTTGACCCTGGGGCTTAGCGGGGGCGGGACGAATCTGGCTATGACAGGTGATGAGGAGCATTGGAGCAATGTGTGTGAAATGTGAAGCAGATCCGAGCAAGGAAACATAAATTATATGCATTTACAGCTAAGGTTTCGAAAGCACCAAGTGTGACCTTGACCCTGGGCTTGCGGGGGCGGGACATGTGGATTTGTCGGACGGTAGAGGACCATTGGAGCAATGCGTGTGTGAAATGTGAAGCAGATCGGAAGCAAGGAAAGAGAAATTATAAGCCATTTACCCAGCGTTAAGGTTTCGAGCACCAAGTCTGGGACCTTGACCCTGGGCTTAGCGGGCAGGGAGCTGTGGATTTGTACAGGGCGGTAGAGGACCATTGGAGCAATGCAGTGTGAAAGTAAGCCGACCGGAAAGGAAAGAGAAATTATGCCATTTACCCCGTTAGGTTTCGAAAGCACCAAGTCTGACCTTGACCCCGGTTTAGCAGACGGAGTGATTTGCACGGGCGGTGAGGACCATTGGAGCAATGCGTTTGTGAAATGTGAACGATCGGAGCAAGGGGGAAAACAGAAATTATAAGCCATTTACCCAGCGTTAAGGTTTCGGGTTCGTAACGTACGTGTACGGACGCCGGGTAACACATATGCCCCCCTCACCATTCGGTGGCGGGGGCATATAAGCCATTTTACCACTTAACGTTTCAAACGCACCAAGTCTGTGACCTTGACCCTGGGCTTAGTGGGGGCGGGACGAATGTGGATTTGTCACAGGGCGGTAGAGGACCATTGGAGCAATGCGTGTGTGTGAAGATCCGAGCAAGGAAACAGAAATTATAAGCCATTTACCCAGCGTAAGGTTTCAAAAGCACTAAGTCTGTGACCTTGACCCTGGGCTTAGCGGGGGTGGGACGAATGTGGATTTGTCACAGGGCGGTAGAGGACGATTGGAGCAATGCGTGTGTGAAATGTGAAGCAGATCCGAGCAAGGAAACAGAAATTATAAGCCATTTACCCAGCGTTAAGGTTTCGAACGCACCAAGTCTGTGACCTTGACCGTGGGCTTAGCGGGGGCGGGACGAATGTGGATTTGTCACAGGGCGGTAGAGGACCATTGGAGCAATGCGTGTGTGAAATGTGAAGCAGATCCGAGCAAGGAAACAGAAATTATAAGCCATTTACCCAGCGTTAAGGTTTCAAAAGCACCAAGTCTGTGACCTTGACCCTGGGAGGGCTTAGCGGGGGCAGGACGAATGTGGATTTGTCACAGGGCGGTAGAGGACCATTGGAGCAATGCGTGTGTGAAATGTGAAGCAGATCCGAGCAAGGAAAGAGAAATTATAAGCCATTTACCCAGCGTTAAGGTTTCGAAAGCACCAAGTCTGTGACCTTGACCCTGGGCTTAGCGGGTCGGGACGAATGTGGATTTGTCACAGGGCGGTAGAGGACCATTGGAGCAATGCGTGTGTGAAATGTGAAGCAGATCCGAGCAAGGAAACAGAAATTATAAGCTATTTACCCAGCGTTAAGGTTTCGAACGCACCAAGTCTGTGACCTTGACCCTGGGCTTAGCGGGGGCGGGACGAATGTGGATTTGTCACAGGGCGGTAGAGGACCATTGGAGCAATGCGTGTGTGAAATGTGAAGCAGATCCTAGCCAGGAAACAGAAATTATATGCCATTTACCCAGCGTTAAGGTTTCGAAAGCACCAAGTCTGTGACCTTGACCCTGGGCTTAGCGGGGGCGGGACGAACGTGGACTTGTCACAGGGCGGTAGAGGACCATTGGAGCAATGCTGTGTGTGAAATGTGAAGCAGATCCGAGCAAGGAAACAGAAATTATAAGCCATTTTACCCAGCGTTAAGGTTTCGAAAGCACCAAGTCTGTGACCTTGACCCTGGGCTTAGCGGGGGCGGGACGAATGTGGATTTGTCTCAGGGCAGTAGAGGACCATTGGAGCAATGTGTGTGTGAAATGTGAAGCAGATCCGAGCAAGGAAACAGAAATTATAAGCCATTTACCCAGCGTTAAGGTTTCGAAAGCACCAAGTCTGTGACCTTGACCCTGGGCTTAGCGGGGGCGGGACGAATGTGGATTTGTCACAGGGCGGTAGAGGACCATTGGAGCAATGCGTGTGTGAAATGTGAAGTAGATCCGAAGCAGACCGCCAGGAAACAGAAATTATATGCCATTTACCCAGCGTTAAGGTTTCGAAAGCACCAAGTATGTGACCTTGACCCTGGGCTTAGCGGGGGCGGGACGAATGTGGACTTGTCACAGGGCGGTAGAGGACCATTGGAGCAATGCGTGTGTGAAATGTGAAGCAGATCCGAGCAAGGAAACAGAAATTATAAGCCATTTACCCAGCGTTAAGGTTTCGGGACGTACGTACGTACGTACGTACGTACGTACGTACGGACACCGGTAACACTATATGCCCCCCTCACCATTCGGTGGCGGGGGCATAAATATGGAAAGAAACAATAAAAACAGAACAAATAAACATAATACAACTGTCTGAAACACTGAAATCAAGGGTACAAAAAAGCAAATACGTTAATAAATTACTTTATACAATACAAACAGAAAAAAAAATCACTGAAGAAAAAAAGAAGTCTGAAAAAAAATGGATAGCTGAATTTCCGGAAGCCAACTTAAACTGGAAACATATTTACATGTCAACCTTTAATTGTACTATAGATTCCACATTGCGGAATTTTCAATATAAATACCTTATGCGAATGAATGGAACAAATAAATTACTCTTTCGATGTAACCTAATTAATAGTAGTTTATGCGATTTTTGCTCTATGTATGTAGAAACTATAAAACATTTGTTTTGGGAATGTACTCATGTACAACATATGTGGTCACAGTTACGTACCTATTTGAATGAAAAAGGTTTTACTTACGCTGTAAATTTCCAAAGTATTTCTTTAGGAATAGATGAAAGTACACACAAGGCACAACAATTTAATTTTATACTCATATTAGCCAAATACTTTATTGTTAAATGTAAATATGAAAACCGGGAAATTGCTTTCGAACCGTTTATAAACTACTTAAAATATAGGATAAATTTAGAACAGTTAATAGCTACTAAAAAAGACAAACTTGAGCAACACAACATTAAATGGGATGTTTTTCAAACATAGGTATGTTTTTTTGGGCATGAGTAGGGGAAGGTTCAATCACACTAACCACACAAAAGTAAACGAATATATATATACAAACTCAATTCAAGTGGATGTGAACAAAAGGGGACATATTTTATACTTTTCGATACTCTTCCTTCTTCCTGATTGTACTTTACCATCTATGCTTTTCTATATTCTTTTTGTCTTCTCTTTCTCTAAAAACTTATTTTCAAGTACAATGAGTGCATGTGCAATCATTTCATAGCGACTTTAGTCACAGTGTGTTAGTTAATAATACATGTGTTGTATTGTATGTACATGTTTGTATTTAAAAATAATAAAAAATATTAATTAAAAAAAAAAAAAAAATATTAATTAAAAAAAAAAAAAAAAAAAAGGACGAACGTGGATTTGGTACAGGGCGGTAGAGGACCATTAGAGCAACGCGTATATGAAATATGAAGTTGATCCGTGAATGGAAAGAAAAATTATAAGATATTTACCCGAGCGTTAAAGTTTTTGAAGCACCAAGTATGTGACCTTGACCCTGGGATTGGCGGGGCAGGACAAACGTGGATTTGGCACAGGGCGGTAGAGGACCATTAGAGCAATGCGTATATGAAATATGAAGATGATCCATGTAAGAAAACAGAAAGCATAAGATATTTACACGAGCGTTAAAGTTTTTGAAGCACTAAGTATGTGACCTTGACCCTGGGCTTGGCGGGGGCAGGACGAACGTGGATTTGGCACAGGGCGGTAGAGGACCATTAGAGCAATGCGTATATGAAATATGAAGCTGATCCGTGAAAGAAAACAGAAATTATAAGATATTTACCCGAGCGTTAAAGTTTTTGAAGCACCAAGTATGTAACCTTCACCCTGGGCTTGGCGGGGGCAGGACGAACGTGGATTTGGCACAGGGTAGTGAACCATCAGAGCAATGTGTATATGAAATATGAAGCAGATCGGTCGAAGGATGAAGAAATTATGAGATTTATTTACCCGAGTGTTAAAGTTTTGTGACGGACGGTACGGACAGACGGAGGGGAGGACGGGACGGGACGCAAGTTCCTACGAATGAATACTTGTTGGGTTTTTACTGTATAAAAATATAACAAGAGTACCCAACACTATCCTAACCCTACCCAATAAGATCCCCGTACGCTTACAACAAGTACCAATTTCGTGGTGTGGGCGGACGGACGGACAAGGGTAACACTAAATGCCACCTCCACTTATCGTGGTGGGGCATAAAAATATTCCAAAAGGGTGTTCGAGTTATGCTCAGGATACGAAATCAGCATGAACCAACGAAGGAGATAAGTAACAAAGAATTCCCGCGGAATCAAATGCCTCGCCTTGTCCCAGCCTTGACCTCGAGCCTGGGCCCGAAAGCAATTTTCACTGGCCCGAACATATTATACAATTATTGACTAGTGAGCCAAGGAATATCAGATTATATTCTATGGCTCACTAGTCAATAATTGTTTTATTATACGATATAGCTGTATATAGCACTTACGACCTTATGCTACTAGACAAAAAATTGAAAAAGAATTGAAAAAAAAAAGTTTAAAAAAAAATTAAAAATAATAATGCTTGCTACTGGAAGCCCAGAACCCTTGATTGAGCCAGAAATTGAGCCCAGAATTGTTTTTTAATAGTCCTATAATTTTATCTACATTATATCTGCACAGGTCCACATAATGCCACAATATTTTCAACACAGTTTACGGAAATGTAATATACAAAAAAAATAAAATAAAATAATGCTTGCTACTGGAGCCCAGAATTTTTGTTAATAGTCCTATATTTATCTACATATATCTGCACAGGTCCACATACTGCCACAATATTGTCAACACAGTTTACGGAAATGTAATAATGTACCTGTATAAATTACCTGTAATAAGTTAGTGGTCAGTTAAATTTTTTAAAAAGAATGGAAAAAAAATATAAAAAAATAATGCTCCTACTGGAGCCCAGAATGTTTTTTAATAGTCCTATATTTATCTACATATATATGCACAGGTCCACATATTGCCACAATATTTTCAACACAGTTTACGGAAATGTAATATAATCATTTACCTGTATAAATTACCTGCAAGTGGTCAGTGGTCAGTTGCACATGCTAGCACATGCACAGGTGAATAGTCTGTATATAGCGCTTACGACCTTATGCTACTAGACAAAAATTTAAAAAGAATTTGAAAAACAAAATGAAAAAAAAAAGTTTAAAAATTAAAAATAATAATGCTTGCTACTGGAGCCCAGAATTTGTTTTTAATAGTCCTATATTTATCTACATATATCTGCACAGGTCCACATAATGACACAATATTTTCAACACAGTTTACAGAAATGTAATATCCAATGTAGTAATTTACCTGTATATTATTACCTGTGGTCAAGACTGGACATTTGCACATGCTAGCACATGCAGCAAACATGGACAGGTGAATGGTTTTCTCCCAGTCTCTATTGTTCTCTACAGGTAAGGTGTACAGAGCACACGAGGAAAAGGTGTGCAGAGCAGACGAGAAAACGTCTTCATGCATTATTGTCCCAGTTTGTAGAGTGCGCAAAGCAAAAAAGGGGAGATAAACTAAAAAATTAGCTACGCAAGAGTTTGTCATTCTTTTTGCGCGGGACACACCTCCCGGGTCGTGGTCTATGCATGTGTGAAGTTTCATGAAAATATTCCAAAGGGTGGTCGAGTTATGCTCCGGACAGGAAATCAGTGCGCAAAAACAAAAAATGGAGATAACTAAAAAATTAGCTATGCAAGAGTTGTCATTCTTGTGCACGACACACCTTCGGTTCGTGGTCTAATTGAATGTCTCAAGTTTCATAAAAATATTCCAAAGGGTGGTCGAGTTATGGTCAATCAGTGCGCGAAACAAAAAAGGGAGATAACTAAAAAATTAGCTATGCAAGAGTTGTCATTCTTGTGCACGACACACCTTCGGTTCATGGTCTAATTGAATGTGTGAAGTTTCATAAAAATATTCCAAAGGGTGGTCGAGTTATGGTCAATCAGTGCGCGAAACAAAAAAGGGAGATAACTAAAAAAATTAGCTATGCAAGAGTTGTCATTCTTGTGCGCGACACACCTTTGGGTCGTGGTCTATGCATGTGCGAAGTTTCATGAAAATATTCCAAAGGGTGTTCGAGTTATGCTCCGGACAAGAAGTGTCTGCGGCGGACGCGGAAGCAGCGCGCTGTCAAAGCCATAGTATCCCCCGACGGAGTCGGGGGGATACAATTAATATGGGTGCGAAATGGTGTGTAATGGCTTGGGTCCGAAATGGCTTGGGGCAATTTGGCCTTGAAACAATTATTATTTGTTTTTGAACAAGTAGCTCTTCGTTCTTTTTCTATCATGATACATTTTCGCATTCCTTCCTATCTGCTCTGTATTGTACATTGTGTATTATACAGTGTGAAAATTATATTGGAGGAATGCATCGTATCGTCTGCATACTTCATACAACAGAGTATTGAAAAACTCTATAGGGGCCTCAAATTATGCGCATGCCCCCGCGCGACGTTTGACGTTGTAAACAACTTGTGGACATAGTAGGGGGAATGTTTTCAGCAAATTTTACTAAAAATGTTTACATTGGCGATATATTATTCACACTGGCATGGAAACAGCAAGCACCTGAGTGACTCTGTGAAGATGTCTATGGGGATTTAGCCTTAGGAACCCGTTCACCGTGCATTAATAATTAAATCGGTACACACAAGCCTAACAATAAACAATTCCAAATGAATTACACACTACATTCACGTACATCTTATTTTCTTTAAAAATACGAGATATAGTGTGCGTGTGTGGTTCCCACATCGTAAATATTGCCCGCCATCTTGTATTGACCTACATAGCCGACTGCGATGACGCAATACCATTCACCGGTGTAATGACAAAAAAAATCCCCAGCTAAAATGTTAACTTAAGGTGACTCCAGAGCTGGATGTGATCTATTGTTTACGCTGCAAGTCATATTGATGAATGAAATTTACGATTTAAGCGAGATTGCCTTGGGCTGCAGTGTAAACAATAGACCACGTGATCCATACCCAGATAATGCTTAAACACCAGTCTATTTATAGAACGCTAAATATTACACCTGGGTGTAAATAAAAAGAAAGGCCGAACACGCAACCATTTATTAGCGACAATTATGTGTTAAAACAGATACATTGACATTACTTGGTGACAAAAAGCGGTACATTTACGTGACTGGAGAAATGGTGCTCATGGGATTTGTGACCAGTGTAGCTTCTGATCAGGCGTTACATTGGTCGGCATGCTCCTTTGATACGACTATTACTTCGCGAATACATGTCAATTGGGATTAAGGTAATTGAATTGATTAATAAATGAATATGCCTATTAACATGATTACCTGATTAAAGGTATTACATTTGCTAACATACTAATAATAATCCTTTCATGGACTTTGTACTTCGTTGTTTGAATAAACTTACAGAAATCTCGAATCAACTAATTACACGATGACTACGACATGCGACGATTTTTTTATTGATTTTCTTCTCGATTTTTAAAAAAAAAATTGGGATCCACGATAGACCCGCGTTATAATGGAGATCGCGCTATACGTGACCGAGTTATAATGGAGCTGCAGTGTACTAACAAATGTTGGTTTTAACATTGTTTTTTTTTTTTTTAAATGATAATAAATGTAATTGGTTCCTGTTATTATTGAATGGTAACTGAAAATAGAAAAGGAGGTATCATTAGCAAATTTATATGTGTATATATGTACATTTGTAATCCTCTCTGCAGCTGATCAATGTCTACAATTGATTAAGATAGTAAACACTACTGACAAATAGTACATGTCATAATTAGTTCATTAATATAGATCCTGGGGTGATTTACAGCCTTATTTAGAACATGGTATTAGAAAATTAAAAATACACCTAAGTCACCTTAATGGATAAATTTATAGAGGATACTGCAGGTGCGTGCACCGGAAAATTACCATATTTGGCAATAACGTGACCTCTGATTCGTGGAAAAGCATGAGAGATGTAACTCGATCTTGTGTAACTTGGGTGATGATAAAAAGTATGCGGACATAGTTGGGAAGAGACTTATTGGATCTATGTTATGACCTGGCTAGGAAACTGGTTCATGAAGTTAGAAAATTATAATAACTAGAAATGGACGCTTGTCGACAAGCGCATGTGTATCCCCCTCCCCAGATACACAAGTAGTTTGAAAAAAGGGTGTTCGAGTTATGCTCCGGAGACAAAATCAGTGCGCTGAAAAACAAAGGGAGATAACTAAAAAATTAGTGATGCAAGAGTTGTCATTCTTGCGTGACACACCTTTAGGGTCGTGGTCTATGCATGTGTGAAGTTTCATGAAAATATTCCAAAGGAACACGGATGTCCCACATATCGCTTTGATAATAAATGAGGCCAAATTCCAAGTCAAAATTTTCTTTTACCTGAGCGTTAAAGTTTTTGAAGAACCAAGTATGTGACCTTGACCCTGGGCTTGGCAGGGGCAAGATGAACGTGGATTTTGCACAGGGCGGTAGAGGACCATTAGAGCAATGCATATATGAAATATGAAGCTGATCCGTGAAAGAAAACAGAAATTATAAGATATTTACCTGAGCGTTAAAGTTTTTGAAGCACTAAGTATGTGATCTTAACCCTGGGCTTGGCGGGGGCAGGACAAACGTGGATTTGGCACAGGGCGGAGGGAGGACCATTAGAGCTTACGCGTATATGGATGAAGTTGTTCTGAATGGAAAGAATTATAAGATATTTTACCCAGCGTTAAAGTTTTTAAGCACTAAGTATGTATCTACCCTGGGCTTGCGGGGGCACGGAGTGATGGTACAGGGCGGAGAGGACCATTAGAGCAACGCTATATGAAATGAAGTTGATCCGTGAATGGAAAGAAAAATTATAAGATATTTACCTGAGCGTTAAAGTTTTGAAGCACCAAGTATGTGACCTTGACCCTGGGCTTGGCGGGGGCAGGACAAACGTGGATTTGGCACAGGGCGGTAGACCATTAGAGCCATGTGTATAAGAGCAAGCCCGTATAGCGTATGAAATATGAAGCTGATCCATGAAAGAAAAACAGAAAATTATAAGATTAATTACCCGAGCGTAAAGTTTTTGAAGCACCACGTATGTGACCCTTGACCCTGGCTTGGCGGGGGCAGACAAACGAGGATGGCACAGGGCGGTAGAGGACCCTTAGAGCAATTGTATATGAAATATGAAGCTGATCATGAAAGAAAACAGAAATTATAAGATATTTCCCGAGCGTAGTTAAAATTTTTGAAGACCAAGTATACCTTGACCCTGGGCTTGGCGGGGGGCGGACGTCGGATTTGGCACAGGGCGGTAGAGGAATTAGCAGCAATGTGTATGAAATGAAGTGATGTGAAAGAAAACCGAAATTGATATTTACCCTGAGGGCGTAAAAGTTTTTGAGCACCAAGTATGTGACTTGACCCTGGTTGGCACAAACGTGGATTTGGCACAGGGCGGTAGAGGACCATTAGAGCAATGTGTATATGAAATATGAAACTGATCCGTGAAAGAAAACAGAAATTATAAGATATTTACCTGAGCGTTAAAGTTTTTGAAGCACCAAGTATGTAACCTTGACCCTGGGCTTGGCGGAGGCAGGACAAACGTGGATTTGGCACAGGGCGGTAGTGAACCATCAGAGCAATGTGTATATGAAATATGAAGCAGATCGGTCGAAGGATGAAGAAATTACGAGACATTTACCTGAGTGTTAAAGTTTTGTGACGGACGGACGGGACGCACGTTCCTACGAATGAATACTTGTTGGGTTTTTACTCTATAAAAATACCCAACACTATCCTAACCCTACCCAATAAGATCCCCATACGCTTACAACAAGTACCCATTCGTGTGTGCGGATGGACGGACAAGGGTAACACTAAATGCCCCCTCCACTATCGTGGTGGGGCATAAAAATATTCCAAAGGGTGTTCGAGTTATGCTCTGGGTACGAAATCAGAGCATGAAACAACAAAGGGAGATAAGTAAACAAGAATTCCGCGGAATCAAATGCCTCGCCTTGTCCCGCCTTGACCTCGAGCCTGGGCCCGAAAGCAATTTTCACTGGCCCGAACATATTATACAATTATTGACTAGTGAGCAATAGAATATCAGATTATATTCTATGGCTCACTAGTCAATAATTGTTTTATTATATGATAAGTCTGTATATAGCACTTACGACCTTATGCTACTAGACAAAAATTGAAAAAGAATTTGCCAAAAAAAAAAAGGAAAAAAAAAAGTTTAAAAATTAAAAATAATAATGCTTGCTAATAGTCCTATATTTATCTACATATATCTGCACAGGTCCACATAATGCCACAATATTTTCAACACAGTTTACGGAAATGTATTATACAATGTAGTAATTTACCTGTATAAATTACCTGTGGTCAAATAGTGGTCAGACTGGACATTTGCACATGCTAGCACATGCACAGGTGAATGGTTCTCCCAGTCTCTATTGTTCAACCGGAGAAGGCTATTGTTCTCTCTACAGGTAAGGTGTACAGAGCACACGAGAAAAATAATTTTGTTAGTAAAATATATTTCTACGAATGAAATTCCATATTACATTATGCCATATAGATCTACTGGTCTTAAAACCGCAGCAAAAGAGAGATAACTAGTGCCTTACAACCTACTCCCGGGAGTTACTTCCCTTAGGCCACCGCCAGGTGGCACCCATAGCTACCTAGTTGGACATGCGCAGACTGTCCGATAGCCATCTTGAACAAGCTGTGTGTCAAAGCCCATTCAAGCGGGGTGGGAGGTGGGCCTCCCTAATGTAATATGGAATTTCATTCGTAGAAATATATTTTACTAAAAAAATTATTTTCTACTTCATTCATTCCATATTACATTATGCCATCAGAATTTGTCAGACTGGTGGGAGGTTAAAAGAAACCTCTTCAGAACTTGTTGGGTGTCAAACTCACCAGTACGGTAGTTCCGAGATGCTTCCGATTTTCATCAACAGTACATCTCAGCATTCCGAGGCACGGAGTAATATATATATATAGTCTCTCACACTAAGCGTCTTATAAAAACTAGTCAGGGGGACAGTTTAGAATGCAGCCTGCTAGACGCTTGGTAGATGGTGTACAAAAATGGTAAGATATACCTAAATGAGTGTATTACAATAAGATACCGCGACCATAGGATACTTCCCGTAGTCACGAGTAAGACTGCCGACAACCGTCGAACAGATGACAGACACTAGCGGTGTATGTAACAAAACAAGTAATACTGTACAACATCCAAGCTCTCTGTTCCTACTGAACGAAAACCTTCTACATGACCACGTTCTGGGTGCTACCAGTGGTCCCAGAGTTAATACCTCGTCCATCTGTCTAGACAGTGAACAAAGGTAAAAGTTAGAAAAAGGTGAGTGTGAGAATGCCAATAGGCAGCTCTCATTATATCCGGTAGAGGAACATTCCGAGAGAATGCGAGAGAAGACGAGATCGCTCTAACCTCATGAGCTTTAATCTTCATGAATGATAGGTCTCTATTGGTTAGCTCCTGATACGATCTAGCAATACATAGCTTGATCCATCTCGAAACCGAGTCCTTTGAAACGTCCTGATTGCCCACGGATAGTATAAACAGGCGTTTCCGACCCCCCTTTTATTTTTTACTGCCCTCAGATAGAACCGCAATGATCGAACTGGGCACAGTAACCTATCCTTATCCTGTGGACCAACTATAGAAGTGAGGCAAGGAATATGGATAGCTGATGGGGTCATAGAAGGAAACTGGTTTTTAGCCAGAAAACCAGTATGAGGAAGGAGGGTAACTGAACCATCATTTTGATTAAAACGAATATGGCCCTCTTCCACTGATAATGCATGAATCTCACTGACTCTTCTGGACGAGGCCATTGATAGTAGAAAGGCCGTCTTGATAGACACATTTAACAAAGTAGCTCCTGACAATGGTTTCATATGGAGACTTTGTTAAGGCCAGAAGGACCAATGATAAGTTCCATCTTGGTGTGAGTGAGTTCGTTATCGGTTTTTCGTAACTGAAAACTGCGAATTAACTCAGACAAGACATGGTTAGTGCCTATGTCGCAGTTCTGTCTAAACCGTAAGGTATTAGACAGCATAGCCCTATAACCTTTAATGGTAATTGGACAAAGATCCCGTGATTCATACAGAAAGGTGAAAAATTCCGCTATGAGTGGAATAGAGGGATTGAGTGGATCGCATGATCGCGCACCACACCAATCCGTGAAAATTTTCCATTTTGCCTGATACACCTTGTTGGTGGAATTACGTCTAGCTGTGGAGACGTACTGGGCAACTTTCGAAGAAAATTTTCCCTTTCTAATGGATTCCCTGACAACATCCAACCGTGAAGGTGGAATATGTCTGGATTGCTGTGCGACAAGTTGTTCTGTAGTTAAACAATCCTTGGTATTGATGGAATGGATCTGGGATAGTCTACCAGCAGATGGAGAAGGTCGTTGAACCACGACATCTGTGGCCAATTGGGGGCTATCAGAATGACCCGAGCATTCGATGCCCTGACCTTCCGGAGAACCTGTTGTAACAGCCTCGGTGGTGGAAATGCGTACATGAACAGGTTCTCCCATTCCATCGAGAACGCGTCCACTGCTAGTGCTCTGTGATCTGGCACAGGAGACACGAAGCATGGGAGTTTGTTGTTGTACCTTGTGGAGAACAGATCCATATATGGAGTGCCCCACAGGTTGAACAAGCTCTGCGTTATCAACGGATTGATTTCCCACTCTGTGGGAATTGGTGTCCCGCGGGATAGCCTGTCCGCTATGACGTTCAATTTGCCAGGAATGTGGCGAACTCTTAGAGAGATGCCTTTTTCCTGGCAAAAATAAAAAGTCAGCAGATCCCATGTCTCTGAACATTGACAGAGAGTGGGTACCCCCCTGCTTGCGTATGTATGAGACGACGGTCGAGTTGTCCGTCGCCACCAATACACATTTGCCCTTTATCAGGGGAAGCAGGTTTGCCAGAGCCAACGAAACTGCCTTCATCTCCAACAGATTGATATGAGATTGAGACTGGTTGTGAGACCAAGTCCCCTGGCAGGTCTTTCCAAGTGGTTCCAGATGAGCTCCCCATCCGTGCAGACTGGCGTCTGTATATAGGTGGAACTGGGTTCGGGGTCGTGAATAGGCACGCCTCGAGTGAACCGCTTGGGTATCAGCCACCAACGAATGTGGTGGTGAAAGACGTGGCCCAGGCTGATCTCGGCATGCAGCGGTTGTGTTTGCGATCTCCACTGGGAGAGCAGAATTAACTGCAATGGGCGAAGGTGTAACCTGCCCATTTCGACAAAATCCGCTGCCGCGTTGAGGGACCCCAGGAGTGAAAGAAATGTTCTCGCGGTAGTGCAAGTTTCACTTGTAAACTCTGACAGGAGTGCAACAAGGTTGCATGTTCTGTCTGGTGGTACCCTCACGATGCCAAGATCTGACAGGAAGTACATCCCTATGAAACTGAACCTCTGGCTCGGTACTAGTTCTGATTTCTCCAGGTTGGGCAGTAACCCCAGGCGGGTTACTATAGTCCAAACCTGTGACAGGTGATGTACGAGAACTTCCCGTGAGGGGTGATGGACCAGCCAGTCGTCTAGATACTGGACTAGACTTGGCCCCTGCCGCCTGATAAAAGCCGCTACGACTTTCATCAGCCGCGTGAACACCATTGGCGCTGTTGACAAGCCAAATGGAAGGGTACAGAACTGAAACACTCTGCCAGCTATGGCGAATCTCAGGTATTTCCTGCACGACGGGCGTACTGGAACATGCAGATATGCGTCCTGGAGATCGATGGAAACTGTCCAGGTTCCGTTCACAATGATATTGCGAACTGACCTTTGGGTTTCCATTTTGAAGTGTTCCAGCTGAATCCCTTTGTTCAGCGGAGACAGGTCTATCACCGGTCTGTACTTGCCATTCTTTTTCTGAACAAGAAAAAGACGGCTGTAAAACCCCGGTGAAGAGTGGTCTCTCACCTCCTCCACTGCCCTCTTTTCCAATAACTCTTCTACTATCTGAAGTAGAATAGGAGCGAGGGTTTCGTCCTTTATTGGAAAATGGACTGGCCTTGGAGTTAAGCAGGGAGGCGTAATGAACGGTATAGAATATCCGTTTTTTTATTATTGACAACACGTACGTGTCGTCTGTAATGCCTTCCCATTCCTCCACAAAGTAGGCCAGTCTTCCCCCCACCGGCACGCGAGGTGCAGGTGGAGGGGGCAGTGTGGGAAGTGGCACAACGCTATCAGGTAGCACCCCGACCCCGAAACTGCGAAGAGCCTCGAGAGTGAGCTGACCCACGACCAAACGAGCCGCGACCGCGAGCTGCGTTGGTAGGAGCGTTGGAAGGAGTGAAGTATTCCGCCTTGCGAACCTTCTGCTTCCTCCTCCTGCCACCAGAAGGCTTCTTCTGGGATGCAGGGGCTGCCACTTCCTTCTGTTTTTTGAACTTTGACGCCGCGCGCCAAGTTCCTAAGCAGTGCTAGCCGTTCATGTTCTTGACGATCCTGCTTAAGGACGTCAGGAACTCGGCCACCAAAGAGGGACTCTGCGTTAAGCGGGGCAGACCGAAGGGTCTCCCTGCTTGATGGCAGAAGCTCTTTGGAAGTAGCCAGAGCAGAGTCACGTCTGACCTGCAAGAGGTCTGATACTAGTGACACACTCCCTGCCACAGCGTGGCGGGTGGCTCTTGCCTGTGCCTTGGCCACGGAGAGACGAGGAAAATCGTCCTCTTGTCGCACAGACGTCGCCAGCTTATACTGAGTGGCGGCGAAAAGCTCCATGTGCGAACACACGTTGACCAAGGCCCTCAGCCTCGATTCCCACCTCCGGAGTTGCTCCACTTTAATCTTAACAGTGGAGCCCTCAGAAATACCACACCGAACTGCATCGGGGTCCAACTGAGGAGCCTCGGAGGGGAAATATGGTGAGTGCACCTTATAAGACTGACTCTGGGTCAGTTTACGTACGTCAAGAGCTGGGGTTTGGTACCCTGGCTGTGCCCGACTACCCTCAGTCGACGACTGTAGGTATTCAAACACGCTCTTAACGGCACACGGAGTGTGGAAGCACCCGGAATTCCTGCCGGAACTCTACAGGTTCTTCCATACATTCCAAGGTGCTCCTTAGCGTTGAAGTACGAGGTGCCGGAAGGCTACCTTCCGGGCAGAGGTCATTAGGCAGTAGCCGGTACACCTCATTCATAGCCCGCTTCAAGCAAAGGGTGTCATCCTGTACTTGAGGATCTACATCCTCAAAGTCTTCCCGCGGTGGATGACCCTGTGGCACCTCTCCCAAAGGGGAGGAAACCGCCTCGTCCCCAGAATCCCCCGAAGCCGAGTCCGCTGACTCAGAGGACGAATTGGAGACAAGCTCCATGTCCCGGTGGCACTGAGTAGTGCAGCACACATTCGGGGGGTGAGCCCTACAGGGGGCTGGGGGGACATGTGAAACAGAAGGGCCCTGAGGGTCCTCACATGCCCTCTTGGGATCCGAGGGACCCGGGCCAGGAGCAGACGAAGCTGCGTGGCTGAAGGAAATCTGATGTTTCCTTTTACGGGAAGTGTGATCTCCACATGGTGAAGCATCACGCTGATCCCTAGAGGGTCTACTAGGTTGTGAAACCAAACCATACTGGTCATGGTCAACCCAATCGCGTCCCTGGCTCACTCTAGGAGTCTGAGCTGGGCGCCGCCCGGGGTAAAGGCCAGCACCAACCGAATGTTCGGTATATGGTGTCCTGAACCCATCAGCATCACGTAGCGGAACGTGGTACCTGCCGTCCCCGACATGTCCGGTGACTGGCGACCAGTGACTAACAGCGTCACGTGGTGGCACGTGGTACCTGGAATCAGTCACCTGTCGGTTATCCGGTGCCTGGGCGACGGTATCCGGTGTCCGGTGCACAGCAGCGTCATGTGGTAGTACGTGGTACCTGCCGTCACCTGACGAAGTCCGGTGTACGTCGTTGGGTAGTCTGTAGCGTCACGTGCAAGCCCGTGATAAGAACTACCGCTCCCAACTATATCCGTGTCATGTGCACGGCGAACGGTGTTCGGTGTCCGAGAATCGGCAGCGTCACGTAACTGTACGTGGTACCTGCCGACTCGATCTACCAACTGTCCGTTATCCGGTCTGGGTTGTAACACAGCGTCTCCAGAGGAGGAGGTACCTGTGTTACCTAGATACATACCCCCAGCAGCGTCACGCGGTGAGGCGTGGTACCTGCCATTTCCGTGGGCGGCATTCGGCCGTAAAACGGCTAAGCCCATAAAAAATGGGCGTGGGTGGTCCACTAGTAGTGGCCATCTTGGTCGGCTGTGGGTGTATACCAACAAGTTGGGATACCTCCCAACGATTCAAAGGGCACAACACGTCGGACCCTGGTGGTCCGATGAGCATAGCTCCCGAATCGTGTGCACTAGGTGCAGCTACCGATCCTTCTGCCCCCTCGGCTCGGGAGGGTGCCCCCACCACGTCTTCGGGTGGAGGGCCCCTCCTATAAGTGCTCTCAACTGGCAGCGCCGAGTCATCCTTGCGGGATGAAAGGTTAGGGGCAGGGTCAGGGCCAGCCGGGTCTCGAGTGACGTCCCTAGTTCCTGAATCAGAACGTGCCGTGATCTTACTATCTACACTAAGTGTAGAGTAAGATCGCGATACGGGGTCCGTCACGGGCGAAGGGGCTGAACCTGTCCCCCCTAAGGTGACTCGGGGCAATGAGGGCTCCATGTGTAGCCCCCCTTGCTCCTTATGTGAGTCATCGACCTTAGGGGGGAATTTCACATGAGAATTAACAGATACAACCTGCTGTTTCTTATTCGAACCACGCGTGGACGAAGTGGATCGAGGCCGTTTCGTCGTAGTCTTCTTAGACGAGTAGGAACTGGCCCGAAGAGCTGAAGCCCAGGTATCTTCGGACCACAGCTCACAAACGGCGCACTTATTGTCAAGCGAACACTTCGAGCAGCGGAGACAAAGTTCGTGGGTGTCGTACCGTCCCTTACGATGACCGCACGCGCCAGTCGTCTGTCCAGACGACGTAGACATGACGTACTCGTGACAATCTAGAAAGATAAGCGATAGTGAGACGGTAGTCAAACTATAATACACGTCATGTACAAGTGACAATGATATACCACCCACCTAAGTGCCTAGCAGGCTGCAGTTATATTCTAAATTAGGGGAGACAACCGCATTATATGCAATATAACAATGTGGAAGTCGACATAAAAAAAATATAATGGCACGTGAAAAATTACACTAATAGTTCGTCAACATAGACGGGAAAGAAAAAAGGCCGATAATTAGGGTGGGCACGTGCAAGCCCTGACACAAAATGGCGCATTAGTGTATCACCCAATATTTTCACATAGTAACAGTTAGGATACCAAACAACAATATATATATCGTCGTATAAGTAGTATGAACTATAATGTTTCTCAATCGCAGATACGGTCCGAAATCTGAAGCATTCGTCGGAGCTCCGAAGAATACGTCCGGCTTTGACACGCAGCAAATCAAGATGGCTATCGGACAGTCTGCGCATGTCCAACTAGGTAGCTATGGGTGCCACCTGGCGGTGGCCTAAGGGAAGTAACTCCCGGGAGTAGGTTGTAAGGCACTAGTTATCTCTCTTTTGCTGCGGTTTTAAGACCAGTAGATCTATATGGCATAATGTAATATGGAATGAATGAAGTAGAAACGGGTCTTCATGCATTATTGTCCAGTTTGTAGAGAGCGCAACACAAACAAGAGGGCCATGATGGCTCTAATTCGCTCACCTGACTCCATGAACACCAGAGGAGAATGCGACATTGAGTTCATGTGTTTTAAAAAAATTGTGCTATTTTTAGATGGCGGTCATCTTGGATTAAGCGATGACTGTCAGTTTACCAAATCTGAAAATGCTTCACCCGAAGATCTTAACTTCCTATGAAGTTTGGCCAGCATCGGCCATGTGGTTCCTGAGAAAAAGACGTTCAAAATCTTGAATAAATGGACCTTTTGGTCGCCTCATCGATACCTTCAATTTGATATATGGCACGAGCATATTCGGTCAAAAAAAAATAAAAAAGAAATAAGAATTTATGCTATTTTTAGACGGCGGCCATCTTGGATTAGCGATGACCTCCATTTTAACAAATCTGAAAAGGCTTCACCCATGGACCATAACTTTTAAGTTTGGCTACCAAGGTCCAAGCGGTTCATGTGAAGAAGAATTTTGAAATCTCTAATAAAAGAACCGTTTGACATTTCGGCGGCCATCTTGGATGACATAACAATCCGATTTCGACAAAAAATGTACCAGAGTGATCGCCTCATTGATACCTTCGATTTGATATATAACATGACCATATTCAGTCAAAAATAAAATTTAACCCAAATTTGACCCCACGGGCCACGCCCATTTTTGACCCGAGGTCACCACTTTAACAACTTTGAAAGAGCAATGTACATCGATCATTCCTACCAAGTTTCGTCGAAATCCGGCTAGCGGTTCATGAGAAGAAGATTTTTTAAGAATTTATGCTATTTTTAGACGGCGGCCATCTTGGATTAGCGATGACCTCCATTTTAACAAATCTGAAAAGGCTTCACCCATGGACCATAACTTTTAAGTTTGGCTACCATGGGCCAAGCGGTTCATGTGAAGAAGAATTTTGAAATCTCTAATAAAAGAACGATCTTTTGACCTTTCGGCGGCCATCTTGGATGACATAACAATCCGATTTCGAAAAAAAATGCACCAGAGTGATTGCCTCATTGATACCTTCAATTTGATATATGACATGACCATATTCGGGGTCACCATTTTAACAACTTTGAAAGAGCAATGTACGTCGATCATTCCTACCAAGTTTTGTCGAAATCCGGTTAGCGGTTCTTGAGAAGAAGATTTTTGAAGAATTTGTGCTATTTTTAGACGGCGGCCATCTTGGATTATGTGATGACGTCATTTTAACAATTTTGTAATCCGTCTACCTAAGGACCATGACCATGACGTTTGGTGACTATAGGCCCAATGATTACCGAGGAGAAGACGTTTGAAAATGTTTACGGACGACGACGGACACATTGCGGTAACAATAGCTGACATGAGCTTTGCTCAGGTGAGCTAAAAAGGGAGATAACTAAAAAAAAATTAGCTACGCAAGAGTTGTCATTCTTGTGCGCGACACACCTCCGGGTCGTGGTCTATGCATGTGTGAAGTTTCATGAAAATATTCCAAAGGGTGGTCGAGTTATGCTCAATCAGTGCGCAAAACAAAAAAGGGAGATAACAAAAAAATTAGCTATGCAAGAGTTGTCATTCTTGAACGCAACATACCTTCGTGTCGTGGTCTATGCATGTGTGAAGTTTCATGAAAGTATTCCAAAGGGTGGTCGTGTTAATGCTCAGTGTGCGAAACTAAAAAGGGAGATAACTAAAAAATTAGCTATGCAAGAGTTGTCATTCTTGTGCGCGACACACCTTCGGGTCGTGGTCGGGTGTCAGAGGTTCCGTCAACTGGAGGTTTCGTCAACTGAGAGGTTTCGGCAACTATGCGTCCGGTTCGTCAATTAGGCAATTTAGAGTAAAACTCGCTAATGACCGGCACGTGCCATACAATTGATCAGATAATTGATGGTCATTAAAGTGGATAATAATGAGATATTTGTTGATATTTCAAAGTATGTTTAGTTGTATATGGGCATTTAAAGGTAGATATTTTAATAAAATTTTAAAGTATCTTTAGGTGTATATTTTGTGTATTTGTATATTAATTTGTATAATCACCCGCTTATTCAGCATTTGTGAGCCATGAACAGATACACAATCTGTTGAATAGAAGACATACGTTAGCATAATTTCGGCATGTTGGGCATATTTTTGGAAATTCATACTATTTACATGTAGATGTAATGTAATAAGTTATAAAAACTATATTTTATTTATGGAAAGTCCTACTATTTAAGATCATGAAATACAGTTACACTATAATATTAATAAAATATAATGAAAACATACCAGTATCACATTTCCTATGGTGCCACCGACTGCAGCTGTCGCAGCATATAGCATGCATACGGGCAGTAACCACACCAGTAGCCTATTTCATCAAAATTGCAAAGTATACTTTTCTAGCAAAGTATACTTTGAGGGAGTAATCATTTATTTTTTCCAAAATGCATTATTTCATATAGAACTAACCACTGCATATATTTGATGATTAAAAGTATGCAGAATTATTATACTGAATGTATTACATTATCACAGCCAAAATGGCTGTGGTAATGTAATAAATTCAGTATAATAAAAATTAATACATTTATCCTAAAATGAAAATTTCTCCCTCAAAGTATACTTTGCTAGAAAAGTATGCTTTGCAATGTTGGTGAAATAGACTACTGAACACAAGACGCAGTACGACTTATCATCCATGATGAATTGTAGTGAGGAAGTTACAAATTGCCCACCCATTTATATGTTTCAGCGCTTGTGCAGTTGACATGGATCAGGCAAAAAGCCGTCAATTGACAATTAGCTTGAGTGAAATATAAATAATCATCACGAATTAACTATTTGAATCATGATTAATCATCACGAATTAACTGATCGGTCATTTGACTGTAATAATTACTAAACGCTCAAAGGTCAACTACTTGGTGAAAATGCGAAATTCAATTAGCCGAGGTGTGATCAATACCATTCAACTATAATGCCTAATTGACGAACCGGTAACCAGTTGACGGAACCACTCGACCTTTCACTCTATTTTGCCTAATTGACGAAACCTCCAGTTGACGGAACCTCCTGAATTCGTCGTGGTCTATGCATGTGTGAAGTTTCATGAAAATATTCCAAAGGGTGTTTGAGTTATGCTCCGGACAAGAAGTGTCTGCGGCAGACGCGGACCGCTGTCAAATCCATAGTATCCCCCAACGGAGTCCGGGGGATACAATTATGATCATTTATCCGTAAGTAGCTCATTCTAGTATATTATTCAACTTCAACAGGTGGCAGATGCATGTGTAAAAACATATCCTGGACTGCTCATAATTCGAGACTCTAACGATATTAAACAACATGCGTAATAAATAATAGAGTATAAACCTTTTTTATTAGTTACGTGCAAATATAATCCAATTATCTGTATATATATTGCGTTTACTGGCTTCAAAAGCACGGAGAAATGCAATTGTTTACTTTCCAAAACACGCTCGCCTACAAATGGCCGCCTCCAGCTTACCGTGAAAGGTCGCGACCTCTGACCTTATGATGTCATATGCTCTTCCGGTGCAGGTGCCCGGTTGGAAAACACCACAAATTGTGTCTGCATAATGTACCATTGCGTTCAGGGTTCACGATACATATTGTTTCGAACTTAAATGATTAGACAAACGATTGCCAACTTGGACAATATAATTTGCTAGATTAAATAAATTAAACAATATGAAGTTTCAACTTGTTGGTTTTAATACTTTTTTAAAGTGGTAATGTCTATTTTTGGAGTAAGACATTTCAATCCCTTCTGCATGTTGGTACTCGTCCACAATGGGAATAACAAAAACATAGACCAGATTGCATATATCTGCGGATAAATGGAGGTATTGAACTGATGTGGACGAACTTAAAAGTGACAATTTAAAAAAAAATATAGGATAAGGTGGGGACTGAATGAAAATCCATATTTCTACATTATTAGTGCCTTTCTACCTACAAATATTACGTGACCTCCATTGATAAACATGTAAACAACATACGGGTTCAAGCGAACTCATTTATGTGTAAGTTTTCCTATCTAAATCCGGATGTTAATGGAGGGGGTTAATGGGATTAGTGGAAAACACAACATTTAGGTTTGGCAATGAATTAGTCCGTTTCAATCGCATTTTTCTAACTTGGCATTTGTGACCTTTCATCTGGCTTCGGTTGAACACACAAGTGTAATGGAAGTGGGATTCAGGAGGTTCCGTCAACTGGAGGTTTCGTCAATTAGGCAAAATTGAGTGAAAAGTCGAGTGGTTCCGTCAACTGGTTACCGGTTCGTCAATTAGGCGATTATAGTTGAATAGTATTTATCACACCTCAGCTAATTGACTTTCGCACTTTCATCAAGTAGTTGACCTTTGATCGTTTATTTTTTATTACCGTCAATTACCGTTGCCCGTTCTTTTTTTGTTGCTTGTAATTCCGGCGCTTATTCGGTATGACGAAAGTGCGTAAATGGAGATATTTGGCGCATTGGAGATTTCGGGGCGAAATACAATGCACCGATGGTGTCACTAAATGGCGTAATGGTAGAATTGTTGGATAATGGGAACAAAAAGGCGTAATGGTGGATAATGGTGAATAATGGGGGAAGTGGCGTAATGCGTTTTGCTTTTGCTTTTGCCAGTATACTGGTATACCCTCAATACTGAGGTTTATCACCACTGAGTGCTTAGAAGGAAAATAGTGAAATATGAAAAAGATGAGATGGAGCAGAAGAGTTAGGAAAGACAGAAGAAAGTAAAGGAAGGAAACGAATACAGAGAAAGAAGAGTGTTCAAATTTAGTTGAGTCTAGAGTGCTGGTTCTTCAAGACCTGTGTCTTGAATGAATCCAGCTACTTTACCGAGCAAGTGTGAGACGGGAGCTGGTTCCACTGGATAACGATCCGAGTGGAAAATGAGAATCGTGTGTCAGCATGTAATTGTCGGTATTGATGTTGACGTCTGCCAGTGCCTCTAATGAATTAATTATCTTCGTCAATGGCTACAAGAGAGTTTCTTATTTTATAGAGCATACATAGCCTGGCATCGACACGTCTTTGCTCAAGAGATCTCCATTCCAGACTATGCAGCCTGTCGGTCACACTAGAAGTGTTATGGTACCTAAACCCACCTTTCAGCCCTCCTCTGAACCATCTCCAGTTGATAAACTAATATATATGTTGTATGGTCGGCCTCTATATCCTTAATGGTGCACGTAGGGTCCCATACAGTAGAGCAGTATTCCAGTTTGGGTCTGACAAGATATGTATAGGCTCTTTCTTTAATAGAAGGCGAGTTAATCCTTAAGTTACGTTTAAGGAAACCTAATGTCTGATTAGCTTTAGAGGAGATAGCGTTGATATGTTTGTTCCACTTCAAGTTGTGGCTAACACTGACACCAAGATACTTCATCTGGGGCACTGAGGAGAGTGTATGACCATGAAGAGAGTAGTTATGAAGGATATGAGATTTCTTAGTGGTGATGTGAATGACTTCGCACTTGTTTGGGTGAAAGGACATCTGCCAGTCTTTTCCCCATCTCTCTGGACTATGGAGATCCTGCTGGAGCTTAGCGCAGTCGGCCTGGCTGTGTATAGAAAGATACAATAGTGTGTCGTCTGCGAAGAGCCGCACTGTACTATATTGTACATACTCAGGAAGGTCATTAATATATACCAGAAATAGAGCTGGTCCCAGGACTGAGCCCTGAGGTACGCCAGAAAGTACAGGAACAGTTGTGAAAGATTTGCCCTCTAGGACCACCTTTTGCGATCTACCACCGAGGAAAGAACCAATCCAGCCCACGGAAACAAGTTTATATAGTAGTCTGTTATGAGCAACCTTTTCAAAAGCCTTAGCAAAGTACATCACTACGACATCGTTTTGTCTACCACGTTGAATAGTAGAGGCAATATCGTGTACAAACTCGATTAGTTGGCTTTCACAGCTGTTTTTTTTCTCGCGGAAACCATGCTGGAGAGGGTAGATAATGTTGTGGTGTTTGAGATGTTGCACCAGGTTCTTGCACACAATATGCTCAAGCAGCTTACAACAGATACAAGTAACAGAAACTGGACGGTGGTCTTGTCGCCTGTTGTTGTAAATCAGAGTTACATTTGACTGTTTCCAAACATCTGGGAGAGATTCCTGGTAAAGAGAGGCATTGGAAAGAAGAGTAAGTATAGGTGCAAGTTCATCAGAGAGATTCTTCAGTAATACAGGCCATAAGTTGTCAGGGCCTGGTGCCTTGGAAACAGAGAGGCTATGCAGTATATTTTGCACCCCATTTTCAGTTATCTTTATCTAGGGCATGTCGTTTGGGTTTCTAGAAAAAAGACTGGAAATATACCTGAAAATAGGAACTAAGTTTCATAGGAATTTGCTGAGAGAATACAGAGTGAAATTAATCATTGAATAAATTTGCCTTAGAGACAGGATCGGTAATTATCACACCATTTCTCTTCAGGGACTTTAGGCCTGTGGCATCAGTGTTTTTGTGTTTAAGAAATGTCCAGAAACGTTTAGAAATGTTAAAGTTTTCTTCTACAAAATTTTCATCATTGGGTGTGATAAGGTTTTCAACATACTCCCAGTAAGCTCTCCTACTTATAGTTTGTATATAATGTTTGAGTGTCTTAAGTCTTTTGGTACCTTCAGGGGTTGGTTGATGTCTATTTTTGAAGTACAGTTTATCTCTTTTTCGAATTAGACGTCTAATAGTTTCATTTATCCATGGCTGTCGATCCTTGGACTTACAGTTTCGTGTGGGATAAAGCGGTCAATGGCTTTTTCGAGTTCGGAAATGATGTTCTCCCAAATCTGATTAACAGGAGTCGAGTCATCAAAAGAGTGTTTCAGGCTTTCCCCAAAGGTGACCATATGTTTCTTAAGACCATCCCAATCAGCTTTTCTGTATAGAGGAAATTTCCTGGGGGTCTGTTTATTTCTAATAGGTTTAATATTGATCTCTGTCAGGACCGCATCGTGATCACTAATACCTGGAATCACTCTGCAAGTGGAGACCATGGTGCGGTTATTTGTTATAACAAGGTCTACGATGTTGTCCCCTCGTGTGGGTGTGTTTACAAGTTGCGTAAGACCGATATCATCCAAGAGGTCAACACATTTATATGTGAGTGTGGGATAGCCACACGTTGACTTAATATAATTATTTTGCCAGTCGTACCCAGGAAAGTTCATATCACCAGCTATGCTGATGTGCGAACTAGTCATGCCCAGTATGTGTAGAGGTTCTGAAAACCGACCCATGTTTATGTCGTCACCTTTCACTAGGTTTGTAATAGCTACATATCAGAAGTGGTTTACACCCAGCAATCTCCATCTTCATCCAAGCGATCTCGCAGTCAGTGTGTAATTCTGTAACTTCACTACAAATGTAGTCGTCCACTGCTGCAATGATTACCCCACCCCCTCCCCGCTTTCTGTCAACCCGTACTACATTTTCGAGGAACTGTTGTGGTAATATCTCACCGAGGTGTATGGTAGCATCGATCTTGGTTTCGACCCCTACAATAATGTCTGGATTTATACTATCAATCATATTTTTAAGGTCGGTGTTATGGGTCACAATGGAATTTATATTGACACTGGGGACACTGAGGGGGCTGGACATGAAGAGTACGTAGGTTCGTCTGTGCTGCTCTGGGCATCGGACAATGAGCTAAAATTACATGGACTAATGGGCTCAAAGCGGTTTGATAGAATCAGGTCATCAATAAAGTTGGATGAGACTGTGTGATGATTGATAGAGTTGCAATTAATGCAGTGCCGAACACACTGGTGGACTGTAGAGTCTGGAAGGTAGCATCACCAATGTCATGACAGTTAATATGGAACCAGATACAGCACGTGTCACAATAAACTGCATTCCCAGACCAAGTTATATTTCCATCGCATGTGCCACATGGATATATGTAGCAGATGATTTTATTGCCATTCTATGTATTTTATTCGCATTAAACTATTTATCGCCGGTGGTCTCATTGTTGTTAATTCATAGTATTTCACGTAACATGTATAATCTGAAACAGACTATACATTTAGCTTCATGTGACAAGTTCACCTTTGGTATTACCATATTTGGTAATATCCGTCTGTCCGTCATGACTCGGTTACTTTTAGTCTCTAATGCTATATTTGGTAATGTCGGACATTTCACTCCAGGCTTGGAGACTACGTCCACCCGCTTGGCTTGTTGGCTAATTCTGATTGGCTGGTCCACTTCCCGCCGTTTTTTACCGCGCGCGCTTCGTGCGCGTAGGTATGAGCATTCCATCGTAGATTCTTTCACTCTGTATGGAACGTTCCACGAGAATACTTGCGACGAGAGAGATAGACTTTGGTCCTGAGATTCGGAGATTCATATCATCATAATATAAGGTATTACATTGTAAACGTGTTCGCTTGGTTGTATTGTGTCATATTCGGTTATGTTCTTCGCGTATCTTGACCTATTGCTATTTATTCGTTTACGCTGTTGCATTTAACCGGTTATGCTGGTCGCCCAATCCGTCCCGCGTATTCTAAACATGCACTTGCACTTACCTAACCAATTGCAGGCTAACCCTACCCACCATGTGAGTGAGCTGTGACGAATGCGTTTGGAAAGCCTCATAGACCACATCTAAGGTTCGTGTCAGTTCGTATCATGTGAACTGGTTATTATTCGTAAATACATAAGCTTACCGACGTCTGAGAACAATACGAATAGCACATTGTAAATAATGTACTCTATATCTGGTATACATGCAGTCCGAGTAAATTAGTCTAAGGCGCATTGCTATATGTACCTGTTACACTGCCATTCATCCGCGTGATAAATACATCATGCGTTACAACACCGAACCTGTAACCGTTTCGTGTATTATAGTATATGTTGAAACCGTGTGCATCTAACGACGTACATTGTCCCAACATATACCTGGTATTGTACTTGCCGATAAGTAAATATCCATGCTCGATATTTAGTGTATTCATTGTACATTTCAGAGGCTATATTATTCCATTCACAACCATGGCAATAAACTGGTTACCGGCGATTTGGATTTCGTGGTCCATTACCCTCCACCAACGGAGATAATCGAACTTACGCCCGTCAGTTTGTTAATAGCACAAATTGACCCCGGGCACATTGGAGCCCCCAGTGATTCGTGGATTGGATCGACTACGCAGATCGTCTGGACGATGGATCCATTTACAGACAGGCCTCGTTTTCCCAGGAGCGTGCGTGCGTGAATAACGTTTACCTGTGCGAATAGTGACCGCTATCCGGCGGTGGACACCGGACAGTGAATTCCTTCGTGCCGAGTGTGATCTAGTGACTATTGGGACATGTGTGTAGCTGACAGTTAATGATATGTGCTGTAATGTTCTCAGACGCCGTCGCCGGTCGGTAAGCAGATATATGTTGTACATGTTGTAAATTGAATTTCTGATACAATATAGTGATCACAATGACGTCCATTTTTCGTCCGTGCATACTATTGGCTACACTGTCCACTGGAACTCCCAGTTATTCTATGCTGGTCACTCCCCGTTGAACAGAGTACAGTTTTTTTTGTCGCATTCGCATTTTGTCTGAAATCATTTACAGTGCGAGACATATATTGTGCACAGTCCAGTACGTCTAAAATATGGTTTGAGACGTAGCCATGCTCAGTGTTGTTCAGGCCGACATACTGTGGTGCGATTGATTATTGTCAGAGCGAAAGTGACCCTATGCATGTATATTAATTCAGTAATTCACATACTAACTGGCCCTGCGCAAAATCAGCGATTTTGAAGTAATCCCATCATGCTAAATTTCTGGTAATCTCTCGTCCGTTTTTGTCCGGTTTGGTCCGTTTGGGTTGATCACATATTCGTGTGTATTGGCATTACACAGTGGTTTTGTAGGATATCAGACGGCCCAGTTTATTTGATGATTACCATAGGCTTGTCACATGATCTGGCCCCATGTATGTCACATGATTAGCGATCTGATCACGTGATATTGTTATTATTTGTTACCATTGTCCGGTATGGCCACATGACTGGTCACATGACTACCCAGGTATCACATGATTAATATTTAGTCACGTGATATTGACGAATGACGCGTCCACGCGTCGTCTACTTTCGGTTTAGTAGAATAGCGTTGTATACTTCCGTGTTATGCAAATGAACTGCGTGTAAACACAGGCTGTCCATTTGTTGTGTGTACTGGAAAGTGAAAGTAAACAGTGATCACGTAGTTCTGTATATATCTGTATATGGAAACATGTGGCGTATACAGGGTTTCTGACTTGAATGAATGCGCAGACCAGGCTCTACTCATTGATTCAAATGAGGCATGTATAATTGGAAACATTTGTACATATAATAGTATTCGTTCATATATTGTGTTTTGTATTTGGGAATACAAAATAAATTGAATTTTGTATTTGGGAATACAAAATAAATTGAACTTAGAACTGGTACCAGTAACGAAACGTCGATCTCGCGTATTTTGAAATAAACTCGCGTTTGTTTCCCGGATATTTGTTTGCACGTTTGTCTGTGTGTGTGTGTGGTGTGGTAACAAGGGACGACACACATAGGATTTTTTTCGGTTTTCGGCTTATGGGGACATGAAATGTGATTGAAATTTTGGTGGTGAATAAGTGACATTGTCAACTAGGTGAACAGTGGAAATGTGATTGACATTTTGGTGGTTAATAAGTGACATTTTCAACTAGGTGAACAGTGGAAATGTGATTGAAATTCTGGTGGTGAATAAGTGACATTGTCAACAAGGTGAACAGTGGAAATGTGATTGCATATTACAACAGCATACACGCTTAGTGCAGCAACATCTTTCATACTTAGTGAATCAGCATATTGGATTGGCAACGCAATACATTGTATAATAATTAACTATATGTAACTATAGTTACTAGTACACTGACTTATATACCATAGCAACACATACTGCTATATAGTGAAGACTATAGTTACATGGTACACTGACTTAGACGGGTATACGATAGCAACACATACTGTTATATAGTGACGACATAGTGACGGTGATACAACTACTGTCACTTAGCAACGTGACTTGTTAGTGTACAACTACTGTCACATAGCAACGTGACTTGTCAACAAGGACATATTATAGCAACACACGTACAGTGCATAACAGTTGACACCGACTGATATCTTATAGTACACAAACTGTGTTATTTGTCTGCAATTGGGAAGCAGCATTGGTGTTAGACATACCTCACGTCATTGACTTATACATTGGTCAACAATAAGGAAGCACAGTCGGTGTTTGCCATACTAGTTCACGGATAGGGACACACAGTTGTACATGATGGAACCAGATATAACGGAGGAGGACAGAAAGCTGTTAGCAGCATTTAAGTCTCTTAAAGTGAAGCCAAAAGCAGATACAGCTGAGGACTTAGAGAAATGGTTAGAGGGATACAGCAAATCAGCAACAAGTGCAACACCTACACCAGTTACTGTATCTACAGATCAGCCAAGGATTTCTATATTTTATGGGGATACAGTCCAATTAACAAAGGGAGAGGTGACATATGATCAATGGAAATACAAGGTCAAAAGTTTACTTTTAGAAGGAAGTTACAAACCAGATGTGGTATTACAGTCGATGAGGAGGTCAGTTAAGGGAGAGGCAGGCAGGATAATTATGAGACTAGGACCTGGAATCAACATAGCGACCATAATGGATAAGTTTGACAGTATATACGGAGTAGTTGATAGCAAGGAGAGTTTGTTATCGAAGTTTTACAGTGCGAAGCAAGGGGACTCGGAAGACATCACATCATGGTCATGTAGGCTTGAGGATATATTGAGTCAGGCAGTTGAGAAAGGTTTAGTTAGGGTATCAGACACAAATGAGATGTTGCGATCGATGTTCTGGACGGGATTACGACAAGACCTTAAGGATGTTTCCGGTTACAAGTTTGAAGCAGTCAATGACTTTGACAAACTACGAGTAGAACTACGAAAGATTGAGCAGCAGCATACGAGGACAGATACAGAGAAGCCACAGAGGACTACAGCTAAGAGTACCAAGGAGAGAGAGACATGCAGTGACATGACAGAACTTAAGGAGATGGTGAAATCAATGGCATCAACAGTTACTCAGATGGGGCAGCAACTTAGCGAAGTCAGTGGTGTTGTTTATAGACAACAACTTAGTGGGGCTGATGGAAACAGAGATGTTGGACCAAGAGAAGAACAACTTAGTGGGGCTGATGGAAACAGAGAGGTTAGACCAAGAGAAGAACACAGACGAGACTATGTAGATCGGAACAAATCAAATGCAGATTACAAGAATATAAGACAGACGGATAGAGGGGATCAGGTATACAATAGAGGGGGAGTGTATGAAGATCGGTATCGGACAAATTACCACAATCCAGTTAAGAAAGATAGACCGGGTGATAATAACCGCAAGGATAGTTACAACCGGGAGCCACATACAAGAGATACGCCGAGATATGATAGCGCCTACAACACAAGACGAGACAATTACAGAACGGATGGAGAGTTCGACAGAAACACCACTCAAGGACCACTTTGCTATAGGTGTCGACAGAGAGGGCATTATAAGTGGGAATGTGTGACGCGGATGGATCATTCAAAGCGTGATTTAAACTAGATCAGGTCTATTATGCGGGACGTATGATGGGCGGCAAACAAAATCGTCTCAATCTCAATGGAGAACTAGTAGGGACTAGCAACGAGGCTGATGTAACGGTTGCTGGAATACACACCAAGGCTCTGTTGGATACGGGCAGTTGTGTTAGCACTATTAGTGACAGTTTTTACCAGGAGCATTTGTCACACATAGAGTTACAGCCACTTGATGGAATTTTACATATAGAATGTGCAAATGGAAACAATTTGCCATACTCGGGGTATATAAACATTGACTTGACTGTTAGCGGCATACCCATTGAACACACACAACACTGTTTGTTTTTAATAGTCCCGAAGAGCAATTACAGTGATAGGGTTCCGGTGTTGTTGGGAACAAATATATTATCACAGTACATGGATAGGTGCAAAAGTGATCTTGGAGAAAAGTACCTACAAAGTTCGTCTTTGTTCACGCCGTGGTACTTAGCGTTTAGGTGTATGACTTTACGAGATAGAACACTTAAGAAGAACAAGAATAGACTCGCAACGATATAAAGTGCAGAGACGGGTATGGTGTACATACGACCCAATAGTACCATGACCATAGAAGGTTACTTGGGACATAAAACGGAATATCAACCTACATGTGCTATAGTGGAACCAACTGAGAACTCAGTTATTTCCCCAGACATAGATATCACTCCTATACTGGTGAATTATGACTGCAGAAATAGTGAAGGAATACAAGTACACGTATCAAATGTTACGACACGTACGATAGCAGTATCACCCAACGCGCTGTTATGTGAGCTACAGCCAGTTGTTATGGAGCAGGCACAGTTGAATAGTACATCAGAGGAAGGGGATTTTGTCGAGACACTCAACATAGGTGACAGTTTGAGTGAGACACAGAGTGAACAACTCAAGACATTACTTCTGAAACACAAGGATGTATTCTCGCAAGGAGATACCGACAGTGGACACTACAAAGGGGTACAACATCAAATTAACTTGAGTGACGAGACGCCATTCAAGCAACGTTTTCGGCGTATACCACCCGCAATGATAGATGAAGTTAGGTCTTATTTAGAGCAACTATTAGCCGGAGGGATTATAAGGAAATCTCATTCGCCATTCGCATCAAATGTGGTGTTAGTCAAAAAGAAAGATGGTAAGCTCAGAATGTGTATTGACTACAGATTTTTGAACAAGAGAACAACTAGAGACTCATACGCGTTACCGAGAATAGAGGAGGTACTAGACACATTATCGGGGGCAAAGTACTTTTCGGTAATGGACATGCGCAGTGGGTACCATCAGGTCGAGATACAAGAGAGCCATAAGGAGAGAACAGCATTTACAGTGGGACCATTGGGATTTTTCGAATTCAATCGACTTCCATTTGGATTGTCCAATAGTCCAGCCACATACCAACGGATTATGGAAGACATGCTCGGAGATTTGAACATGAAGATATGTGTAATCCATCTGGACGACCTCATTGTATTTTCAAACACATTTGAGGAGCACATGGAGAGACTGGAAATTATCTTCAATCGTCTTAGAGAGAGCTGTCTAAAGTTGGCATCGAAGAAGTGTGCATTTGTCCAAAGGAAAGTAAAGTATGTTGGCTACATAGTGTCAGAAGATGGTGTTTCAACAGACCCTGTAAAGGTTGAAAAGGTCAAGAATTGGTCAAGGCCAACATGTGCGGAAGATGTGAGACAATTCGTTTCATTTGCGGGATTTTACAGAAGATTTATCAAAGATTTTAGCAAAGTTGTGAAACCATTGTCAGAGGTCATGCCCCCACAAGCACAGAAGAAAGGACGGAAAAAAGAACCACTCACAGATTGGAAATGGACCGAGGAACAAGAAACGGCATTCAACAAACTGAAAACGATGATGACATCAGCACCAATTTTAGCATATGCCGATTATAGTCTTCCATTCGAGCTGCATATTGACGCAAGCCTACATGGATTAGGTGCCGTATTGTGTCAGAAACAAGACGGGAAAACAAGGGTAATCGACTATGCCAGCAGACGTTTGACCAACGCAGAAAGGAATTATCCAACAATGAAATTGGAGTTCTTGGCATTGAAATGGGCGATTACAGAAAAATATCACGACTATTTGTACGGACATTCTTTTTCGGTTGTAACAGACAACAACCCATTGACATATGTGTTATCTACAGCAAAACTTGATGCTATTGGGCATCGTTGGTTAGCCGCATTAGCCGCGTATGACTTCGACATTGGATACACGCCCGGTAGGAAGAATGTAGACGCAGATGCGATGTCACGATATCCGGAAAGAGACCAGGAAGGACAGGGTGATAGTGAAAAGATCAGTGTGGAATCAGTCAGGGCAGTTTTTAGCACAATGCAACCTCAACCATACATAGAAACAATAGCGTTGTCACTTGATGTGATGGAGGTAACAGAATGTCCAGGCATGCCTATGTCACAAGTAGACATGAGATAAATTAGAAGACAACAGCGCGAAGATGCAGTGGTAGGATACTGGATAAATGCGGTGAAAGATCAGAAACCACAGAGACAACATCCACCAACTCGAGATCACTTGACAATGTTTAGGTCATTTCGAGCTTTCAAGATGGAGAGAGGCATATTGTACCGGGAGGTGGAAGATAGTGGTCAGAAACGAAAACAGTTAGTTTTACCGGCAGTATTTATCAAGCAAGCACTTCAAGGGGTACATGATGACATGGGACACCCAGGTAGAGATATAACAATGTCAATACTACGTGATAGATTTTGGTGGCCTGGAATGACATCGGATTCAGAATCATGGGTGAGAAACTGTGACAGATGTGTCAAACGAAAATCTGCAACAAACATAAGGGCACCATTAGTAGGCATTACTTCTGGCTATCCGATCGAGCTAGTATGCATGGATTATCTCACACTGGAACCATCGAAAGGAGGAATAGGCAATATACTGGTAATAACAGATCATTTTACTAGATACGCCATGGCCATCCCGACAAAGAATCAAACAGCGAAAACTACAGCGGAAGCATTTTTCAACAGCTTTGTAGTACATTATGGACTACCGACCCGCATTCACAGTGATCAAGGAGCAAATTTTGAAAGTGAGTTGATCAAAGAACTATGTGGTTTGACGGGAATGAAGAAAAGCAGGACGACAGTATATCATCCCATGTCCAACGGTATGACGGAAAGATTCAATAGAACATTAATGGGGATGCTAGGAACATTGGAACCTTATCAGAAACAGGACTGGAAGAAATGTATAGCGCCACTAGTACATGCATATAACTGTACCAGACATGAAAGCACCGGCGTTTCACCCTTTGAGCTGATGTTCGGTCGGGCACCAAGGTTACCAATAGACTTAGTGTTTGGAACTCATCCGGAGTTGGAGAAACAACCACAGTCGGAATACATACAAGACTTGAAACAGAAACTCAAGAACTCGTATGATCTCGTTCAGAAAGCAGCAGAAGGAGCAAGAGAGAAACAGAAGAAATATTATGACCAGAAAGCCAGAGCGTCAGATTTAGTAATTGGAGATAAGGTACTGGTGAAGATTTTGGCACATGATGGTAAACATAAGATAGCGGACAAGTTTGAGGACGAGGTGTACTTGGTGATGAATAAACCAAACAAGGACATTCCTGTGTTTGTAGTGAAATCAGCTGCAGGAAAGGAAAGAACACTGCACAGAAATCACTTGTTACCGGTGGGTACATTCAACACCGAAAGGCCTGTGCCTGTACCTCGACGGATACAGAAGCCGACAACCAGTGAGTCACTTGAGTCTACACAGATGCAAGATGAAGAGGACACTGGGGCAACTATGATGGATAATGAGCAATCATTACTCGATAACAATGGCGCCGAGGAAACGGATTCAGAGGAAGAGCGTGTTGACGTGACATACTTCACATCAGAAGCCGTAGGGGACGCCCACGGTTCTGAAGATCAGGGGGAAAGTTCGGATACAGTGTCTGAAGCGGAAGCTGAAGCAGAAGCTGTAAATGTTCCACAACCAATACCGCCAGTAACAGTACCACGAAGATCTCTGAGAGCAAAGAAGAAACCCAAGTGGCATGACACTTACCACATGCAACAGACAGCTACCGGAGATACAATAAACAAGAACAATGCATTGCAGTTGTTAACAAGAGTTGTTAACACAATGGACGCACTCATGGAGTAGTCAATATATATATATATTATATTCGATGTGTGGAATGACGAGACGTCATTCTGAAGACAGGGGAAAATGTAGCAGATGATTTTATTGCCATTCTATGTATTTTATTCGCATTAAACTATTTATCGCCGGTGGTCTCATTGTTGTCAATTCATAGTATTTCCCGTAACATGTATAATCTGAAACAAACTATACATTTAGCTTCATGTGACAAGTTCGCCTTTGGTATTACCATATTTGGTAATGTCCGTCTGTCCGTCATGATTCGGTTACTTTTAGTCTCTAATGCTGCCATATTTGGTAATGTCGGACATTTCACTCCAGGCTTGGAGACTACGTCCACCCGCTTGGCTTGTTGGCTAATTCTGATTGGCTGGTCCACTTCCCGCCGTTTTTTACCGCGCGCGCTTCGTGCGCGTAGGTATGAGCATTCCATCGTAGATTCTTTCACTCTGTATGGAACGTTCCACGAGAATACTTGCGACGAGAGAGATAGACATTGGTCCTGAGATTCGGAGATTCATATCATCATAATATAAGGTATTACATTGTAAACGTGTTCGCTTGGTTGTATTGTGTCATATTCGGTTATGTTCTTCGCGTATCTTGACCTATTGCTATTTATTCGTTTACGCTGTTGCATTTAACCGGTTATGCTGGTCGCCCAATCCGCCCCGCGTATTCTAAACATGCACTTGCACTTACCTAACCAATTGCAGGCTAACCCTATCCACCATGTGAGTGAGCTGTGACGAATGCGTTTGGAAAGCCTCATAGACCACATCTAAGGTTCGTGTCAGTTCGTATCATGTGAACTGGTTATTATTCGTAAATACATAAGCTTACCGACGTCTGAGAACAATACGAATAGCACATTGTAAATAATGTACTCTATATCTGGTATACATGTAGTCCGAGTAAATTAGTCTAAGGCGCATTTCTATATGTACCTGTTACACTGCCATTCATCCGCGTGATAAATACATCATGCGTTACAACACCGAACCTGTAACCGTTTCGTGTATTATAGTATATGTTGAAACCGTGTGCATCTAACGACGTACATTGTCCCAACATATACCAGGTATTGTACTTGCCGATAAGTAAATATCCATGCTCGATATTTAGTGTATTCATTGTACATTTCAGAGGCTATATTATTCCATTCACAACCATGGCAATAAACTGGTTACCGGCGATTTGGATTTCGTGGTCCATTACCCTCCACCAACGTAGATAATCGAACTTACGCCCGTCAGTTTGTTAATAGCACAAATTGACCCCGGCCACATATATACTACTAGAAGAGCTGATATCGGTACCTGATATGGTTGGTCCTGGATTAGGATGGATGTCGTCTGACACAGAGACCACTCGGATACATATGTAAAACAGACACTTATTGTTCTGTAGGGTATCAAATCGTTTGTACTTGTCGTGTTTTCACTACAGATAATATTGAAGTGAAAGTGCCACACAAATTTTCATTTTGTATTGTGAATATCTCTGTTATCTTTTGCGAGTTTGAGTCATAAATGGGCAAACCTGGGCGGAACGAGTCATGCTGCAGTCCGGAATGCAGACATTTGAGACACAAGACAGTGACTAAATAAGAACGTGGTCTATTTGGAACTTTATTGACACAATGATCACGGTCTGAAAATACAGAAATAATGGAAGTCTTTAAGCATTGGTAAATAAAACAATACAATGGTAACATTCAAATAATACAATGCAGCCAGCTAAACTTGCAGGACATATAGCTGCAATAATATATTTACCTCTTAAAGACTTTGAAAGATTGATTAGTACAATGAGAATTGTCTGTTCACTCTGTTGTTGTTGTAGTGACCGGAAGCATGACTTAATGTGGTGGTTACACAAATCACACAAGTACACCCAAATACACCCAAATAGATCAGAATCCTATATCTCCCCCCAAGTCATTTGTTGAGTTCCTCTCAAATACTGATATAACTGATCAAATGGAAAAGCGGAAAAGAACATGAATATGAAGGGCGACTACATTTCAAAATCACTATGCCACGTAGGTATCCTGACTATGCGACGCGAGCGACGAGGTGTCGTCGGTAGGGGTCGTCCACTGGGCTGGGGGTGGTGGTGGAGGGGGTCGCAATAGCCGGTGTTAGTGGGGCGGGAGTGTCACTGGGATTGTCAGAGGTGAGAGATAGATCTGGGGGCTGCACTGAAGGAGTGCCCTCAGAACTGTCGGCACCAGGTGTTTGCACATCAGGATGCACCGCAGGGGATTGTCAATTGCAGGCGGTCGCAATAGATCTGGACCTACTGGAATGGCAGGATGTTTCCGAGACTCAGGTTGGTCCTTCCATATAGGGTCAGGTAAGGTGGGCTGAGGGTTGAAAGTGATACGCGGAGGTGAGGGATACACCGCTATGTACTTCCTAAGAAATTTCCTGTTGCGCAATGTGACCCGGCCTGAGCCATCTACTTTAACCACGTATTGGTCAAACTGTCGTACCTCTATAATCACCCCTGTTTTGTCCCACTTGAGTGGGTGTGTCCAACCTGGTGGTTCTGAATGCGAACATGATCTCCTACAGAAAGTTGTGGGAGCCTCTTAGTGTGCTCAGACAGTCTTTCAGCGGACAACATGTGTCGTTTTCTGAGGGCCTCCTCTCTGGCTAGAAGGGTCTCGCGCCAGGTACTATGGGGTTGGTATCTACCAGGCGGTATCGGGATAAAGTCACGTATTGGTCGACCGAAAACGCACATGGCAGGTGATAGTTTAGTATCTCTGTCTGGCGTGTTCCGGTATTGGAGTATAGCACGTTGAAATGGGTCGGTCTCAAGACCACCATCTGTGTTTGTGTTGTCCATAAGAAGGCGTTTGACGGTTTTTACGCCTACCTTAGCACGACAGTTGCTGTGAGGAAAGGCAACTGACGATACACGGTGGTTGACTCCCCAGTCCTTAAGGAATGTGCGTGTGGCAACAGATGTGAATTCGGGGCCACCGTCTGAAGATAACTCATCCGGGATCCCGAATGTCACAAATGTGCGGCGAAGACAGTCTATCAACCCCCGAGCACCGTTGCTTGCTCGTTCAACAATTGGCCAGTTTGAATAGCGATCTACTACCACCAAGTAATTGCAACCTTTGTAATGAAAGTAGTCGGCGCAAATACACTGAAAAAGGATAGTCTGCGTTCATGAGTGGTGTAGGCGGTGCACTGGGGTTGGATGGCGCTGTACGGTTACAGTGCTGGCATGATGCCCTAAGTGCTGAGATGGCAGGTGTTATTCCTGGCCAGAATATGGATGAGTCTGCCCGAGAAGTCATCGCTGTGACTCCTTGATGGGCAGAATGAAGTGAAGCCAGAACGTCTTGTCTGAGAGATGGTGGAATGATCACCCGGTCCTTGTACAGGACAACACCATCAATAGTGTGGAGGTTGTCACGAAATTGGAAATATTCGCGCAATGCCTCTGGAAACCCTGTTCGAGTATCTGGTAGGCCAGACTCGACAAGGTGTAAGAGAGTGTATATGTTGTCATCACTGGATGTAGCTAGCCGAACCCTATCCCAGGTTACTGATCTGAGGTTTAGGGATTCTAGGGAATCTGCCGCTGAGGCAAGGTTTGAATCGTCAATGAGGGCATCAGAACTCAAGCGAAGTCCATTTAATATGGAGGAGCAGTGTATGACTGCTGTCAATTGTGCTTGTATCTGGGCCATGTCATCTGTCTGAGGTTAGCATTTCGGGGCGGGGGGGGGTTGCCAGAGGGTGACGTGATTATGCTATCAGCGGCCAGATGTTTTGCACCTGGGATGTAAACCATGCGGAATTTGTACCTGAGTGTTTTCTCTTTCAGATTCCGCAGGCGTGAGTTGGAGATATCCTCAAGTGACCTATCTCCAAGCAGCTTGAGTAGGGGCTTGTGGTCTACTGCAACGACCAGATCAGTGCATCCCAAGACAAAGTATCTTGCCTTGTCAAGGGCGTCTGCGACAGCCAACGCCTCTCCCTCAATTGGGGCATAACGTGACTCGGCGGCATGTGTAAAGCGGCTGCCCACCAGTGTAACCCTCCAGCCATCTCTGCAACAAAATGGTTCAGACCTTGGGCAGGAGCAGTGTTTCTGCAATAGCCAGAAGCCAATACCATCTTTGGACCAGTCTGTAGCAAGACACGTTGTCTTTTTAGGGTCAAAGATCTGAACCCCCATCTCAATTTCATGTGCAATGATGCGTTTCGACTCCTCAAATAGGGAGTCTAGCTCACTGGTCCATTGAAAAGGAGTGTTGGGTTTCAGTAGGCAACGGAAAGGCAGCATTTTCTCCGTCATACTGAATGCATACGCTACCATGATATCAGGCCAAACCATGAGCGAACATCTGTGATGTTCATCGGGGTAGGAAATTTCAGTATGGCACGGAGGTATTTCTGACAAGGGCGGACAGAGTTGGGGGTTATCTCAAACCCAGCAAACTCAGCTGTGTCCGCGGCAAATACAAACTTCTCAGGGTTCAGGGTGATGCCATTGCGACCGCATAGGTCCAGCCATTCAACTGCCTGAAAGAAGCTTTCTTCGACCGTGTCAGACCATAGCAGGTATCGTCAATACATTTTGTCTTATTGGGGATGTCAGAAGTCAGTTCATCATACCGGCGGGTGTATCCGTCACCAGAGGCCATGTAGCCTTGTGGGGCTGTTTTGTAACGGTATCGTCCCCAAGGTGTGATGAACGTCGTGAGGTGTCTGTCCTCTTCACGAATAGGTACGCTGTGATATCCGTTCCAGGCATCAAATACAGTTTTCTTTTTGCCTTGGGGAACGGAGCGAGCTTGGTGAAAGGGGGAGGGTGTGTGATGTGTCTCACGCACTGCATGGACATTGAGTGCCTGGAAGTCCACAGTGCGTCGTGGCTCTCCATTTTTCTTGGCACAGATCACCATCCTATGGCACCATGTAACTGGTTCACCAACAGGGACGGGTTCAATGACACCCAGGCGTACATCCTGGTCTAATCCAGCCTTTACCTTGTCTCTCCAATGGATAGGTACAGGGATGGGTGTGTGGCGAGCAACCGGCTCAGCTTGGGCGTCAACCATTAATTTCATTGGGGGGTGTGTCCATTAAAGGTAGTGGCTGGTGCTCACAGGTATTGAAAGTACTAGACTTGTAATGGTCTAGTAGGAAGGCTTTTATCCGAGGGATATTCTGCTCTATCCCCGGAAATGGCATGTCGGTTGGAGCGGGAGGGGGTTGTTGGCGTCTGGGACAGTCGCATACATTTGGTTGATCCTGTTGGGGTGGGTCACAACCTAGTGCTTGGGCTGGTTCAGACCCGATTATGGGGAAGGTCTCGGGAACAATACCCAAATCAGTGCACGCCTCCCTACTGAGGAAGAGTTTGTCTGACGCATCGGTTACATATGTCATTTGTCTAGTTTCAGCTGTTCTGCCGCCAATGTTATCATGCGCGCTTATGTTTAAAACAGTTGCACCGAGAATTTTGATGCCATGATTGGTGGCAGTGTGCATTTGCATGGTTACGGGTATGAGATCAGACTCTTTGAGGCCTAGACGATGTATGACCTTGAGACCGGCAAGACAACTTTGACAACCAGTATCTGCCATGGCGGGCAGGACCGCTGAAACTTTACGGCTCCTGGAGTCCAAGTGAAATCCAAGGGCCGTGTAGTCATCAGGTGAGACACTAGCGGTGACATCAACAAAAGGTAGAGATCTAGATTTCTGCTTGACCCAAGTGTCTGAGAGTTTGTCGTATATGTGATGATCAATGCATAATGAGCGGTCGAAGCCATGTTCACTGATCACACATGAGTTATCGAATGAATTGATCACGTCTGAAGTAGAACATAGGAAATCAAAAGTAGCAGAGTTTGCAGACCATTTGTCTGTGTTCTTGGATTTTGAATTGCTGCTACTACGACAGACACTTTCAAAATGATGGCGTATGTTGCAACTAGTACAGAGGTGGCCGTATGCCGGGCAGTCATTACGGCGAACGGCAGCAGATGCCGCTTTACCATGGCCTCTTTTGCCACAGTAGCCACAAGTTTCTGCCTTAAAATTGTCTTTCTGATTGTTATTCTTGTTCTTCCTGTATGAACTGCTCACGACCCCCGCGGTGTGGGTGTCCAGTAGTCTGGATGCTGATCGTTTGCCGACCTCTCTTTCGCTTCTATAAACTGGAACACTTCTTCAAGCGTCATGTTTTGATTTTTGTCGCCCAATAGATCCATCTGAATGTCCTGGTCTGCTATGCCTTTAGTCACCACATCACGCATGATTTGTTGTGTGTAGTTAACATTGGAATCACATCCTGGGCACTTAGTCACGTATTTGCATATGTCCGCTTGCCCGCGAATTCGCGCACCAAAACTTCTGATTGTCTCATCGCGATCCTGGTACATTTTATGTAGTACAACTCTAGCAACCATTGTACTTTCCTCACGCACGGCGAGTTTGCGTATGGCAGCTAGCACATAAGCTTCGTCTTTGTCTGCTAGGCTGCCCCCTTCTGCATAGGTAAGGTCTCTGCGGAGGTGTTCCTCACAGCATTCGAGTAGTTGTAATACCTTGTCACGGCCGTCAGTCTTAGTAGCACTCACATAATCACTCCACCGCGTTTGAAAGTAGGACCATTCTTCACTTGTGCCTGCAGCACGAACTGATGGTCTCTTGACTTTTTCTATTGCTGCAGTGGGCTTTGGGGCAGGTGTGACATGAGTCATGGAATGTGCCGTTATGAGTGCAGCGACAATTACTGCATCAAGGTCATCCGTCGTGTACCCGCACCCAGGGAGTGGACATGAGACTGCTGGCATTCTTCCGTGGTAGAGACGGTGATCATAAATAAGAACGTGGTCTATTTGGAACTTTATTGACACAATGATCACGGTCTGAAAATACAGAAATAATGGAAGTCTTTAAGCATTGGTAAAAAATAAAACAATACAATGGTAACATTCAAATAATACAATGCAGCCAGCTAAACTTGCAGGACATATAGCTGCAATAATATATTTACCTCTTAAAGACTTTGAAAGATTGATTAGTACAATGAGAATTGTCTGTTCACTCTGTTGTTGTTGTAGTGACCGGAAGCATGACTTAATGTGGTGGTTACACAAATCACACAAGTACACCCAAATACACCCAAATAGATCAGAATCCTATAGTGACTAGCAAGAAAGTCACTCCTACGAGTGGACCGTTTGGGTTAAACATGATAAATCGGAAAACATGTTTGTCAAATTTCAATATAGTCAAAAACTCATGGGCGCCGCCATCTTGTATTTGGTAATGCGGGGGTCCGGCAAGGAAAACACACAAAACTAAGTTTTTCCGAATATTTTCCCAATTTGAGAGGGGTTACCAGCTTCAACAATCAACAAATACCCGACTTACAGTACTCTACTAATTTTTAGAATTAAAGCATTGGTGGATTATGATACTATATTATGGATAATGGTGATACTTGTATACAATGATTGATGCTGGTGGCGTTATTGAACTTTTTATTTGCATATTTAATGTTGAATAGCAGTATTTTTTATGTTATAATGTTATTTGTAATACTGGGAGCCAACATCATTATCTTCTACATTGTTGCATCTGACGACGTCGCAGATGACGTCCCGCCAAACGTACGTTTATACCATTGAATTGGACCAATTTATTCATGCATATTGATGAGGTCTCATGCATATTCATGAATTAGTCAGCAGGAGAATTTGAATTGGTTTCTTGGTTTCATGAATTTCAGATCACTAAACCATATTAGATAAGAAGTAAATACCTCCATGGAGGTATGTATTGTCCCAGATAAATACCTGGTTGATGGAGCTTGAAATTAATTAAAACTTTACAACTTATTTTTCAAGCACCACCAGGTAATTATCTGGGACAGATAAAGAGGTATTTATTTATTAAATATAGAGAACAATCATTTATGTTTTAATACAGTTGGTTAGAGGAATTAAGACAACTTTATTTACTTGCAGATGTAAACTGGTCCACAATTTTATCCTGAATGTGCCATTTTGTTTACATATTGATGTGTTTATGGTACCGACTATGTACTAATTAATACAAACACAATTGAATATATTGTGTGAATATACGTTATATTACAAATTTCATTCCTGTACTTGAGAATGTAAATGTGAAAATGTTCTGGCATCATTAGCTTCCATATACCTGTTTGTATTTTCACTGCAAAAGTGAGAGAATGTGGACCGCCTTGGAACGGTTAACTAAAATGTATGGTTTATATGCCAAAAAATGCTTTAATTATACAATCTGATATATGGATATGATATGAATATGTGGATTACATAAGTAAACAATTTCGAAATATTTGTCGATTCCAGTTTGTCGATTCCATTATCCCCATTACGCCATTTAGTGAGATCCATGCACCAGTAGGTTCGTCGTACTCAATGGCAATCTGTGAAGGCGTCTGACTGATAGCGACGTGAACATGGCGGGTCACAAACATTATCCTCCATAATATAAGAACTAAATCATGGAAAATAACGGCTTAGCTGTACCGGATTTCATACCTAAAACGATCGCCAGTGTGCTTACTCTTCTGGAATGTGAAAATGACCGATATTCGTGCACTTGTCATCAAAACTATCAAAGTGAAAAACTATGTTACCGCCAGAAGACATGTAATGTTCAGGGGTTGACGCTACTGACGAGTTGTCTGCTCCGCGTAGGAATACACATCGGCACTACTTTGCCGAGGTGTACCGAATGCCGATAGCACGGGTAGTTGGTGTCTCTTGAAGGTCATTTATCATGCTGACTGTACGGAGTGCACATCATATCACTGTTTGGTAAGTTCACCTGCGTGCTTGCTGCACTTTAGTGCACTGTAGTGAACTTTGTCCCATCACAGAGATACCTACCTTGCCCAAACTACACGAGTAGCGACCTGCGTGTGTGTTTATCCAGAGTCAACACGCAGACGGTTCGTCAAGGAAGACAACTACGTCAAGACTGGCTGGTTGCGAGTCTAAGCCAAACGACAAACCCAAGGTTAGTCGGGAAATCCACGGTAGAATGGACATGAGGGGAAAACATTATAATGGCGACCTCCCATTGTTTGTGTGTTTCCTGTATGTCCGTTTGTGTGTGTTCCTGACCCACCATGTGTTCCCTATGTTTCTCATTTTGTGTATGTGCACTGTGCTTGTTTCTGTATGTTAGGTTCACTGTGTGTTTGTGGATGCGATGTTTGTAATTGTCTATGTGAACAATCTGGGAGGAATATATTTGTGTTCAATGATGGCTGTGGATTGGTTCATGACGTGCTAGCAGTCGTGAGCTAAGACTAGATTATTTCACCAATGGTAGGATAAAAGGGACCTGAACGAGTTATAGTACCGGTAAACCGTAGTATCTGGCTGAGAATAAAGACATTTGTTATAACCATGTTAACTGGAAATTTAGTCTAGGTTGTCATGGGTATTTTGGCAATGATTTAATTAAATGGGTGTTAAGGTGTTTAATACCTGCAAGCCGTAGTGTCTGGTCGAGTTCAATAAGACGTGTTCTATCAGTCAGCTTTGAGTTATTGTATCAATATGTGGATGAAATGAACCTTAATGGGTTTAGAACCAGTAGTCTGACTTGACTAAATGTGTGTTTGTTGACCAGAATTTGTCACATTTTTTTGTTGTTGTTAGATTTTGATGTACAATATAGTAATCAATTTTGGTATGGTAATTCAGTTAGTATTGTGTTACAGGATTTGTTGGTCTGTTTTTCGCATGTAGAGGGAGACTGGATAGAGTTTGGTATTGCTGACCCATTTCGTTCGTTGTTGGAATGTTTCGGTTTGTGATCTGTATTTATTATCTACGGGTGGTGTGATTATGTTTTGCGGTTTTCGGTTGGCGATTTTGTACACTTTTGGTGAATCAAACACTCTAAACGTTTGGTGGAGAGAGAATTATAGTCAGAGTTGCATGTGAATTTGTCATAGACTAAGTCAAGAGGCAGGAAGTTGGTGTCCAAGACGCAGCTTCCAGGAAGTTGCTGTACCAAGTACAGAACTTGCCATTAGTATTTGCATGTACACTGTGATATAATCATGAAGTGACCACATTGCTCGAAGAAATTTAAAGGGTACACTTTGGGAAAGTTGTAACACATGAGCTTGTAATAGGGTGACTGATTTGCTATGTGTTGACAACGTCTCTGGCAGCTGGCTGTTGGGCATGTTCAGCTTATCGGTGGATATCAAGTGCACATTTGGGACTAAACATTTTGACAGTGAGTGGTGTGTAGCGGCAGTACATGGCAGTTATTCATTCATCTGAATCACCAGAGGCAGATAGTATGGAAATTTGCTGAACATCGGTATATAAGCTGGGACAAAGTCCCTAGATGTGATGAATTCCATAAGAAAGGGAAAATAAGATCCAAGAGCATAAAGGTAGATGTGTACCCAAATGCAGACAGGGAAAATGTGCGTATCAAACACATTTGTCCCGGTTGTTGTCGAGGGAGTACGCTGTGTGTCATGAACACGGTATGTGCTCAAGGGTGAATGACAAAGGATGCATGTGCCTAGCAAACACGTGTGTCTGGTTGTCTGCAAGGGGATCATGTTAAGGTAGTATATGCAAGGAGGATAACATTTTTCCACAGGTCTCATCAGAGGGGCAAACTCAACCGACGTTTGGGTGATGCTGTGAAATGGGATTCATACTCAATGTATGGTGTGACAATATAATGGAAAGTAAGGATTCTTCAGCAAATTCGGGACTCGGTAGTGTCCAGGAAAGTTACTGAAATAAGTTTTAGATATGTGCAGAACTCTGTGATCAGAAAATACTTAATGTGTAAACCGATAGGCAGTTTGGAAGGTAACTGGTATGTTTTCAAAACGTTGAGCATTGTTGATTGACTGATAGACATTCAAGGAAGACCACTGAAGAACCAATTAGGAGGTGCACATTGACATGATTACCATTATAGTTTGTAATAATGTGAAAATACGTAGTGCAACTAGTTCAAGAAACTGTGATTTGTTATATAACATTCGTTCAACTAAATTGTGTTGTTAAAAACATTCAGAGTATGACAATGATTTAATTGATTTGGAACTGTGTTAATTTTAAAGATGATGATTGTCGCACAAGACAATTGAATATGATTCATGTAAACCCGTGAGAATCCACTTCTCAAAAGAAAATTGGGTGGAGTGTAATCTTCAGGGGTTGACGCTACTGACGAGTTGTCTGCTCCGCGTAGGAATACACATCGGCACTACTTTGCCGAGGTGTACCGAATGCCGATAGCACGGGTAGTTGGTGTCTCTTGAAGGTCATTTATCATGCTGACTGTACGGAGTGCACATCATATCACTGTTTGGTAAGTTCACCTGTGTGCTTGCTGCACTTTAGTGCACTTTGTCCTGTCCCATTACAGAGATACCTACCTTGCCCAAACTACACGAGTAGCGACCTGCGTGTGTGTTTATCCAGAGTCAACACGCAGACGGTTCGTCAAGGAAGACAACTACGTCAAGACTGGCTGGTTGCGAGTCTAAGCCAAGTGACAAACCCAAGGTTAGTCGGGAAGTCCACGGTAGAATGGGCATGAGGGAAAACATTATAGACACAAAGTGCCGCCTAAGAAAAATGGTGAAGTGAATACTAAGATTTTGGATAAAGTTTCTACTTCGATTGATTCTTCCAAAATCAGACTAAACACAAATCACCGTCAGCGATCGCTCGTGACAAGGCTCGCTGTAAACATGTACCGTTTGCGGAACAAGCAGCTCCGATCAGCTAACAGCCAGGTTTCGAATTCCGTCTCTAGAGAAGTGGAACATTCCAACTGTGACTCTGAGAATAAAGCCAGTGTATATCTTGCGACTACAGTGGAGTCTTTAATCTCGACACCAGCATACCTGCCATCAGCGGCCTGTGACAATTTTCACCTGCAGGAGTGTGCAACATCACATACCACAGACATTGACAGTGACGACGACAGTAACTACAATGAGCAGGAAAGTGTACATATAAAAACGTGTGCTCGCTGTAGAAAGGAAATGGAAATTGAGATCAAGTGTCTCAGGTGCAGCTATTGTTCTGTAGAGTGCCAGGAAGCAGATTGGACAGGCTGGCACAAGTTTGCCTGCAAATCCGTGTATACTGTATTATAAGTGTGTACATACAAAACCTATCACTCACTCAAGTTGTTATCAACACATTTCATATTACACACGTTTTTAGCCCCAGTGTGAACTTTACTCACTAACAATTAACATTATCGGTGACGAAGACCGTTATCTTCGGTGCGCCTATATAGAGACGGTAAATACTGAGAAAAGAAGTGAAGAATCGAATTATTCCATGTATAATATGTGAATGATCCATTGTGCTGTATAGTTTGGTCGATTTATTCTGCGACCTGTATAAACCGAATGGATCACCGACGACCTCTTAAATTTAAAGTCTTACAGCACGTGTATTAAAACATATCATATTATTGTATTGTTACATCGAAAAATAAAACAAATTATTCCATCATGGACCATATAACGTATGTCCTTGATTGATCGATTGATTGATTGTGTTTTGTAGTTTAGTCGATTTTTACCATGTTTGGACAGTGACAACTGGTTAATTTTGATAGATTGAAAGGACGGTATATACATACATCTCCAACAACGAGGGGGTCTGTCCTCTACTGCGGTGACGTTAGCTGCGATCTTTATAAACCTTATTGAACTTACTGACGTCGAGTCCTCTCTTCTCTAGTAAGTTTCTTCGAAACTTCTATTTGGACCTTTTTTAAGATTTGCAAGAAATTACTTGATATTTTACATTATAGACTTCAGCTTTTATGAATAACACTGAGGGGAAAGTAGGCCAGCATTTGTTTACGCGACTTTGAAAGGTGTTGACACTTGATGCTGCGACAATGCTATCTGGGAACCTATTCCAGACTTCAACTACTCAGTGGCTAAAGGTATGGAGTTTACTACTCAGATGCGCTCTTTTCTTGAATAGCTTATATGTATTGCCTCTGGTGGGCATGTAAGTAGCTTGACTGAATAAGTTGCGCTTATCTACATGATCGATGTCATGCAGAATGTGTACACCTGTACCATACCGACGGTATTCTAGTGATGGCAGTCCTAGGTCTTTCAGAATAAGACGTATTTGATAGATTTCCTACCATTCTGGTTGCTCTTCTTTGGACGTTTTCTAGTGCAATTGTATTTTTTTCCTTCAATACCATCTACTCTGCCATATAGTTTTGTGTCATCTGCAAACATTTTCATCATGCAGTCAACTACCTCTGGCAGATCGTTTACATAGAACAGCTCTGGGCATAAACACTTCCTTGTGGTTTTCCCATGTGAATTTCTGTCCAGTTATACTTTTCTCCATTCACTATATAGTTAACAACTTAATACACTTTGCTTTCTATCTTTTAAGAAATCGTCTATCCAGTTGTACACACTCCCTTCTATGCCATACCCTTTTAACTTTGCTAAGAGCCTCTGATGTGGTACAGTATCAAATGCCTTTCTTAGATCAATATATAGTATATCCACTTCTTTTTTCTCATCGATAGCTTCTGTCCAATCTTCTAGTGCCGCGAGTAGTTGTGTAGTGCAAGAATATCCCTTTCTGAACCCATATTGGTGGAGTGTAAACAGCATTCCTAATCTTTTTTTCCAAGCATTTTCCAGGAATAGATGCTAAACTTATAGGTCTATAGTTCTCACATTTTGATTTGTTTCCTGATTTGAACAGTGCCGTAATATATTCCCCAGTTTCCAGTCCTTTTGCAGTGTTCCCTCTCTTCTTGAATGATTAAATATGATTGTTAAAGGTTTCAACAGGTCCGCTTCAGTTTCACGCAATACATTCGGGTGGATTGCATCTGGTCTGGGTGATTTCGAAATGTTCACTGTTTTTATGATTTTTGACACTTTCTTCATCAATTTCAATATTTGTGAGTTTAATATTTTCATTTCTCTGTGTAAAATCCGGAATATTTGTGGTGTCTTCAATGGTGAACACTGTTGCGAAATAATCATTGAGCCTGTTCTGTATCTGATGTTGTCATTTCGCCGTTAGTCGCTGTTAAATCGACAACTGTACCTTTAGTTTTGCTTTTTGACAGCACGTGCTTTCAAAAGAAGCTTATTATTGTCTTTTATGTGTTCTGCTAAATCTTTTTCATAAATGAATTTTGACTTCTTCAGCTCTGTAGTTGCTTTGTTTCTGGCTATTTTTATAATGTTCGAAGTTCGTCATTGTTTTTCTATATTGATACGTCTTCCATTTACCGTACATGTATTGACTTAAAAAATGAATTCCTCATGATCTCTGACGGTTTTGTAAATTTTCAGCGACATTTACGGAACTATATCAAATATTCGAAATGAGTATCGACGAAAAATGCCACAAAGGAGGTAACTGTTGTTGAAAGCAAAATATGCATATTCTTTGCTAATTACCTTCACGTAGCCTAATCATGAAAACAAATCACAATTATTACATTATGGAGCATGTAAAATACGTGTACATGTGATTGATTGCTTGATTGTTTTAGTCTGATATATATATACTGTGTTAGACTGGTATAGTTCGTTCGATTTATTCAAATATCGTGTTTACCATGTTGTACAGTGGCAAATAGCTGGTTGATTTTGATTGATTGATTGATTTGTGGTTTGGTTAGTATTCCCATAGAAACATATCTCACATACTCAAGGTGGCTTAATTACCTTTCCCAGCGACGGAATCTGCGCGGTAAAGGACGGTATCCAGCGACAACGTCGATGGTTCAGTCACTCAGCCACAGACATCGAGGCACTGGGCCGCAGAACGGACATAAATATCCCACCAAAAGATCCAGGTAGTGGGCCGCAGAATGGACGGAAATATTCCACCAAAACATCCAGTCATTCGGCCTCAGAATGGACTTCTAGAACTTCTAGAACATCCCGTCACTCGGCCACAGAAATTCAGGCACTCGGTCACATAATGGAGTTGGAAAATTTCCCACCACTCGGCCACAGAATTCCAGTCACTCGGCTACAGAATAGCCTTTGACACATTTCCCCTGAAAGTTCCATGCAATCACTCGACCACGGAATGGATTTGGAAAATTTCCCGCTAAACGATCCAGTCACTCGGCAACAGAATGGCATTGACAAAATACCACCATAACATCCAGTCACTCGGCCACAGAATGGACTTGGAAGATTTCCCACCAAATCATGCAGTCTATCGGCCACAGAAATCCAGCCATTCAGCCACAGACTTGGAAAATTTCCCACCAAACCTGGATCCACAGACATCCAAGCACTCGGTCACAGAATTCCAGTCACTCGTCCGCAGAATGGCATTTGAAGAATTTCCACTGAAACATCCAGTCCCTCAGTCGCAGAATCCAGTCACTCGGCCACTGAATGGCCTTTTAAAAAAATCCACTGTAACATCCAGTCCCTCGGTTGCAGAATTCAGTCACTCGGCCACAGTATGGCCTTTTAACATTTTTCACGCCACATACTATATTTATTCCATTCCGTGACCGAGTGACTGAATGAATGACTGATGCTAAACATTAAAAAAACATGGAATATTCATCAATTGGTGTTATCTACGATGAAGTGGTGAACATGCAGATAAGTTACATAAATTGATGCTTTGCTTTCTATGGTGGTGAAAATTATTGCTGTGTGTGATATACAGTAGTGCTTAAAAGAACAGAAAGTTCCGTAACTTGATGCTTTGTGTTATAGAGTGCCTAAACAGCTCGGACAGTGAGTAAATTTAACTTCTAAAAGCGTATAAAGTGTGTAAATTGGTGCTGTGTGCTGATAAATCAAGAACATCGCGTATATTGATAATAAAAAACACGGATGTGTGCTTGGTGTGCTTAAAAACATGGAATGTGTATAAATTGGTGCTATCTGCCATTTTGTTACAAGTAAGCGAATATTGTCGCCTGTGCGCTAGTTGTATCAATTGATGCTTACAGTGGTGACACTTGTTACTGTGTGTGATAGTGTCTGTGTGAAGTGATTTAGTGAAAATGCATGTAAATTGCAGAGATTGCATGTAAAATAGTGCCTAAACAGCCGAGGAATTGCATACATTGATGATGTGTGTGGTATAGTGCTTAACAGCATGGAGTTTGTAGGAATTGGTGTTGTCTACGAAATAGTGGTGAGGAAGCAAACAACGCATCAGTTTATGGAACTTCTCTGCATTTTCACTTCATCGCAGATATTTACGAAATTTACCTAGAACTTCAATAAAGTATGATGGCATTTTTTTGTTACAAATGGGTACCCATGCTGATCGACTTCTATGATATGCAAGCCGTTGGATAGGGGTGAGTACCCCGCAGGTCATATTGACTAAACATTTCTCATCGACACGGGCGTATAAATGAACGTATATGATTTATAACAGCATCGATAGCCTTCTGCTTATGATATATTTTACTAACTATATAAATGCTGAAAATTCCGAATTCTTAAGAAAAAAACAACATGTCTGAATTTCAAGATGGCCGCCAATTTGCCTAAGAAACAAGAAAATAACATGTTGTACGTCATATCTTTGTTAATATTTAAGCCATTTTAATAGTGATACTGATAATAAGTATAATTTTTCGATAGAGAAATTGTTTTTCTGGTATTGATACCATTTATTCTCTAAGTTACTGTTCGTAAATCCAATATGGCCGCCAAAACAGTATGTTATATTCAATTGGTTCTGATTTAGCCTATTACTGACAATGAAGAGATTTCCCATTAGCATGTAATTTGCATGGGATTTGTGACTAATAGTATTCTTCATTTTGTATTAGTGGAACGAATGGAACAGTTTTTAAAATTGGAAGAATTTAGTCCAGGCTCTGGCCTATACCCCCGCTTACAATCAGAGAGGCAAAATTTCTGACAACTGAAATCAGTTACATGTTCCATTACCACCAACTTTTTCACAGGTGATAGTCTGGATTATGTTTGCGGTGACAATGCATGGCGGCCATTCTTCAAAATGGCCGCCATCAAAAAGTACTTTTACTCCTATCTTGGTCAGTGAGTCACCTAAAAGTATATATATGATGCATATACCTATATATATAGGTTCACGGTACAATATGAGCACCTTATTGCTAATGGTACATGCTTTTGTAGAGAAAACCAACTTGCAAATCAAAATGGCCGCTAAGAAAATGCTGTTTTTGTCCAAATTACGCTATTTTATACACATGGAGGAATATTTTGGTGCCTATGTATTCATGTTAATGATTGTAATTAGAAAATCAGCAGGAAACTGTAAGGACTTGGATAGCACAGCTATATTGAATTTAAAAATGGCCGAAATATAAAATTGTGTTGGTCAATGTCTGATTCAAGGGACTTGGCCACTTGGTTTGTTGCTTTACAGTGTTCATACATGTTGTCGGAATCAAGTCAAACTTCCATTTATGAATACTATTGTGCTATATTATCACCTCACTAATACACACTAAAGTACTGAACCTTTTATAATACAAGATGAATAAGCAAAAGTACATTAATAACACTGAGGTGAACACTCAGTGTAACAGTGTGTTGATTTTGACAACTTTTATTTTCAGCATATTTGCGAATGTGCACCAGTGATGCTAAAATTGTATACATTCTAAGACAGTGTAGTAACACAATCATTTTTGGGAGGGGAGGGATCATACAATATTTACAGTGGGTGGCAGGTGGGAGCACGCGATGGGTAATTTAATGATCGGGGTTCATCCTTACCGGAATCCCGACTGGATACCTGGTTTGGCCCTCACATACGTCTTTGGCATTTTGTATGTGACAGTTGAATCTGGTTATATCCCTTATGTGAGTATTACGATATTCGTAATCCTATTTTAGGGGAAGGGGCCAAATGACTTGGTGTGGTATGGACCTGGCACCAGGTCAGGTTATTCTAATTTCAGGGCTGAATATATTTGTTCTCGATGTAAATATTCCGTTCTGATTTTGGGATTTTCCCCCCAATGCAGCAGGTTAAAATGGGATCGAACCCGTTTGCCCGGCCTTACATGACCTTAGCTGTTGATAGGCCGTTAAACACTAACAAACACTCAAACAAACAAACAATATTTACAATACAATGCTTACACTCCAACCAGAATATCTCTTACCACTTACGGTAACAGAGGACGACGGAGCTCCGGTATGAAATTGTCTAATGTGACTAACTTGAAATCCGACCATGGGATTAATATCATATGCATAACTGGTTGCTCAATGGATACTTTAATTACATAACATGCCTGTAGCCCGTGTCTATGCATCTCGTTTCAAATTTACAGTTAATAATTCATATACCTTTCATCTGGATATGAAATTACTGTTTTACATTTGGGTGACATTCATAGCCCGACGTGGCCATCCGACCTAACCTACACTATTAAATTAGATAAAGGCATAATTGATCAGTAGGATACATTGATCAGTAAGCTAAATACAGCCTACATACAGATGACGGGGAACTGTCTACTGACCCTGCTGTACTTTTATTATGAAGTCATGTTTGGTTTGTTAGCTTGCATTTTACATGAGTTTAACATTGAACGGTAGGTTAGATATGTTTTACACATGTGTTACAGGGCAATCCTACCAACACTGGTAAACACTTCATAATAATCAGTCATTTTGTATTCTCACATTTAGGACCATTTACCTTCTTGTGACAAAAGATAACACACAGAACATGGCGTTTCTTGCATGAGCATCTATTGGTTTGGCATTTACCATGGCAACCACATTGGTTCAAGGTTTCTGGTGAGATGGGTCTTAGGCATTTTTGGGCCAACATACTGCCATCTTCCTTCACCCGGCCATAGTCGAGTGGGTTAACAATGCGACAGGCAGTGAGAAGAGTAACTGCATTCCGGATAACGAAGAAGGCTCTTCTAATATGACCCCTGATTACGCTTGAGGTTGGTGGCAACTCGCCGTCGGTCAAAGGTACACGTGGTAGTCTTACTGCGAGCACCTGTCCATACACGGACCAGATACTTTACTGCAAGTTTCATGTCTCCAAGCTCGAAGAGGTAGCCAACTGGACTGGAGACCAGAGCTGCATGTTTGGTTCCCATCTTGCTGAGACTGTCATCACAAGTTATTATATGGGCTTTAATGACAACATGGCAAAACGCTTGCCCTAGTTTGTCATGAAATATATGTGGGGGAATCATTCGCTTTGCATGCCCAGTGCCAAACTGTATCCATACACATCCACAACCATACCACTATGGCTATGTCCCTAGCCAATAATTGAAGCCTCTGCTTGTTATGGCTGGATGACCAAAGCTTCTCCATTCACTGAGGAATCTGGACTGACTCAGATATCTTCGTCATGTCGATGCTACTCACCAAGTTTTATGGACATTTCACTATAGCTGTCAAAAATCAAATGGGTCATGGTCGAAGAACATGTCTCGGAACTACTCTTGAACAATCTGAGTGATAGCCCCACCAAAAGTTGCAAACGCCTACATATTGGTTAACTGTCGGGTTTTGACATGAAATCTACCAAAACATGTGTGTCAAGAGAAGTCTGTGATTTAAGTAATAGTCAGTCTGATCTAGGTTTTTTTCTCCAGCTGAGCTACTAATTGTGACTTATCTGACTTAGTGGCAATGTCACCATCAAATAGCGGACTTGCCTGCATGAAATCATGAGACTAGATTTCCTCTTGTGACATACCTCGCATGGCTGCGATTTCTATGTATCTTCCTACCATGGAATTGTCCTTCGATGTCACTATTGTATGGAGGTGGTGATTAGTCGTCACACTTGGAATTGAATGCAAGAAGAGTGTGACACTCTTCTTTACCTTCTCTGTATATCGCTTTTGTCACATAACGGTGTATGCCTTCTCTCCATGCTCCATGGCCTCGAGGATCCTCACCTTGATTTTGTCAGCAACAGCAATCGTTGTCACAAGGTTGTGTAGCGGCACATGTGGAACCATACTGGAGAATGGGTTGCTTCGAGTCTGAACAGAATCTAACAACCTCACAACATTCCTGTCGAAGATTAGACCCTTTTGACCATTAAGCTCATCCTGCACTGTCGTCTCTAAGTGGTGCATAACTCTACAATTGCTTCATCACCAGCATTAACCACAATAACATGACCACCTGGACCTTGTGTTTGTTTGTTTGTTGGGGTTTAACGGCCTATAAACAGCTAATGTCATTTAAGGCCGGGGCCTTGACCTTGTGCGGAACGGTTTATTGACTGCTCCAGTTTCATTCCACCGGACACAGCAGAAAACACGGCATCAATCCAATCTCGTATCACCAAGAATACATTCATAAATCTATGATACAGAGCAGGGGGTTCATTTTCTAGAACCTGTATACATGTATGTTCAAGACTGCTTCAAGCTCCTTCAGAATGGGTATAGCTGAACGGACAGCTCTTACATGGAGGGGCCAATTCCCATCCCGATCAGCAGTGATGAGTTGTGTGATTACACTGACAATCTGCTGATACACACCAATCTATTGATAAAGCTCAGACTTTCCCTGACACTCATTTGGAAATACATCAAACTGAGTTCGAACAGCATCGCAATCACCAGCAGCAGATACAAACTTATCTGGACAGACATCACGCTACTTTCCAACTAGAGCGTGTTTCAGCTCAATCACATACTGTGGCTTCTCGTATTCACTGGAGTTCCAGAATGCCTGCCATGCTAGTGCTGTCAATATCTCAGATACAATCAGCATGCCTTGGAATGCTCTAACATAATGTCCTCATGAGAGAGCTCAAACCTAACTTTCTTTCCGTTCTCTGTCTCAATGAGGGCATCATTAAAGTCACTACCGGAGAGGTAGCGTCCAGCACAGCAAAGCAGAACATTTGCCATGTGAAAGGAACCAAGCATTGGATAGAGGTCACTAAATTGCTCAGGCTCTGTCATGCCAATATCAACTACGATGTAGAACACGCCTTTATATGACACTACATGCATGGCAACACTGGATGTTTGTAAGGGATTTTCTCTCAGTAGTATATTCAGTTACAGGGAGTTGAATGACTGGAAGGAAACCTACTCGCATTAGTGGAGCTTGTGCACGTGTGATCAGAGCATGGATTCCACCTCAAGTAGGCATCGCACCCGCACCAGCAACTAACTCTGTTGGAAGACATTCTGCTAGTACTATTCTAGATAATGTTATTAACACAGATACGTAGGTAAACAGTAAGTAATTATCTTGAAAATCTTGCACCATAACAGGCGCTCACTCAGGTTGTTGTTATTATTGCTGCTGATGATGATGATGACATGTAGTTATTCTTTTTCATGACACCACTCTTAAAGTGCTGGAGACCAACGTGTGTATTATGTTAGAGCTAGGCGATTTGACATGCACCAATAAAGTGATAAGTATCTATATTATATGTTGATACCTACTGAAATATACATGTAATTTTAGATCAAATATGAACGGATCTATCATAATTGGAGCTACATTTCTGTACCAGGAGTTAAAGGGTGCGATCCGGTCCAAGGCCCGACCACAAATTCTCGCAGACGAAAAAAAACTCTTCATGGAGGGGCGGGCCGACGAGAGAAGGACTCTCCTCGCCCGCCAAGGGGCCTTGTGTGTGTGTGTTCGCATGTCTCGTACGAGAGGACGTAGCACCGCCGTACAGTCAGGCAGTACATTCGGCGCCTAGCGAACTTCTTTTAATGCTGACCCGAGTAATTTTAATACAGTATTAAAATGGTTCAATTCAGTATTAAAATGGTTCAGGTCAGAATTAAAATGGTTCAGGTCAGCATTAAAATGGTTCAGGTAGGCATTAAAGTGGTTCAGGTCATCATTAAAATGGTTCAAGTCAGCATTAAAATGTTTCAGGTAGGCATTAAAATGGTTCAGGTCAGCATTAAAATGGTTCAAATCAGCATTAAAATGGTTCGCATAAGCATTAAAATAGTTCAGGTCAGCATTAAAATTGTTCATGTCAGAATTAAAATGGTTCAGTTCAGGATTAATATGGTTCAGATAGGCATTAAAATGGTTCAGGTCAGAATTAAAAGGGTTCAGGTCAGCATTAAAATGGTTCAGGTCAGAATTAAAATGGTTCAGGTCAGCATTAAAATATTTCAGGTAGGCATTAAAATGGTTCAGGTCAGCATTAAAATGGTTTAGATCAGCATTAAAATGGTTCGCATCAGCATTAAAATAATTCAGGTCAGCATTAAAATGGTTCGCATCAGCATTAAAATAATTCAGCTCAGCATTAAAATTGTTCAGGTCAGCAATAAAATGGTTCAGTTCAGAATTAAAATGATTCAGATAGGCATTAAAATTGTTCGGGTCAGCATTAAAATGGTTCAGGTCAGCAATAAAATGGTCTAGGTAGGCATTAAAATGGTTCACGTCGGTATTACACTGATTCGCGTAGGCATTACAATGGTTCAGGTCAGCATTGCAATTGTTCAGGTCAGCATTAAAATGGTTCAGATTGACATTAAAATGGTTCATATAAGCATGACAATTTCATAAGGTTCCCTTTCTCTTGAACCGATATCGGACAGTTCATGGGAAAACAGACCTTATTAATTTTTTTCTCGAAACCAGCCTAACTCAAAATGAGTTATACTGGTCTCAATTTGAAAATTTCATAACGTTCCATTTCTCGTGAACCGCCACCCACATTCATGGGATAACAGATCTTATGAAAAAAAATTCTCGAAACCAACCTAGCTCAAAATGAGCAATGCTGGTCTCAATTTGAAAATGTCATAAGGTTCGTTTTGGCGTGAACCGACGTCGGATAATTCATGGGTAAACAGACCTGATGATTTTTTTTTAGAAACCAGTCTAGCTCAAAATGAGCTATGCTGGTTTCAATTTGAAAATTTGATAAGATTCCTTTTCTCGTGAACCGCCACCCGAATTCATGGAAAAGAAAACAGATCATTATGAAAAAAAATTCTCGAAACCAACCACCTAGCTCAAAATGAGCAATGCTGGTCTCAAATTTGAAAATTTGTCATAAGGTTCGTTTTTAGGCGTGAACCGACGTCGGATAATTTCCCCCCAAATAGGGGGTAAACAGACCTGATGATTTTTTTTTAGAAATCCAGTCCTAATCTGCAAAAATGAGCCTATGCTGGTTTATCAATTTGCAAAATTTGATTAAGATTCCTTGTTCTCGTGAAAACCGCCCCACCCACATTCATGGGTAAAACAGATCTTATGAAAAAAAAATCTCGAAACCAACCTAGCTCAAAATGAGCAATGCTGGTCTCAATTTGAAAATGGCATAAGGTTCGTTTTGGCGTGAACCGATGTCGGATAATTCATGGGAAAACAGACCTGATGATTTTTTTTTAGAAACCAGCCTAGCTGAAAATGAGCTATGCTGGTCTCAATTTGAACATTTCATAAGGTTTCTTTCGCTGGTTTTAATTTGAAAATTTCATAAGGTTCCTTTTCTGGGTAACCGACGCCGGACAATTCATGGAAAAACAGACCTTATGCATATTTTTACGAAACCAGCCTAGCTAAAAATGAGCTATGCTGATCTCATGTTGAAAATTTCGTAAGGTTCCTTTTCTCGTGAACCGCCAGCGGACAATTCATGGGAAAACAGACCTTATGAAAAAAAAAATTTGAAACCGGCCTAGCTCAAAATGAGCTATGCTGCTTTGAATTTGAAAATTTCATAAGGTTCCCTTTCTCATGAACCGATGTCGGACAGTTCATGGGAAAACAGACCTTATGAAAAAAATTCTCAAAACCAGCATAGATCAAAATGACCTATGCTGGTTTCAATTTGAAAATTTCATAACCTGACCTGGGACCAGACCTGGCAGGTCCATACTAGAATAACCTGACCTGGTGCCACACCTGCCAGGTCCATACTAGAATAGCCGGACCTGAGACCACACTGCCAGGTCCATACTAGAATAACCTGACCTGGGGCCACACCTACCAGGTCCATACTATAATAGCCTGACCTGGGGCCACACCTGCCAGGTCCATACTAGAATAACCTGACTTGGGGCCACACCTGCCAGGTCCATACTACAATAACCTGACATGGGGCCACACCTGCCAGGTCTATACTAGAATAATCTGACCTGGGGCCATGGGAACACCTGCCAGGTCCATACTAGAACAACCTGACACGGGGCCACAACTTTCAGGTCCATATTAGAATAACCTGACCTGGGGCCACACCAGCAAGGTCCATACTAGAATAACCTGACCTGGGGCCACACCTGCCAGGTCCATACTAGAATAACATGACCTGGGGCCACACCTGACAGGTCCATACTGGAATATCCGGACCAGGGACCACACCTGCCAGGTCCATACTAGAATAACCTGACATGGGGCCACACCTGCCAAGTCCATACTAGAATAACCTGATCTGGGGCCACAACTGCCAGGTCCATACTAGAATAACCTGACATGTGGCCACAACTGCCAGGTCCATACTGGAATAACCGGACCAGGGACCACACCTGCCAGGTCCATACTAGAATAACCTGATCTGGGGCCACAACTGCCAGGTCAATAGTAGAATAACCTGACCTGGGGCCACACATGCCAGTTCCATACTAAAATAACCTGACCTGGGTCCACACCTGCCAGGTCCATACTAGAATAACATTACCTGGGATCACACCTGCCAGGTCCATACTAGAATAACCTGACCTGCGACCACACCAGCCAGGTCTATAATAGAATAACCTGACCTGAGTGTACACCTGTCATTTCCATACTAGAATTACCTGACCTGGTGCCACACCTGCCATTTCCATACTAGAATAACCTGACCTGGGACCACACCTGCCAGTTCCATACTAGAATAGCCAGACCTGGGACCACACATGCCATGTCCATACTAGAATGACCTGACCTGGTGTAACACATGTCAGGTCCATACTAGAATAACCTGACCAGGGGCCACACAATTCAGGTCCATACTAGAATAACCTGACCTGGGGCCACACCTGCCAGGTCCATACTAGAATAACCTGACCTGGGGCCACACCTGCCAGGTTCATACTAGAATAACCTGACCAGGTGCCACACCTGCCAGGTCCATACTAGAATAACCTGATCTGGGGCCACAATTGCCAGGTCCATACTAGAATAACCTGACCTGGGGCCACACCTGCCAGGTCCATACTAGAATAACATGACCTGGGGCCACACCTGATAGGTCCATATTGGAATAACCGGATCAGGCACCACACCTGCCAGGACCATACTAGAATAACCTAACCTGGGGTCACACCTGACAGGTCTATACTAGAATAACCTGATATGGGGCCACACCTGCCAGGTCCATACTAGAATAACCTGACCTGGGGCCACACCTGCCAGGTCCATACTAGAATAACCTGGTCTGGGGCCACAACTGCCAGGTCAATAGTAGAATAACCTGACCTGGGGCCACACATGCCAGTTCCGTACTAGAATAACCTGACCTGGGTCCACAGCTGCCTGCCAGGTCCATACTAGAATAACATTTACCTGGGACCACACCTGCCAGGTCCATACTAGAATAACCTGACATGGGACCACACCTGCCAGGTATATACTAGAATAACCTGACCTGAGTCTGCACCTGTCATTTCCATACTAGAATTACCTGACCTGGTGCCACACGTGCCAGTTCCATACTAGAATAGCCACACCTGGGACCACACGTGCCAGGACCATACTAGAATAACCTGATCTGGGGCCACAACTGCCAGGTCCATACTAGAATAACCTGACCTGGGACCAGACCTACCAGGTCCATACTAGAATAAACTGACCTGGGGCCACACCTGCCAGGTCCATACTAGAATAACCTGACCTTGTGTCACACATGTCAGGTCCATACTAGAATTAACCTGACCTGGGTCCACACCTGCCAGGTCCATATAGAATAACATTACCTGGTACCACACCTGCCAGGTCCCTACCAGAATAACCTGACCTGGGACCACACCTGCCAGGTCCATACTAGAATAACCTGACATGGGCCACACCTGCCAGGTTCATACTAGAATAACCTGATATGGGGCCACAACTGCCAGGTCCATACTAGAATAACCTGACCTGGGGCCACACCTGCCAGGTCCATACTAGAATAACCTGACCTGGAACCAGACCTGCCAGGTCCATACTAGAATAACCTGACATGGGCCACACCTGCCAGGTTCAAACTAGAATAACATGACCTGGGGCCACACCTGCCAGGTCCATACTAGAATAACCTGACCTGGGATCAGACCTGCCAGGTCCATACTAGAATAACCTGACCTGGGGCCACACCTGCCAGGTCCATACTGCAATAACCTGACCTGGGGCCACACCTGGCAGGTCCATACTAGAATAACCTGACTGGGACCAGACCTGCCAGGTCCATACTAGAATAACCTGACCTGGGGCCACACCTGCCAGGTCCATACTGCAATAACCTGACCTGGGGCCACACCTGGCAGGTCCATACTAGAATAACCTGACTGGGACCAGACCTGCCAGGTCCATACTAGAATAACCTGACCTGGGGCCACACCTGCCAGGTCTATACTAGAATAACCTGATCTGGGGCCAGAACTGCAAGGTCCATACTAGAATAAACTGACCTGGGGCCACACATGTCTGGTCCATACTAGAATAACCTGATCTGGGGCCACAACTTCCTGGTCGATACTAGAATAACCTAACCTGGGGTCACACCTGACAGGTCTATACTAGAATAACCTGATATGGGGCCACGACAGCCATGTACATACTAGAATAACCTGACCTGGGGCCACACCTGCCATGTCCATACTAGAATAACCTTACCTGGGACCAGACCTGCCAGGTCCATACTAGAATAACCTGACCTGGGGCCACACCTGTCAGGTCCATACTAGAATAAACTGACATGGGGCCACATCTGCCAGGTCCATACTGGGATAACCTGACATGGGGCCACACCTGCCAGGTCCATACTAGAATAACCTGATCTGGGGTCACAACTGTCAGGTCCATGCTAGAATAACCTGACCTGGGGCCACACATGTCAGGTCCATACTAGAATAACCTGACCTGGGTCCACACCTGCAAAGTCCATACTACAATAACATGACCTGGAACCACACCTCCCAGGTCCATACTAGAATAACTTGACATGGGGCCACACCTTCCAGGTCCATACTAGAACAACCTGACCTGGGACCACACCTGCCAGGTCCATACTAGAACAACCTGACACGGGGCCACAACTTTCAGGTCAATACTAGAATAACCTGACCTGGGGCCACACCTGCAAGGTCCATACTAGAATAATCTGACCTGGGGCCACACCTGCCAGGTCCATACTAGAACTAGAAATGGACGCTTGTCGACAAGCGCATGTGTATCCCCCTCCCCAGATACACAAGTAGTTTCAAAAAAGGGTGTTCGAGTTATGCTCCCGAGACAAAATCAGTGACAGAAAAAACAAAGGGAGATAACTAAAAAATTAGTGATGCAAGAGTTGTCATTCTTGCGTGACACACCTTTACGGTTGTGGTCTATGCATGTGTGAAGTTTCATGAAAATATTCCAAAGGGTGTTCGAGTTATGCTCCGGACACGAAATCAGTGCACGAAACAACAAAGGGAGATAACTAAGAAATTAACGACGCAAGAGTTGTCATTCTTACGTGCGACACACCTTTGGGTCGTCTTCTATGCATGTGTGAAGTTTAATAAACTGGAAAATGTGTTCATAGAACACGGATGTCCCACATATCGCTTTGATAATAAATGAGGCCAAATTCCAAGTCAAAATTTTCTTTTACCTGAGCGTTAAAGTTTTTGAAGCACCAAGTATGTGACCTTGACCCTGGGCTTGGCGGGGGCATGACGAACGTGGATTTGGCACAAGGCGGTAGAGGACCATTAGAGCAATGCATATATGAAATATGAAGCTGATCCGTGAAAGAAAACAGAAATTATAAGATATTTACCTGAGCGTTAAAGTTTTTGAAGCAGTAAGTATGTGATATTAACCCTGGGCTTGGCGGGGGCGGGACGAACGTGGATTTGGTACAGGGCGGTAGAGGACCATTAGAGCAACGCGTATATGAAATATGAAGTTGATCAGTGAATGGAAAGAAAAAGTATAAGATATTTACCTGAGCATTAAAGTTTTTGAAGCACCAAGTATGTGACCTTGACCCTGAGATTGGCGGGGGCAGGACGAACGTGGATTTGGCACAGGGCGCTAGAGGACCATTAGAGCAATGCGTATATGAAATATGAAGCAGATCGGTCGAAGGATGAAGAAATTATGAGACATTTACCCGAGTGTTAAAGTTTTGTGACGGACGGACGGACGGACGGGAGGACGGGACGCACGTTCATACGAATGAATACTTTTTGGGTTTTTACTGTATAAAAATACCCAACAAGAGTACCCAACACTATCCTAACCCTACCCAATAAGATCCCCGTACGCTTACAACAAGTACCCATTCGTGTGTGCGGATGGACGGACGGACAAGGGTAACACTAAATGCCCCCTCCACTATCGTGGTGGGGCATAAAAATATTCCAAAGTGTGTTCGAGTTATGCTCTGGATACAAAATCAGAGCACGAAACAACAAAGGGAGATAAGTAAACAAGAATTCCGCGGAATCAGATGCCTCGCCTTGTCTCGCCTTGACGCTTGCTACTGGAGCCCAGATTTTTTTTTTTTTAATATTCCTATGTTTATCTACATATATCTGCACAGGTCCACATAATGCCACAATATTTTCAACACAGTTTACGGAAATGTAATATACAAAAAAATTAAAAATAATAATGCTCGCTACTGGAGCCCAGAATTTTTGTTAATACATGTAGTCCTATATTTATCTACATATATCTGCACAGGTCCACATACTGCCACAATATTGTCAACACAGTTTACGGAAATGTAATAATGTACCTGTATAAATTACCTGTAATAAGTTAGTGGTCAGTTAAAAAAATGAAAAAGAATATAAAAAAAAAAATGGAAAAAAAAAATTAAATTTAAAAAAAATAAAAGAATAATGCTCCCTACTGGAACCCAGAATGTTTTTTAATAGTCCTATATTTATCTACATATCATATATACACAGGTCCACATATTGCCACAATATTTTCAACACAGTTTACGGAAATGTAATATAATCATTTACCTGTATAAATTACCTGTAAGTGGTCAGTGGTCAGTGGTCAGTTGCACATGCTAGCACATGCACAGGTGAATAGTCTGTATATAGCACTTACGACCTTATGCTACTAGACAAAAATTGAAAAAGAATTTGAAAAAAAAAATGAAAAAAAAAATGGAAAAAAAAAGTTTAAAAATAATAATGCTTGCTACTGGAGCCCAGAATTTTTGTTTAATAGTCCTATATTTATCTACATATATCTGCACAGGTCCACATAATGCCACAATATTTTCAACACAGTTTACGGAAATGTAGTATCCAATGAAGTAATTTACCTGTATAAATTACCTGTGGTCAAGACTGGACATTTGCACATGCTAGCACATGCAGCACATGGACAGGTGAATGGTTCTCCCAGTTTCTATTGTTCTCTCTACAGGTAAGGTGTACAGAGCACACCAGAAAAGGTGTACAGAGCGGACGAGAAAACGGGTCTTCATGCATTATTGTCCAGTTTGTAGAGTGCGCAAAAAAAAAAAGGGAGATAACTCAAAAATTAGCTACGCAAGAGTTGTCATTCTTGTGCGCTACACACCTCCGGGTCGTGGTCTATGCATGTGTGAAGTTTCAGGAAAATATTCCAAAGGGTGGTCGAGTTATGCTCCGGACAGGAAATCAGTGCGCGAAAACAAAAAACGGAGATAACTCAAAAATTAGCTATGCAAGAGTTGTCATTCTTGTGCACGACACACCTTCGGTTCGTGGTCTAATTGAATGTGTGAAGTTTCATAAAAATATTCCAAAGGGTGGTCGAGTTATGGTCAATCAGTGCGCGAAACAAAAAACGGAGATAACTAAAAAATTAGCTATGCAAGAGTTGTCATTCTTGTGCGCGACACACCTTCGGGTCGTGGTCTATGCATGTGTGAAGTTTCATTAAAATATTCCAAAGGGTGTTCCAAAGAGTTATGCTCCGGACAAGAAGTGTCTGCGGCGGACGCGGACGCGGACGCGGCGCGCTGTCAAATCCATAGTATCCCCCGACGGAGTCCAGGGGATACAATAACATGACCTGGGGCCACACCTGAGAGGTCCATACTGGAATAACCGGACCAGGGACCACACCTGCCAGGTCCATACTAGAATAACCTGACATGGGGCCACACCTGCCAGGTCCATACTAGAATAACCTGATCTGGGGCCACAACTGCCAGGTCCATACTAGAATAACCTGACCTGGGGCCACAACTGCCTGGTCCATACTGGAATAACCGGACCAGGGACCACACCTGCCAGGTCTATACTAGAATAACCTGATCTGGGGCCACAACTGCCAGGTCAATAGTAGAAAAACCTGACCTGGGGCCACACATGCCAGTTCCATACTAGAATAACCTGACCTGGGTCCACACCTGCCAGGTCCATACTAGAATAACATTACATGGGACCACACCTGCCATGTCCATACTAGAATAACCTGACATGGGACCACACCTGGCAGGTCTATAATAGAATAACCTGACCTGAGTGTACACCTGTCATTTCCATACTAGAATTACCTGACCTGGTGCCACACCTGCCAGTTCCATACTAGAATAACCTGACCTGGGGCCACACCTGCCAGGTCTATACTAGAATAACCTGATCTGGGGCCAGAACTGCATGGTCCATACTAGAATAAACTGATCCGGGGCCACACATGTCAGGTCCATACTAGAATAACCTGATCTGGGGCCACAACTTCCTGGTCGATACTAGAATAACCTCACCTGGGGGTCACACCTGACAGGTCAATACAAGAATAACCTGATATGGGGCCACGACTGCCATGTACATACTAGAATAACCTGACCTGAGGCCACACATGCCATGTCCATACTAGAATAACCTTACCTGGGACCAGACCTGCCAGGTCCATACTAGAATAACCTGATATGGGGCCACAACTGCCAGGTCCATACTAGAATAACCTGATCTGGAGCCACACCTGCCAGGTCTATACTAGAATAACCTGATCAGGGGCCACAACTGCCAGGTCCATACTAGAATAACCTGACCTGGGGCTATGCAGGTTTCAATATGAATATTTCATAAGGTTCCTTTTCTCGTGAACCGATTTCGGACAGTTCATGGAAAAATAGTCGTTATGAAAAAACTTCAAAATGAGCTATGCTGTTTTCAATTTGAAAATTTCATAAGGTTCCTTTTCTCGTGATCCGATGCCGGACAGTTCATGGGAAAACAGACCTTATGAATTTCTTACTCCAAACCAGCCTAGCTAAAAATGAGCTATGCTGGTCCGAATTTGAAAATTTCATAAGGTTCCTTTTCTCGTGATCCGATGCCGGACAGTTCATGGGAAAACAGACCTTATGAATATCTTACTCGAAACCAGTCTAGCTCAAAATAGCCTATGCTGGTTTCAATTTGAACATTTCATAATGTTCATTTTCTTGTGAAACGATGCCGGACAATTCATGGGAAAACAGACCTTATTAAAAATGATTCTCTAAACCAGCCTAGCTGAAAACTAGCTATGCTGGTTTCACTTTGAAAATTGCAGAAGGTTCCTTTTCTCGTGAACCGCCAATGGACAATTCATGGGAAAACAGATCTAATGAAAAAAAATATTGAAACCAGCCTAGCTCAGAATGACCTATGCTGATTTTAATTTGAAAATTTCATAAGGTTCGTTTTCTCGTGAACCGACGCCATACAATTCATGGCAAAACAGACCTTATGAAAAAAATTCTAGAAACCAGCATAGCTCAAATTGAGCTATGCTGTTTATAATTTTAACATTTCATAAGGTTCCTTTTCTCGTAAACCGATGCCGGACAGTTCATGGGAAAACAGAACTTATTAAAAAAAAAATCTCGAAACCAGCCTAGCTAAAAATGAGCTATGCTGTTTTCAATTTGAACATTTCATAAGGTTCCCTTTCTCGTGAACCGATGTTGGAGATTTCATGGGAAAACAGACCTTATGAAAAAAATCTCGAAACCAGCCTAGCTCAAAATGGCCTATGCTGGTTTCAATTTGAACATTTGATAATGTTAATTTTCTCGTGAAACGACGCCGCACAATTCATGGGAAAACAGACCTTATGAAAAATATTTTTTTTCTCGTGAAACGACGCCGCACAATTCATGGGAAAACAGACCTTATGAAAAATAATTCTTTATACCAGCCTAGCTCAAAATGAGCTATGCTGTTTTCAATTTGAAAATTTCATAAGGTTCCCTTTCTCGTGAACCGATGCCGGGCAGTTCATGGGAAAACAGAACTTATTAATTTTTTTCTCGAATCCAGCTTAGCTCAAAATGAGCTATGCTGGTCTCAATTGGAAAATTGAATCAGGTTCCTTTTCTCGTGAACCGATGCCGGACAGTTCATGGGAAAACAGAACTTATGATTTTTTTTCTTAAAACCAGCTTAGCTCAAAATGAGCTATGCTGGTCTCAATTTGAAAATTGCATCAGGTTCCTTTTCTTGTGAACCGCCACACCACAATTCATGGAAAAACAGACCTTATGTAAAAAATTCTCGAAACCAGCCTAGCTCAAAATGAGCTATGCAGATTTAAATATGAATATTTCATAAGGTTACTTTTCTCGTGAACCGATTTCGGACAGTTCATGGAAAAATAGTCGTTATGAAAAAACTTCTTGAAACCAGCCTAGCTGAAAATGAGCTACGCTGTTTTCAATTTGAAAATATCATAAGGTTCCCTTTCTCGTGAACCGATGCCGGGCAGTTCTTGGGAAAACAGAACTTATTAATTTTGTTCTCGAAACCAGCCTAGCTAAAAATGAGCTAGGATGGTCTCAATTTGAAAATTTCATAAGGTTCCTTTTCTCGTCAACCGATGCCGGACAGTTCATGGGAAAACAGACCTTATGAAAACAAATCTCGAAACCAGCCTAGCTCAACATAGCCTATGCTGGTTTAAATTTGAACATTACATAATGTTCATTTTCTCGTGAAACGACGCCGAACAATTCATGGGAAAACAGACCTTATGAAAAATAATTCTCTAAACCAGCCTAGCTCAAAATGAGCTATGCTGGTTTCTATTTGAACATTTCATAAGGTTCCTTTTCTCGTAAACCGATGCCGGACAGTTCATGGGAAAACAACATATTAATTTTTTTCTCGAAACCAGCCTTGATAAAAATGAGCTATGCTGGTCTCAATTTGAAAATTTCATAAGGTTCCTTTTCTCGTGAACCGATGCCGGACAGTTCCTGGGAAAACAGAACTTATGAATTTTTTTCTCGAAACCAGCTTAGCTCAAAATGAGCTATGCTGGTCTCAATTTGAAAATTGCATCAGGTTCCTTTTCTTTTGAACCGCCACATCACAATTCATGGAAAAACAGACCTTATATAAAAAATTCTCGAAACCAGCCTAGCTCAAAATGAGCTATGCAGGTTTCAATATGAATATTTCATAAGGTTCCTTTTCTCGTGAACCGATTTTGGACAGTTCATGGAAAAATAGTCGTTATGAAAAAACTTCTCGAAACCAGCCTAGCTCAAAATGTTAAAATGGTTCAGTTCAGCATTAAAGTGATTCAGTTCAACATTAAAATAGTTTCTGTGGTGATTAAAATGGTTCAGTTCAGCATTCAAATGGTTCAGTTCAGCATTAAAATGGTTTCTGTGATGATTCAAATGGTTCAGTTCAGCATTAAAATGGTTTATGTGATGATTAAAATGGTTCAGTTCAGCATTAAAATGGTTTGTGTGATAATTAAAATGGTTCTGTTCAGCATTGAAATGGTTCAGTTCAGCATTTAAATGGTTTCTGTGATTATTAAAATGGTTCAGTTCAGTATTAAAGTGGTTCAGTTCAGCATTTAAATGGTTTCTGTGATTATTAAAATGGTTCAGTTCAACATTAAAGTGGTTCAGTTCAGCATTAAAGTGGTTCAGTTCAGCATTAAAATGGTTCAGTTCAGCATTAAAATGGTTCAGTTTAGCATTTAAATGGTTTCTGTGATGATTAAAATGATTCCATTCAGCATTAAAGTGGTTCAGTTCAGCAATGGTTTCTGTGATGATTAAAATGGTTCAGTTCGGCATTAAAATGGTTTCTGTGATGACTAAAATGGTTCAGTTCAGCATTAAAATGGTTCAGTTTAGCATTTAAATGGTTCAGTTCAGCATTAAAATGGTTTCTGTGATGACTAAAATGGTTCAGTTCAGCATTAAAATGGTTCAGTTCAGCATTAAAATGGTTTCTGTGATGACTAAAATGGTTCAGTTCAGCATTAAAATGGTTCAGTTCAGCATTAAAATGGTTTCAGTGATGATTAAAATGGTTCAGTTCAGCATTAAAATGGTTTCTGTGATAATTAAAATGGTTCAGTTCAGCATTAAAATGGTTTCTGTGATTATTAAAATGGTTCAGTTCAGCATTAAAATGGTTTCTGTGATTATTAAAATGGTTCAGTATGTAAAGCATTAAAATTGTTTCTGTGATAATTAAAATGGTTCAGTTCAGCATTAAAATGGTTTCTGTGATTATTAAAATGGTTCAGTACGTTCAGCATTAAAATGGTTCAGTTCAGCATTAAAATGGTTCAGTTCAGCCTTAAAATGGTTCAGTTCAGCATTAAAATGGTTCAGTTTAGCATTTAAATGGTTTCTGTGATGTTCAGCATTAAAATGGTTTAGTTTAGCATTTAAATGGTTTCTGTGATTATTAAAATGATTCAATTCAGCATTAAAGTGGGTCAGTTCAGCATTAAAATGGTTTCTGTGATGATTAAAATGGTTCAGTTCAGCATTAAAATGGTTTCTGTGATGACTAAAATGGTTCAGTTCAGCATTAAAATGGTTTCTGTGATGACTAAAATGGTTCAGTTCAGCATTAAAATGGTTCAGTTCAGCATTAAAATGGTTCAGTTCAGCATTAAAATGGTTCAGTTCAGCATTTAAATGGTTTCTGTGATTATTAAAATAGTTCAGTTCAGCATTAAAGTGGTTCAGTTCAGCATTAAAATGGTTTCTGTGATGAGCATTAAAATGGTTCAGTTCAGCATTAAAATTGTTTCTGTAATTATTAAAATAGTTCAGTTCAGCATTAAAATGGTTCAGTTCAGCATTAAAATGGTTTCTGTAATTATTAAAATAGTTCAGTTCAGCGATACAATAGTTCAGTTCATCATTAAAATGGTTTCTGTGATGATTAAAATGGTTCAGTTCAGCATTAAAATGGTTTCTGTGATGACTAAAATGGTTCAGTTCAGCATGAAGATGGTTCAGTTCAGCATTTAAATGGTTTCTGTGATGATTAAAATGGCTCAGTTCAGCATTAAAATGGTTCAGTTCAGCATTAAAATGGTTTCTGTGATTATTAAAATGGTTCAGTACAGCATTAAAATGGTTTCTGTGATGATTAAAATGGTTCAGTTAAAATGGTGTAAATTTAAGTCGTGACTGACATCATGTTGAAAAGGCATAGAAAGTTCGTAAAATGATGTTGAGATAGAGCTTAAAAGGGAGGGGCATTGCGTAATGCTAATACATGTATGTGACTGTCAACGGTTTTTGTAAGTCCCGGTTTTTGTTAACCCCAGGCCGTGAAATGTCATTACATTTTCTGTCACTCGAAAAGGTTGAAAAAAGAAATACAGAGTACAGAACCATGAACGGATCAGACACAAACATACTGTATTTAATGTTTGAAGCAATCATATTTCATGTATCGCAATATTAATATTTGGGGTTACAAAAACCGGCGCGTACGTCAACGGTTTTTGTTACCCCGGTAATGGGGTTTCTCCATCTAGTCTGAAAACAAGGTATCTCCTTATCAGAAACGAAACACAGACCGACCGACCGACCGACCGACCAACCAGTACCGACCAACTGATACCGACCAACTGACTGACACCAACCGACAAACAGACATACATGTACAGCATACAGATGGTTCGTTACGAGCCGGCTCATCTGGATCTACAGTGGTTGTAAATGTTGTCGATAACTGGGCATAACGAATACTGGTAACGAAATGACCTACATCACAAATAGCAATACACAAGTAACTATACTGAGCAAAACTAGAAACGTCCCTCCATGTTTAAGGAAAGATTCATCAAAAACCAAAAGGGTTACTTTTAAAAATCAAAATGGAAAAACAAGTTCATTCATTTCTGTATCAAAGCCAATAAATTGCATTTGGATATCTTGTTAAATATTCGAGAGATAACCGGCCAAGGGCGGTAGGGGTCAAAATCAAAAATCACAAAAACACAGAAATGTGTTACTTAATGTTTAGAGATGGAATTTCAATAAGTAATGTGGCAAATTCAGTAAATCTCGTTAGTACCGAGTGTGGCCACCATTTGCATGAATCCATGCAGTGATCCTACGCCGCATCGACGTGACGTAACGCAATACCAGTGCGTTGGGCAAATTCCTCCATTCCCGTTGTAACGCCCGTGTAAGATCGCGAACATTGTCAATCTGATGGTTAGCTCGTGCTTTGCGGCCCAGCTCATCCCATATGTGCTCAATGGGATTGAGATCCGGGGAGACCGCGGGCCATGGCATGACGTCGACGTTGTTTTGCTGTAAGTATTGAGTGGTGACCCTGGCTACGTGAGGGCGGGCATTGTCGTGCATCAATGTCACACCAGGACCATGCTGACGGATAAATGGTAAAGCATGTGCATTTAGCACATCTGCAACATAACGTTGTGCATTGATGTTGCCCTGTACAACAACCAAATCTGTCTTCCGGTTTCCCATGATCCCACCCCAGACCATTACGCTCCCTCCCCCAAACCTGTTCTTCTCAACAATGCAACAATCGGTGAATCTTTCATTTTTACGCCTGTATACCCGTAATCTTCCGTCAGCATGACTAACTGTGAACCGAGATTCATCGGTGAACAAAACTCGGTTCCAGTCAGCCCTTCTCCAGTTCAGATGACGTAGCGCCCATAACAGTCTGGCAGCACCGTGACGTTGGGTCATTATCTGACCAGTGTACGGGCGGCGTGCCCGGATTGGTTGGGCGTTACGACGTAACCGGTTGCGAATGGTCTGCCCTGAGACACCGTATCGCCTAGCAGTGACTGTGGCTGCCAATCGACGTTGACGTAAGTGCGTCAACGTAATGTAACGATCGGCTCTAGCCGTCGTTACACGAGGCCTACCAGGTCGCTGCCGGTCGTGAACAGCCCCAGTCTGCTGGTACCGGGCTGCAAGACGATCAATCGCCTTCCGACAGCAACCAAACCGAGGCGCGACCGCCCTGGCGGCCATCCCACCCGCAAGCATCCCAATTGCCTGATTTCGCTCGTTTTCGGAAAGCCGTGGCATATCGAAAACAGGGAGGGAAAAATTAAAAAAGTTTTTTAATTTTCCGAATAGCCCCTATCGCATGAATGGTACGACATGAACTGAATCACCTTATCGATGACAAGTATAGCGTGCACGTGCAAAAAGTGGAAATCAACGTTCCGGTCACTGGCCGCTATGTAAACCGTGTGTATCGGCTAAACTCTACACGATCGTATTCTGAACATCGCCACGGTTTAAAATACATGTACTTTGAACATGTGGTACATACATAGACAGAGCTACACCGGCTATAAAACAGGGACGTTTCTAGTTTTGTTGAGTATAGCAAAGGTGTGGCTATCTATATGTAAGCATATATGGTTTATATGGCAGATAATTGCTAAAATAGTACGTATGAACTGAACATTTACCTGCTGTCAGTGAATTGTTTTCTCCACCTCGGCTCAAATGGGGGCATCCATATTTGCTTATTTCATAAGTTCCGACTTAAATATTTAAGTTATAACTTAAGACTGCTAGCTACCTGTCTTAGTTTTCCATCGTAAATTTCGATTGTCGTTCTTGCTATGATGTTTTGTGAAACGGACTAAGCACGTACTCTGGACTTAAGCTATAACTTATGACAAAAGTACTTGCTTAGTTCGTTAGTGAAATGGGCCCCAGGACGAGAAAGAAAACAAACACTGAAAATGGCGATGCAGATGGCGCATCATATCGTCGGCAAATGTCGCTTTCTCATGGAAACAAGGAGAATACCATTATTTGCAATGCAATATACAATACATTGATGTAAAATGTATTAGACAACATGTATGATTTGCCATAGTACATGTATTTACCTTTTATCTTAAGCAAAACGCACGTGCCGATCAAGATATCATTTGAAGGTACATAAAAATGCCACATTAGTAACCATATATATATTTTTTTTTTTTTTTTTTTTTTTTTTTGTACATATATTTATTGACGAGTTGGCAAATCAACTGCAAACGTATCAGCTGAAAACATGAACAGAACAAAGGAACATTTGTCCGCGGAAGAACAGTCGTAATTTCATCAAATATTCAACAAGTGATTATATACCACTGTCACACAAGAAACCGTGAACAGATAAACCAGGACACAGGTGCCGGATGTTTGACGGAACAAAGATTCCAAAGACGAACCAACAACATTCCGACAGATGTGAATACGAATGCACACACGTGCATAATGTCAGAGAGAATATTAACACAAGAGACAGAAACATAAAATAGATGGATTGGACGTATAAATACCACGTGTATAAAACACAAATTTTTCCATTTGTAAGAAACAACGAACAATAAATAGACAAAGAGTGACGAAAATAATTACGATGATGACAATAAATAGGAAAGTAAGAGAATGTAAATAATTCATACAAATAATGACACCATACATCTCTACGTTATATAGCGATGGATGTGTGTAGAAAATAAAATATAAGATATGTAGAAATTGTGGACTGCGTTCGTGATTTAGTTTAGTATAGTTGACAATATGAATCCCTCCTCGAAATGTACATTTGGTACGGAGCCCCGCAGAGGACATGACTTTTTTTTATTAATTCGTTCCCACGAAATAACAATTCGTTCCCTCAATTTAACAATTCGTTCCCTCGAATTAACAATTCGTTCCCACGATATAACAATTCGCTCCCACGATATAACAATTCGTTCCCACGATATAACAATTCGCTCCCTCAATTTAGCAATTTGTTTCCACGAAGTAACAATTTGTTTCTACGGGAACGAATTGTTATATCGTGGGAACGAATTGTTATATCGTGGGAACGAATTGCTAAATTGAGGGAATGAATTGTTAACTCGTGGGAACGAATTGTTAACTTGTGGGAAGGAATTAAATAGAGGATATTCTATCGTACATTTTGAATAGCGGGAACTAATACACGAGTTTGCGTCGGCTTCCACGTAAGCAACGAGTGAGCGTAGCGAACGAGTTGCTTGCACGGACGCCGACGGACACGAGTGTATTATTTCCGCTATTGAAACATGTACGACGGAATATCCTATTTATTACACTTCCACGGCAGATACATATGCACATTTAGTCTATTTTTGACATGACGTGTTATTCCCGCGTTTTGACGTCAAATGTGACGTCATGTAAATTTTTTGAAATCCAAATTACGCAGCTGTTTCTATGAACCAGATATATTTGAGTGCATGTTTGGAATGTGTTCATCACATTAACATTCTAGATTAGTAGAGACCCTTTCCAAATGTTCAAATAACTTCATTTTGACAGTAATAAAAAATGAACATTTTGCATGGTAGCTCGTGGTTTCCAAGAAAACAGGCGCGCAATTACGGGTGTTCTCTTCACGGTGTATTATTTGTAAGGAGTTGATAACGGATTTTCTCTCATAGCGAAACCCGTGCAAATAATTTGCAAGAGTGTAATAATAAAATATATTCTACGTCCCCTGCGGGGCTCCGTACATTGGAACTCGTTCACCAGTGTAGCTCCTGATCAGTAAAATCCCATATTTAAATTGTTCGCTTGTGTTCTTGATACAATTCCATCAATGATGCGTATACCGATCAGGGCCCGTTTCACTAAACTCCGCACGACCAAAACGTTCGTAAGTGCAAAACTATGACAGTCTGTAAATTTCACATTAACAATGTTTTCTTGAAAACAATTATTGGATTTACATTTATTGAGCATAGGCTGCACATGCAGCCTATGCTCAATAAATGTAAATCCACCAATTTAAATTTCCAGACGATCCCAAATTTGCACTTACGAACATTCCAGTCGCACGAAGTTCAGCGAAACGGCCCCCAGGGTCTATACACAGGCGGCAGAGATCACAAGCCCAATTTCTCCTTTTACAGGCGCATGCACTGGTGGGAATGCTTATACAGTGGACACGCTCGAAACCGGACACCCTGGGAGGTCCCCAGGGTGTCCGATTTAGAGAGGTTCCATTGTAAAATAGAGAGATGACTACTTCAAGAAACACGCGGGTGCTTTGTGATCATGAACATACATTATGATCAGGAATAAGTGGCATTGAACCCGATCAAAATTATGCAGAACTAACATTTCTCTGTGTCCTCTATAAAGAGGTTCGACTGTGTAACCCATTCCTTTCACAATACACGTTTACGGATATGAAATGTATTATTATTTCTCAATGAAAGTATATGTTGTGACGACTCATTAGAACCGTCTCGACGAGAGGGTTCAAATGGTGGTCGCGACATATACTTCTGAGCGCATAGAAGGACAATATTTAGGCGTAATGGCGTATCCTCAGCATAACAAGGGATAATCACGGGTCTGAGGCTTTGGCGGGATAAATGGGGCTTATTGCATTTATGACCAGTATAGCTCCTGATCAAATAGTACAACCATGTAGCCTGATAGCGATCTATATTAATTGCTAGAAAAATGACGGGTGTTTCAGTTATGGAATGGCGAACAGTGCAGATCCCGATCAGACTGCGCGGATGCACAGTCTGTTCTGGATCTACACTGGTCGCAAAACCTATACGCCCCATTTCTCCAGTCATAACCACATATCTCATGTGGCGAAGATTCTATAACTTGATTGCGCTGTTTCCCATGCTGTTTTGGGCTACACTGGTCACATGTCTTTATTTGATTTCCTTATAGGTGCATACCCACTGAGTAAGCACAAAATGTTCTTATTAGGAATTAAAGGTACATGCCCACGCAATAGGCAAAAACTGCTCTTTATATCACATTTTCTGTCAACTTAAACATGCATTCACCATCACCCCACGCACTGACTGGCACAATTATACACTCCATATCAGAAGTAAATTTCCACACTGATATCAGGGGCGTGTTTCCTGAAAATGCCAACGGACATTACCACCTATTCTCCGTATTCACCTTTCGATTGGCAATGATCCTACCTTATAATCTGTCGTAAATATTATTTTTTCATATAAAGAACAGTTTGTGCCTACTAATGCCCACTCAGTAGACACAAACTGTTCTTTATAGGAATTAAATAAGTGTATGATTGTGTCACTAGTCCACCAGTTCTAAAAAATACCAATGCCCGCTCTACAGATATAATAATTTAGTAATGTTTATTTTAATGATACTGACGCGCGGTGGTATCAGGCTATTTTCCTAATGCAAATGAGGCATGATATTTTTTAATTATTTATACTAATTAAATGCGTCACCTGAACATTTTTTTTTTCGACAGATTATAAAGTATGATCATTGCACATTAAAAAATAAATACAGAGAAAAAATAGCAATGTCCGCCAACAGTTTAAGGCAACACGGTTATCGCCCCTGATAGCAGTGTAGAAAGTTATGTCCGATATGAAATGTGTAACAATGCCACCCAACACGTGGGGCAATGGTGAATGAATGATTATTTTGCCAGATGACGTATCTGATATAAAGAACATTTTGTGCCTACTGAGTGGGCATGTACCCTTAATCAGAACAAAACAAAACACAGAAAATATGCGAGTTCTTTAGCACCAGTTACAGTAAGACCTCTATAAACCCTGGGGACCCCACTGTGTTTAATTTAGAAGGGTTTTGTGATATATTGTGCTAACATTGTAATATGGTCACGTTGTGATCCTAGTACTACGTTTTATCTCATGCCTCTAAATGTAAATATAGTCACTTCCGGGTTAACGTTCTTGTCTCGTGGTAAACAAACATTACATGGTGTCATAATATAACCGAATCCACGGGAAGTCAGCAACATCTGAGGTCAGAAAATGACAGATAGATACTAGAATATCTATTTAACATATACCCTCAAATAAATCCATTCTAAGAAGATGGAAGGTGGCGGTATAGACTATCGCAAAATGAATTGGTCAAGCCCAGATCTGCCAGGGGCGTTCCAGTCCTTCAAAACAGTAGTATATAGGGAGTCAAAATGATACCACCTACGGTGGCATCATTTCCACCCCTATATACTACTCCCACCACCCCCTAAAAAGCAAAAATTGGTTAACGAGGAAATTGTCTCCCACCAACCACAAAAATCCAAAATGTGTGTCATAAATACATCATGTTGTTTTCACGTCCAATTGAACATATAAAACTATAGTCTTAAAAAGGATTTATTTTTGTCTCGTCATAAATACATCATGTTGTTTTCACGTCCAATTGAACAGATAAAACAATAGTCTTAAAAAGGATTTATTTTTATCTCGTCATAAATACATGATGTTTTTACGACAGTAAATTTATGAATTTATTCTAATAAGTTTCCGATTTAAATGCGTCCTCGCGCAATAGTCTATATTCCAACACCATATTTTCCTCCTCCGATATAGCTAATTGATTCCGTAGATCAGCAACTAATTCTACCAGCTCTAGTCTACCACGTTCACCTGTAGCCACAGGGCAGCGTAGTTGCTTATGTCTACAAAGAGTTTGGGCACTAACGAATTTACAAGGGCATCTGGGGCATTGAAATTGTGGGGGGGCACAAGGAATTTTTCTCCTCCAATATAGCTAATTTATTTTGACGATGTCGAATTGTAGTCCAATTATATTGGTGTCATAAATACCTTATGTTTTTTTCACGTCCAATTGAACATATAAATTTAATAGGTTATAATAAAAATATTATAACAAAATGGATAATAAAATACGCAACGAATTGGAATTGTATAATGACCTTGCTGAAGAATTTTACGCCGCTGTTTCTACAGTATTAAAACACGGTAAAATGACAATACTATGTGGTATCGAATACATGAAATATCAGCGTAATTTATTACGCTGCGATAAAAACGTTTGCATTTACAATATTAAACCGGCAATTATGTCGCCGGTATAAGTCTCAAATTTATGTAATGAAGCGACTAAATAGGATCAATAGGATCGTAGAAACACTACCGAAATATTATCAAACTAATTTTATAAAACAGTTTAAAATCAAAGATTCGTTTACGGATATGCGTTTCTACATTATCACTTTTAACGAAGAAATTGGAAAATTATTAGAAGAAATTGGAAATTATTGAACAGAAAAAAAACAACTATTAGAGAAAATGGATAATACAATACAATTGGAATTGAAAATTTTTAATAACTCTGTTGAAGAAATTTATGAATCTTATGGGGGTTATAATCCTGTATATAAATTCTATAAAATGAGAACACTAGGCGATATCGAATATATGAAATACCAGCGTAATTTATTACGCTCCGATAAAAACGTTGCATTTACAATAGTATACCGACAATTATGTCAACCATACAAGAGGCAAATACAAACATTAAGACGGATAATGCGTATCGGATATGAAACTAAGGTGTATTATATAAAAATGTTAAAACCCAACGATTTATTTACGAATATACTTTCTACGATATCGCTTATAAAGATATTGAAAAAATTATTATTGAACAGAACTAATTAATTAATTTTAATAAAATTATTTATAATATTTTCATTTTCAACAAACAAACTTAGGTTTATATACGAGAACTAAACACAGTTCATTGTCGGGACGCCGGCACTAATATCTCAACAGTGAGATGAATTCGCCACATGTACTTCACTCTGGCCGCTCTACACATTATAGCGGATGGAGGTAATGAAGAGGAGGAGGTCCGCGGTATCGGTCCAATGATGGGGTGGAGGAGATGTGAGCGTGACACATCCCACTAAGCCAAAAAAAAAAAAAAAAACGAGAAGAGAAGAGATTTAAAAAAGCGAAGGCTTAGTGGGATGGGCCCAGAAGGGTTTTGCTGGCGCGGGTTCGAGCCTCGGTGAGACCTAAACTTTTTTTTTTTTTAATTGTTAATAATTTTCCTAAAATTAATTAATAAATTGTTTACTGCACCAATATAATTTTGAAAAAAATAGGAAAATTATAAAATTAAGAAAAAATTTTTTTTTTAAAAATTATTTTATAATGGTGCTGTAACATTTCCTCCGACTTTATTTCCAAGTTTTACCCTAAATTTATCCCAATCAGTACACTCAATTTTTGGCATGGTGGCGCGCGCCTTGATCCTTATATCATTTTTTAATTCTTCATATCTCCCCATTTCTTCCACCACGGATTCAAACTCTAAATTTGATATTTTCTTATCGGCCAACGCTTTGGACACCATAACGTCGATGCTATTTTTCTTAGACCTAGCGAGAACGGATATTCTATCATGTTTTCTACTTTTTTTCTCGAGTTTTCCACCCGCCGCCCTAATTACCATACAAAGTGTTCCAGATAAAACGGTAATTCCACTCAAAACCCCTGCAAGTGGAACCATTACAATTGTAGATAGCGTTGCAGCAGTCCCCGCCCCACACAACACAGAAACACTTGCCAGAACCGTACTAGATGCTTCAGCTATGTTTGCCGCGCGCTTATATTTGTTAGCGTGTCTTTTTTCTATTTGCACATTCTCTAACTAAAATATCCTGCATAGCGACGATATTATTCAACCTAAAATCTGAACTTCTTTCGTTAATTGGATATAGTGTTGGGGGAGTGGTATTGACAATTGGATACAGTGTTGGTGGAGTGGTATTGAGAGTTGGATATGGTGATTCGTTCATAGTTAAATTTTTTTATTTTCAATATATTAGTATTTAAACACAATAAGTTCAATTAATTTAACAATGAGACAAAAGTAGTGGAAGAACTCCCTGGGTCACCGATTTTCGTAACAAAGTTAATAACACTACCTTGGGAAAGTCTAATTCGATCATCACCGGAGAACGAAACCACCGTCGAACTATCTCCAGAGATTTTAGTGACTCCAATCCCCCGTTCTTTCCCATCTACTACAATATTTATCGCGGCCGCGCCCACAGGTTTACCACTACCATTAACCGAGCAGACCGCCATTTGGATAACTTCACCTGCAGCTGTCATAGTGTATCCCCCATATTTATTACTCGCTTTGGCACCGAACGAATATTCATAGTGCCCCTCAACCAATGGGCCCCGCTTCTCAGCCCAAACTGTTATGACACGTTTTGGTGTTTTCATTGTTTTCACTATTCCGGCAAGCGCCCTGTTTGCGTTATATGCCTCAGTACGAATCTCATAAGAGGCCTCCTCAAGAGCTTTGGTCGCGGCTATACGATCATGTTTCAGTTTATCGGTTATCTTTTTGTCTAGTTCGGTAAGTGCAGATTCTCTGTTGAGAGAGTCCTCTGAGCGCAACACCTCATAAGCCTTCGTAAGGTCCGCCTGGTGGCCTTCTAAGGCTTTATCAATACCCGACCGGGCCTCTTTTTGAAATTCGGTTATTTTTCCATCTAGTTCAGTAAGTGTCGCTTCTCTGTTGATAGAGTCCTCTAAGAGCAACACCCTATAAGCCTCCATAATATCCGCCTGGTGGTCTTCTAAAGCTTTCTCAATACCCGTTCGGACTCCATCAAGATCCAACCGGGTCTCTTTTTTAAATTCGGTTATTTTTTCGTATAGGTCAGTAAGTGCCGCTTCTCTGTTGAGAGAGTCCTCTGAGCGTAACGCCCCATAAGCCTCCGCAATGGCCTCTTTGTGGTCTTCTCGACCCCCCCACAACAACCCCCGACCTGGTCTCTTTCAGAAATTCGGCTATTTTTCCATCTAGTTCGGTAAGTGTCGCTTCTTTGCTGTGAGAGTTCTCTAAGCGCAACGCATCATAAGCCTCCGCAATGGCCTCTGCAAGGTTCGACTGGTGGTCTTCTCGACTTTATCATACCCGACCGGGCCGTCTCTTTTCGAAATTTGGTTATTTTTTTATCTAGTTCAGTAAATGCCGCTTCTCTGATGAGAGAGTCCTCTGAGCGCAACACCTCATAAGCCTTCGTAAGGTCCGCCTGGTGGTCTTCTCGTGCTTTCTCAATACCCGACGTGGCCTCATTTCGAAAATCGATTATTTTCCCGTCTAATTCAGCAAGTGTAGCTTCTTTGCTGAGAGAGTCTTCTAAAAGCGCAACACCCCATAAACCTCCGTAATGTCAGCCTGGCGGTCTTCTCGGGCTTTATCAATCCCCAACGGGCCTCTTTTCTAAATTTGGTTATTTTTTTACCTAGTTCGTTTAGTTCCGTATGCGTTTCTTCACGACTTTGTGTATTCACAGCCAGGGCATATTCTCTAAGTTGTGATAGTAGACTCTTGTGAATCTCGTCCGTGGCCCTCGATATAGTTCTATTGATCAAGGCCTTTGTTTTTTGGGGGGTAGTTAAAAAGTCGCCCTCTGTCGGGATGAATCCCCCTTCTGCAGGTTCCAAATTATTTGAATTTGTCACCCAATCGGAAGAACTACCTGGTCCGTATATACTCATAATGTTGATAATATATATTACGAACATGCGTTTAATTCTAAATAATTAATTTGAAATTTCTAGGACGACCGAAATCGGGTAATGTTATTCAACTCTCGCCCTTTATCATCAAGAATATAAATCTTCAACTCGTGGATGTGTCCCGATTCCAAAACTTTCATCTCTGGGTGTGGGAAGTCTAAGGTTACAGTCTCGCCATAGAAACAATCGCTGGTGGGCACAGTTTTCAGTAATGTGCTGGGGGATCCGTCTATCGTGTTGTACGATGTGTTCACCCACGATCCAGGTGCACCCTGAGAGTTTTTGTGAAGGTGAAGTCCACCGGGTTATCACCGACGTACTCACCCGGGGTGAACACTCCTTTGTTGAGGAGTATGTCTCTCTAAAACCGAGTTGAATACCCAACCCTGGGGAGACCACTACATCACTGCTGATGATCATTGTTGTGAGCCCGGTAGCATTCGATACTGTGAGGTTGATTATACCGTCAAGCTCTGAGTTGACAAAATCTTTGAGCTGTCTTATTCCCCACAGTCCGTGAGGCAGCTTTACACCTAATTGTTGTCCATCCTTCACATAGTAAAACCCTTCACTCTTCCCCACATTCTGCCATCCAACCGTGAAGGTGATTGATCTAAGGCCTACACGGTGTTTTCCGCAGCAGTTGTCTATTAATTTTTGAAGTTCACAACTCCCTTTTTGAACATTAGTTATAGTAGCAAACATAATAATATCTTTCAATGGATACCAAAGCATTTAGCTTTAACTCTAATGTAAAGTACGCGGTCGGAGGTAAATACACACAAAAAGACGTTGTTAACCACCTTGTATACCCAACCGTAACGGTTAGACCGGACAGTGGCTTTACCACCAAATTCCCTAACATCTTTGAACAATATAGGCTGCCCAAGATTACTACGATGGAGGTGGTAAACGGGTGGAAAGCAACACCGATGCAGTTTTGGCAGAACCAAATAAATTTCGCTGTATGGTGCGCAACAGCCGGGTGTGGAGTTTCATATAAAGACCATCTGACATCCAAGAATGTCATGCTCCGAAGTGTCTACAACTTTCACACGTATTATACTATTAGGAGGATTCTCAAAGAACTAGGTATTTCACTACCTCAAGACGACACCTGGGATCCCATTTCCAACGCATACGACCGTATGGCCTTTGAAAGACTGTGTAACGAATTTAACGTTTCAAAAGACGCGGACTGGAGACAGAAAGCATTTCCTACCAGCACCGGCCTCGGGGACGTTCTCATTCACGGCCAGTCCGGGAATTGGACACAGACTGATTTTAGACACGATCACTCCGGTGACCACATCGTCAGTCGGAACGCCGGGAATTTTGACCCCGCGACGATGACTTTCGGGCCAGAAGTGTCTGGAGGTCGGCACTGTGGCGTGTTTTCTTGTAAAATGTTACCTCCGAAACGGGCTCACGTCGATTACATACAGCAGGCTGCTGAGGTTCAGGACGCGTGGTGTACATTTATGTTAGATAAGGGTATAGGGTTCACACAGGCCGGGGTTACTCGCGTCAACGACTCCATTCGCACGTACGTCTGGGCCATCCTCGGCGCACAGAAGCAAACTCGCAGTTCTATACTGGGCATGGGAACAGCGTTTGATGCACAAAAACAATTCTTGGCACTTGTAGAGGACGCCATCTCGCTAGGGTGGACCTGGAGAAGGCGATCCAGAATTATCAAGACGTTTTAGCAGAATGCCAGCACCCCAGTAGACTATGTATTTGGAATAGGTCTTTATATGGCGCCGAGCAATATGATACTACGAGACGACCCGGTTGACGGTTACAATAATCAGATCGTAATCGCCACCGCCAATCAAAAAATCGGCCACAACGGTAACGTTAACACGGATATCATCAAGCGCACCCCCAACAGTGGAACCGATTTCATAAAACACAAAATGGATACACCTCCCCCAATTCGTAAATCGAACCCAGTACCCCAATTCGTAAATTGGATGCACCATCGAGTTCCATCAACAGACCAATCGCGATTGGAGAAACACCAATAAATCGTAAATTGGGTGAAATTGGAAGCACAACACACGAGGAGGAGAAATTAGGGCTCGTCATCGCCCTCGTGGCGATCGGATTATTTACGCTTTGGTTGTAGGAACTCTCTGGCAGAGAATAATAAGAGACCGGCGATTGCCACGATTAAATAAAGCCCACGTATTATTGGCGAGCCATCCAACCGTTTTTGATAATATAGATAGCAAGTAAGAAACGATACTTCCGATCAGTCCAGGTAGTGCGGCAGCCAACTTTCCTGCTAATTTAGCCAGGAGATTGGCGAGGGCTTTTAGTTGTTTTTTATCCATTCTTTTACCCCACCCCAGATGGTGCTGGTGCTGGTGCTGGAGCTGGTGCTGGAGCTGGTGCTGGAGCTGGTGCTGAACCACCTGTGATAGATAGAACTAGAGACGATATAGATAGAATTAGGGTCGATATAATCATGCTGAAAGCCGCGATGACGGTTATTATCGTGACGCCCTTCTCTCTGAACAGAGTGCGAATACGCGCACCCGAGTGTAGTGTCCTCGTGCAGGACCCTAGAGATTGTTTCGCGGCTCCGACTTAATTGACCGGAAAGCGTCTCACGGTTAGTCGAGGCAGCCTCCAATCGAGCTTCTCTTTCGTCCCGCAACGACCGCAGGAGTTTGTTGATCCGCTCTGTAGATTTTCTATCGCCACGTGCTTCCTTTATTTTTCTTTCTTCTAGAGCAATATGTTTGTCCAGCGCTGAGAGTTTGGAGAGGTTATTGACTAGTTCGCCCCGAGTTGTTTGCAGAACCTTATCGAGTCCCCGGAGTTCGCGAAGAGGTAACGGTGGGTCAAAATTCGTGCCGTTTATTTCGTTGACCGTGGTTTCAATCGTGTTAATAACGTCGGTGGTTACGCGAGGGATCTCGCTGAGCTCGATCGTTTCTATAGTGGCGGCCGTCTTCTCCAGCGTTTCGTCGGTAGACTGTAGGGTTTTTACCATTTTTGTAGGCAGCGGCGCCTGAATGTCGTCGAGCACTCCGAGAGCTCGAGCGAGGAGTACTCCATATCGCTTCAATGAAGAGGGGCTGAGGAACTTTTTTGGGTCGTTCTTGTACGTCAGCAACTTCCAGGTACTGCCCCATTTAACCCACAGGTCTCCTCTTTTAGTGCTGCGAAACTCCAACGTGGCGGAGATGCCGCGTTTAGACACTATACGCTCCCACCGTTTCACCAGAGTTTCCGTTTCCTTGGTAGACGCCAGCTCATTCTTGGAGATCCCCTCAGGAATCTTAGCACCGCCCGCCCATGTCGGAGTTTTGGATTTGGCCTCCCACGTTTCGAAATGTGTACTCGCATCGGGCGGGTACTCTATGAAGGACGTTTCGTCGAGCATATTATCGAAGTAGTCATCAGCGTCCAAGCCCTCTCCGCGGCTATATGGATCCATATAATCATCATCATAATCATCATCATCGAGGTAATCGTCTCGGTCGCCCGTAGTGCGATCGAATTCGTCCATACCAATATCGAGACCAGCCATCTTTAATAATTATTATTATATTAAAGACAAAACAATACAGGTTTAATAGTTTCAATAATTAATTATTGTGTCTTCGAGTCAATACGGTCGCAAACTCAATCCATACCGCAGACTGCGTGAGCCCTCGGGGCAAAAGGCGTGAGACAGAGTGGTTCGTTATTACGAACAACCCATCGACGATCGACCAGAACCAGCAGCTCTTAGTCCGCTTCCCCAACCTCGGAGCTAACGACGTCATTGTTCCGGGTACTGTTCGCCTCGCTTTCACTATTTCGCTAACGTCGACGGACGCGGACCGAACCGTCGTTCAGAACTTGGGTCGCGCCATAGTCAAGAAGACTATGATAAAGATTTCTGGTAATGAGTGATGTCGATCGATGACAGCGACGTCTACCATTGCTATCAGGACCTGTGGAAGACGTCACACGAGCTTGAAAACGCTGTCTATCAAGGTATTGACACCAGCAAAAATAAGAACGTAACCAAACTTAGAATCGGGGCTGCTAACAAGGTAGATAACAACTCTAGTGACAACGCGGTCGCGGGCGCTTACGGCAACCGCTTCTACATCCCGCTCGACTTTGAGTTGCTGGAGAGTCACATGCCCTACTATCAAGACGCTTTGGCTGACCGCCTCGAATACGAACTAACGTTCAACGACTACGGCCGAGTTATCATAGCCAGCGACATGTTATCGACGTATGCGATCGATAATGTTTCGCTGGAGTACGACATGGTCACGATGCCCGAACTAGCACGATTGATCAGAACCCAGTACGCCGGGCGCGTTGCCATACTTTACGACCGAGTTCTTCGCCATCGCAAGATGACGAAAGACAAAGGCGACACATTGTGGAATATTAACGTCAACGTACCCGCCCGCTCGATGAAAGGTATACTGATGTTGTTCGAGGATGCTCGGTTCGCGTTCGGTGCTAGAAAAAAACCGACAGATTCTATAACCCCAAAATCACGAAGGTAGAGGTGACGATCGAGGGAGTCCCCAATCAACTCTACAGCGCGGGTCTTCGCGCGCACAGCAGTGTGGGACGAAGTAAGAAAGCAGTTTGCTGCCGGCTCTAAGCGCTCTCCGGAGGTTGCAGCAGTTGCCAAAGACCTGCATCTCTCGGCCGTCTCCCTCGCGGAGTTCCTGAATACCAAATACGCGTTATGGCAGACATGCGAGCCAGCGACGATGACCAAATACACGGTAGCGGACGCCAAGTTGAGAACGCTAGTGAGGGTGTGACGATCCAGATAACCAAAGAGGCGGACGGAGCCGGGCCATTGAACGTGTACTTATATATAATTACAGACGCACAACTCAACATCGAAGATGGTCGATACGTATCAGCGATCTACTAATTTTGATAATTCTAAAGAATTAATTAAGAAAATTAACAATCAATACCAATTCACGATTGGAGATGCTCACTCTGCCATAATATGTGGGCAGACAGGATGTGGAAAAACGGTTTTCATCCTCGACTTACTCGAGGGATCCTACCGCGATGCCTTTCGTCACATTGTGATCCTATGTCCCACTGTGCGGCACAACGATACTTATCAGCGGTGCCCGTGGATATGGACCGACCCTGAGGTATACGTTATTGACCCTGGTGATAGGCTTCACGATTGGTTGCGTGGTTTATACCAAAAATTCCAGGGTGAGCCCACCCTATACGTGATTGATGATTGCTCAGCCAAGGCGGCGATGACCAAAAAGAAGACATGCTCTCCGAGCTCGCATTTTCTGGCCGCCATGCTAGGCAAAGCGTATGGATATCCACTCAAAAGTACAACGCCGTCCTCAAGGATCTGCGCGAGCAAACGAAATGGGTCGCCCTCTTTCACTGCAAGGACCGAGACTCATTCGATGACTGTCTTCGAGAGAATGACGTTATCCCAACGCGCGAGGAGCGCCTGGAGGTTCGACAGATGCTTTCGAAAACTAAGCACGCCAAGCTTCTGCTAAAGACTGATCAACCAACTGCTTATAAAGTTATCAATTAATTAATAATTTTGAAAAAAATTATTAGGAAAATTACAAAGTAATAAGCTATTGCAATGCTTAGCAATTGCTGAACAATGCTTAGCAATTGCTGAACAATGCTTAGCAATTGCTGAACAAATATGCTGAACAAATGCTTAACAAATGGTTAACAATGTTAACAATTTGGTGCTCCGCTGCGAGCTTTGTTGCGAGCATAATGGTGATCATAAGTATCGGGTGGTGCGCATTTATTATTTTTGTAATAAATAAATGATAAAGTGATGAGACTTGTTAGAATAGTTAAATTAATTTTAAGAAAAATGAACTGCGACGAACTTCTCGATCAGCTAATAGAAGAAAAACCTCAACTCCGACTGCCAACAATAATGATCCGACAGAGCAATCGGAATCGGGGGTTGGTATTGGGTTGAGTGCAACGACTCCGAATGAAAATGAAAATGCGGCGCGACGAGAGCGGCTAGCTGCGCTGGTTGCTGGGGACAATCGGAGCATTATCTCGGTAGGCGTCTCTCAGTTTTTCAGTGGATAAGATGTCAGATGCGGAGATCGATAAAATGTATGCGCGATACGAATCCAAATTGGGAGCGGAGATGACAAAAACTCTCGGATCGGCGGCTATTCATTTGTACGCAACCGCCGTTAGTATACTTCTCCCTATACCAAACACCGCGGGGTTGATTGATGATCCTAGACTGATTGATTGATGACTAGACTCCCTTTTATAGGTCACACTCTTAGAACAGCCTGCTGCTCAATTTATCACAAGTTTGGAATGTACTTAGCTCCGCTGACAACCGCGTTGACCACGGGTAAACACTGTCAATTTGGACATATATGCCCACGAACTATAAGCCCTAATATTATAAATGATGACACAAGACACACCCGAGAGAGTGACGGAACCACACTCAACCCAATTGAAATTGGAGTTGAACCAGAGCACGTTGGATGAACCCTCAACAGCACGACATAAAAACCCGAAAAGACAGGCAGCTGGGCGGGCGGCGGCTGTCACCCGAAAAGTTTAAACAAGATAAAATACTCGCCGAGCTTCAAGATGTCAAACTCAAATTGAGATTGGAGTTGCAATCGGAGACGACAAAACACGGCCCTGGCAGCTGTTTCTCCCCCAATCGCTATTGGATCGAAACCGATTGCTCCAACTCCCAATACTGATTGGATCCCGTGGGTTGTTGTTGGTGGTCTGTCGGTTGTGGGCACCCTGTATGTGCTTTACCGTTGCAACAACAGGTCATCAACGAGGTTGAAATTGAAAAAAACAACCCCGACACTGTTGGATGCGCCCCATTTAAACATTGATCGCGACCCATTTTATATGCAATAATTATAACAATGGCTGAACAAGATGGTAAAATGTTAGTGAATGCGCTTTATCACGCCGTGGTGATATCGGGTTTCAGTATCGGGTATGCTCGACTATCAAAGATGGCCCTAGGAGGAACCGCTCCCAAATTGGACTTTACTGTGAGAGACGTAGGGCTCGCGACCTTAGATGTAGCGGCCGCAGTTTGGACCCGAGATTATCTAGTTAAGCTGGAATTCTAACCAGTTAATATATGGAAATAAATGGCTTCAATCGCAGTAATAGTAGGTGGTGCGCTTGTAAACGCATTGGCGTTCAGCGGTAGCAACTTTATATTCTCTAAAATGAAAAGCTCGAACGTGGATGAGGAGCGTAAGCGCCATGATTTAGCTGTAGAACAACTCAATAGCGCAAAGGAAGCGTGGTCGAAAAAACGAACCGCCCATCTGGACTGGGTCAATGAAGAGCTTCGCCGCGAAAATCACGCCGCGCAAACTTTTCAGAACGTTGAAGAAGCCAACCGCGAGTACGCGCTGGCATATCCGCACAAAAGTCTCGATCCAATGGATCCCGAGCCCCAACTTTCAGATTTCTATGTACCGTCAGAGCCCCAAAAGGACCGCGAGATCGCGTTCATCGTCGTGGGAATGGGTGTGGTGGGTCTCGTCGGCTACTATATCCAATCGAGATTTTAAATTAATTAATTAAAAAAACATTTTTTTTTATAAATATATATATATAGAACGATGTTAGTTGACGAACTTTATGACGCTATGATCGATGTAGGCTACACTGCCCAAAAACATCGTTTACCTGGTGCAAAGAGTATGATTCGTCTGGCCCGAGATTGTCTCGAGACGTGGCGCGAGGACGAAAAAGCGGCCACCCTTTTCGCAAAGCGGATGTTAGATTCCTCCATCAACAATGTTGAATTAGATTCCCCTCTCCTGTTCCAACCCAAACGCGATTGGGGGCTGCAGCGAAACTTCCAACAAAGGTTTATTATTAACGACGCAGTTACCGGACGAACTGGCGAGGGCATGTTGGAGATTGTCCGATATATTAGAATACTTCGCATACGATGAACACGCGCAAACTTGATACCAAACTAACGCGCAAGCTGTCGAATACATACTATAGCCCACGCGGATACTGGAAGGGACTCGCGGCCATCAAGAACCTCGCGGCGGCGACCAAGGTTTCAGAAAACGCTGTCAAGGAATGGCTCAAGAAGCAGGCCATCTGGCAGATCTATTTACCAGCGCCTCACAATATTCCGCGCCCAAAAATTCGACGTGGCGGTGCCGAACCAAGTTCACCAAGCGGACCTCCTGTTTCTACCTCACGATCGCGTCGGTCGCAAGACGTACAAGTAGCACTGACAATCGTTGACGTAGCGAGTCGTTTACAAGGGGGCTGACCGTTAGGCCACTAAAGAGTCTAAGGAAGTGGCCGAGGCTCTTTCCCTAATATATAAGAGGAGTCCTCTCAAATGGCGAATCTTCTCCAGGTCGATCCCGGCCGCGAGTTCATGGCGCGGTCTCTCATCTATTGTCTAAGCATAAAGTTTCTATCAGACGAGGCCGCGTCAACATCCACCGGGGACCAGGGGATCGTGGAACGCTTCAATCGAACCTGGCTGAGAGACTGTTTCGGACACCAATAGCTAAAGAACTTGTAAACCCTCATTCGCGATCGACCGAGTGGGTGGCCAGACTGCCCGCCGTGGTCTCCGCACTGAAACGGAGAGGTGACCAGATTGATAGGTAAGAAGCCTGTAGATGCTATCAAGTTTAAAAGGGTGACGAGCAAGCCATCTGCCGTCTCGCGCGGGCGACACCCCGTTGGTTTAGAGGAGCAGCGGCTTCCATCAGATATTGACGTCCGGTACCATCATCAACCGGGAACAGCTCGAAGGTGGCAGCCGCCGCGCGACTGATCCCGTGTGGTCAATGAATGTATATCATCTGGATCGCTCTATTACCAAACCCGATGAGCCCGTGCTTCTATTATTTGGCTGATGGTCCATCTCGCGGTTTTGTTCGCGAAGAACTTCTTATGGTGCCTTCTGACACCCAGCTACCCCCGGATCGTCAGATTCTTTAGAGATGTTCGGTATGTATTCCGTCTGGTAACACGCGTCTTTTAATCGTAGTACGCCGAGTCCTAATTTTTTTTGACAGTACGTTTTCATAACACCGTCTTTCATTTTAAAATCTCTATTTTGGGCTACATCTATAAGTGTTTTCCATCTTCTGTAGTTTCACTTAGTACTCGTTTTATATCTATCCCAATTTAAATTGTTAGTTCTCTTGGACATTCCTTTTCGCAGAGTTTTTATTAATTTGTTCCAAATTATCTTTAGAATTAATTTTTTTCTACGAAATAAACACTTACTAGATAAACGCTATCGCCCTATCTCCGCTGAATTCCATTTTGAAAAGTCCTGGCTCTCTTTCGCTCCATTTATCCAAGCCAACCATTTATTTTTTTTTCTTTTTCAAACTCGTCTAGTAAGTTAGGTCTAATCAATTCCTCTATCGTTTTTCCCACTAACTCCTATACACTACTGTACCATCTGTATTAATTCAAAGTCTTCTCTTTTTACGTATTTATCTAGAAATTCGTAGTAAAATTCCAACATTCTCAATTTAGCTAGTTGATAAACCGCTATTCCACAGTGGAAGGGGCTCTTTACTGCACACGGGGTTTTTCGGGAAGATATTTCGTACGCATCTCCTATCTCTTCCAAATCATCAAAGAATGCAGATCTTAACGCTTTGTCAACACAGGTTTCGTCTTGTGTATATGTCGTATTTAAATCTCTCTTTTGCCTCTATCATTTTTCCACAACACGAAATTGCCTAATAATTTCATTATATCCGCTACTGGTTTCTTATTTGGTTCTACATCGCCTGTTCGTCTTGCGGCTGTAACTTCTTTGCGAACCATTCGAAGGGTTACCACTAATATAATCTATAACACGATGAACTCCCGTTATTTCTAGGCCGTGTTTTAAATACCATTTCAACAGTGCGCGTACAGCAATACTTTAGTGGCCGACATAGATCCCACCAATTTTCTTCCGTTTCCTCTAGTTCGGCCAGTATCATTTAAATATTTTAACATGTGCGCGGGAACTTCATTAACCTCTACTTCTCTGTTTATAAAAAGTGGAGACATTTCAGAAAACTTATCTTTTAAGTTGTGTGGAACTTCTATATCCACCTCCGCAAACCCAAACCATTCTCCAGATAAAACTCTTTTACAAAAATTTTTAATAAGTTTAGGGTTATGTGGGGAAACTATATGATGTATAGTTTCTTTTCCACATGGCATATCTTTATTTAACGTAGATAAATATAACGCGCTTTGCATCGTACCCCAAACAGCCTTGCAAGGTTTGTTAATTCATTTGATCTAATATTTGAAACACCGGCTTCTGCATAGCGTGTAAATACTATTGATGGACCACCAACTAGAGCGTCTTTCATCATTTCGTATGTTTCTTCTTTTGGTGCATATAGAGCCCCCTCCGGTATAACCACCTTTATAGATTTTTGTTCTTTAATGGTTCCTCTCAATAAATATTGTATAGCTACTCCAGGTAGTGTTACCGCATCTTTGAAAATATCCACACCTCTGTGTTTATAAAATTCACTTTTTTACATTTTTTCCACGCTTCTAGGAACGGTGCTACATCTAAATCGTTATAATATTTCAACCAATCTCTGAAAGTTTTCATATTATTTTCTTCGAAAATTCTACGACATTTTCTTAATTCTGTTTCATCTATTAACATTTTCCCAGATAGTTTGGAATACCAATTCTCTATATCTGGTAGTCCTGGGTAATTCAGTTTGTCTGGAGAATCGAACCACTCATAAGGAAAGAAAGATTTCTGTCCTTTGCATTCGTAGGCTTTTATCCAACTATCGTAACTTACACCGGGTCCTAGATAAAGTATTACATCAAGAAATCTAAACTCCGGAGAGTAAATAGAAATATTGTTGCGTTTGCCCGTTTTCCGACCATTACTTTCTTTGTTGTTGCAGATAGTTCACCTACTAAATATTTCTTTATTAAGTTTATATTCGTACTTATGCTGTTAAAACCTATAACCGGTACTTGCTCTATCCACTGTTCGATCTTAGCGATTTGGTTTTTACGTAAATGTTCTGTATTAAACCCATATCTTGACCACACTTCTTCTCTTATAGCTTTTCCCCTGACTTTCAAATCTTCTACAAATTTTTCTATAAGTTTTGCAGGATCTTTATCACAAATATGAGTTACTGTTCCTGAGAAATTATCTCCTATACTAACACTTACCGGAACGTGCTCAGCTTCGTACTCTAAACTATTACCTAGCGTTTTAAGTAATTCTTTAGAATTAGGTGGGTTGAGATATGCCTCAAAATCGTATACTATCTGATATGGATAAAGAGTAGTGTCGCAACCGATCTTTATATCTTTACCCCGTTCTTTGGAATTCGCATTCCCACATAACTACTAGGTTGAATTCTTTGCTTTTTCTAATAAAGTATCTCTTCTCATAGTGGATGCGCGTTCTTCTTTTTCTATGCTTTGCATGAATCTCACACCCGTGCCAGTAACAGCCGTGATATTGATATACGGTATTGGTTTCTGGACAGTATCCATCTACTGGAGCTCCTAAAATCCATCTTTCACCCCCGTGTCCACACTGTTCGTGGTGAATGTGAATTCCCTCCCGCTTTTCCACAGATTGTATCCAATCGATCGCGCCATAACTGTTAGAACCTTTTGGGTAGAACGCTTTCTCGAACGACGAACGCGGGCGCTCTAAATAATTACCATCACATACTATTTTTGTCTCACCTTTCATACATGTTGGTCCGTGTCTCTTCATATTACTCGCTTTTGTGAAATCTCTGTTTACAATTATTGCAGGCGTAAGTTTTAGATAGGTTTTTAAGGTTTTTTATCAGAATGCGTGATTATTAAACAGTCCTATTGTCATTGGTTTATTACCTATTTCATTATAGTGTGCTGGTACCTTTTTCAACCACCATACGTTATATTTGGTCGGTTGATATACTTCTATACCGATTTTAAAAAACTCTTCAACCTTTTTCAGATCTTTAAAAGGAATTGGTGAAACAACATTTCTACCGAAATATTGCTTACTAAGTTCTTCCGCTTTTTCTGTACATCTGTCAGGTCTGATCTTTTTATCAAGGTGCATAGCTAGACACCTGAACAGACAAAGATCGTCATTATACTTATCTAAAGAATACATACCTTTTCTATTCCTCAACCATTCTGGAAGTTCTCCTCCTGCTGCTTCTTTGGATTGTAGTCCCAAATCTATTCCCTACTACCCTGTATTAGCTTTACAAAAACCTCTACCCATCTTACAAACTTCCACTTTGTATTTGGTCTGTCTATTTTATCGGACATTATTCGTGTTTGCTCCTTATCTGACAGCCATTTTTTAACGGTTTTCATTGATGATAGTGGTTCGCTACCACCGAGATTTTTGTGAAATATTAGAGTTTTAGGTTTTCCATTTATAGTTTCCTCCATATGTTCTAGCTTGTAAGAATATGAATATCTCAAATAAAAATTTGTTGTTAGATACGGAGCGAGTTTATCGGACATGCGTTCGGACTCGTTGATGTCAATGTTTTTACGAAAGGATAATGTAACTACCCGTCTTCCATTTTCTACCTTTTCCAATGTTTCATCGTGAGCACCCAATATTTCTTCACCTTTTTCCACTATCGCGCGAACTATAGATTTTTTCTTATTATTTGGTATTTGGTCACCTGTGCGTCTAATTTGAGACGTGCTTGAAGGTAATTCTTTAGAATTAATTACACTAGCCCTTAACCCCGCAATACTTTCTTTTTGAATTCTGTTACCAACTTCCTCTGCTTTGGATATATCATTAAAGGCTCCTCGTTTGTGGGCGCGGGTAAACCGCTTCATAAACGCCTCATTCTTTGTGGCATTTATCAGCTTTGTCAACCCCTAACTCTCAACCGTGTACTATAAGTAATCCCTAGAGATTCGGCTTCTCTTCCTCAAAACTTTCTATTTCTGCTCTATTTTCTGACGTTATCATATTTTCTGTAATATACTTTTGTATAACCTATGAAATTTATCTGTTCAATTAGTCTTGAAAACATTATGTTTTTTTTACGACCAATTGAATATAAACATTAAACATATACATATATAATGGAGTGTGAGACTTGTTGTAAAACGTTTACGCGTAAAGACTATCTACGAAGGCATCTAGCGAGACGTAGAAAGTTTCCTTGTGCCCCCCCACAATTTCAATGCCCCAGATGCCCTTGTAAATTCGTTAGTGCCCAAACTCTTTGTAGACATAAGCAACTACGCTGCCCTGTGGCTACAGGTGAACGTGGTAGACTAGAGCTGGTTGAATTAGTTGCTGATTCTACGGAATCAATTAGCTTATATCGGAGGAGGAAAATATGGTGTTGGAATATAGACTATTGCGCGAGGACGCATTTAAATCGGAAACTTATTAGAATAAATTCATAAATTTACTGTCGTAAAAAACATCATATATTTATGACAACGAGATAAAAATAAATCCTTTTTAAGACTATTGTTTTATCTGTTCAATTGGACGTGAAAACAACATGATGTATTTATGACAACGAGACAAAAATAAATCCTTTTTAAGACTATAGTTTTATATGTTCAATTGGACGTGAAAACAACATGATGTATTTATGACACACATTTTGGATTTTTGTGGTTGGTGGGAGACAATTTCCTCGTTAACCAATTTTTGCTTTTTAGGGGGTGGTGGGAGTAGTATATAGGGGTGGAAATGATGCCACCGTAGGTGGTATCATTTTGACTCCCTATATACTACTAAAACTCATTGCGAATTTATGTTCGGTGGACCTTTGAAATCCAAATCCGAGGCTGAAAAATTCAATTACATAATGCTATGGGCCGGTGAAAAGGGTCGGAATATATTCTCCACTTGGAAACTCACTGATGATGAAAGAAAAAAGATGAAATCTTATTTTGATGGTTTCGAAACTTATTGTAAACCCAAATCAAACCAAATCTTCACCAGGTACAAATTTAAATCAATAATTTTTTTTTTTGTTTTTTTTTGTTTTTTTTTGTTTTTATTATTTATTTCTCAGAATATGTTACATTCATACAAGTATACAATTACAATATTACATGAGAAAACAATTGTGTTTTTTTTAGTATAGATAGAAAGAAGTTGAAAATAATAGAATGGGAAGAAGGTGTTAAGCTCCAGAGTTCCAGCTAGGAAGCGAAAGACATCAAGCGAATAGTTTATCCAGCCTGTAACATTCATGTTCTATGTAAGCACGTGCATGCACGTGTAAAAACAAAAGTAAAACACTTGCAATTTCATAATACAACTTATGTTTTCGTTTGTATGCCATATATAAGACGATACCTATGTATACAACATGTACCCCTTGCGGTACAAAACAGTCATTTTCAGCAACACAACACAGCATGTAGTGAAGTTGTAACTAGTTTTCGATTTAGTCCATATTGAATGATGCTCGGTCTGATCGTGTAATATTATAAATCAAAATCCCTCCATTTATTTTGATGTATCTCCATTTTTCCTTTCCTTTGCGCTATAATTTCTTCTACCGTAATACTATGTTTTAAGTACGATAAAAAATTGTCGAAACGTAGATTAGACTTATTATATATTTCATTTGAATATATAATATTTTGCTAGGATTAAGATATATTGTAATTGCTTTTCATGCTCTACCGTTTCGATTATTCCAAATGAAGTAGTATAAAAATTGATGTTCACTGTAATGCCCATTTTGTATTAAAAAGTTAGTCATTTTGTGACCAAAAATGTTGTATTACTGTACATTCCCAAAACAAATGATTGAATGTTTCTATGTTCATGTTACAAAAATCACATATACTAGACTCTACTATACACTCCTGGCCATCAGTTTGTTGGTACCTATGATTCTCATCAAATATTTGTATTGAAAGGTTCTAAGTCTTGTATCTATGGTGCTCCGTATGGTAATAGAGTATATTGTTTTCCAATTCAGGATTTGATCTGGAAATATATTCGCCCATTTTTGTTCTGATTTTTATGTTCTCCCTTGTTATTTTTCCTAATTGCATATTGTATAGTTTTTTATTTATATCTTTACATTTTTGTACTACATGAACAAGGTTCGGAGTATTTTGTACTGAATTAATGCTTTCTGTTTTCATATGTTCTACCATTGTGCAGGTATACTCCTTGTTAATGTGTAATACTTTAGAAAGTCTGAAATTCTGATTGAATATAGTTCCGCAAACACTGAACAGGGTAGGTAAAAATGTTTTGTCCTAAAATCAAAAATATGTTCTATCCGTTGAACACCTTTATCGTGCCAGTCTTTGTAAAATAGTATCTTTGCGTCATTTTTGATGTGCGAGTTATTCCATAATACTTGTTTTGATATGATATCATTTGATTCTGTGAAGTTAATTTTTGACCATGCTGTAAGTATGCTGTTTATAAATTTGTGTTTATGAATGTTGTTTGCATCTTCATATTTAATATTACATTCAAAAATAAAAGTTCCACCAAATTGTTTTAGTTGTTCGATGTATATTTGCTTCCATATCCCAGTATTATTTTCATCGCAAAGTCTCTTTACCCAACTAGCCTTTAATGAAATTATAAACAAATCAATATCAAGCATATTGATTCCTCCATTTTCGTAACTTTGGGTTATTACATTTCTTTTTATTTTGTCTGGTTTTGAATCCCATAAAAATTCGTACAGTTTTTTCTTGATATATATATATATGCCATATATTTCCAGTGGCCATTTTGAAGATGATGGCTGGTATGACAATTAACAATAATCTCAAAAGGCTGCTACGTTAAAAGAACAATGAGCATAGCCAGAAGAACATACTCAATTATAACTTAAATATTAGATGGCCAAATTTAAAATGGCGACCATTTTGAAAACCAAAATGGTCGCCATCTCAAAATATATATATTGAAGTAATTCTGCCAATATTTATTATCCATAATAATGTGTTTTTGGGTGAAACAGAAAACACCACACATAATGAAATGTAAATTTAAATAGCGGCCATTTTGAATTTCAACGGCTCATAAAAAATGGAACTGACTCCAGTTTTGATTTATGTCGTCTATAGATGATACTATGTGTTCAAGAATAAATCTCCACACGTGCCGATAAAAAGATCACATAGAAAGAACATAACTGGAACCAATATACACTATAAGTCTTGTTCCCACATCATCTAGATCTGAGTAATCTGAAAGAGCTGGTCATAGTAGGAGAATAAAAAGAAAATATTTTTTAAAAATGCTCTAGAACCTAAGCTGAGAGGTTTACTAATTCTTGTTTCAGCATCATATACACACAACTGGTCAAAGTAGAAAAATACCCCCGCCAAAACAAAATCAGATTGTTTTTAGTGTTCCTCAAAGTACCTAAACCAAGACGGTCATAGCACTAGTTCATCTTTCAGCATCATCGACACTAATTGATCTGAAAGAACTGGTCAAAGTAGGACAACAATATTGTAGCCACAGTCAGCATTTTCACGCAAATGTGAGGTCGCACATGTACTGACAATGGAATTACATATCACAGAGTGACATGCATGCAGTATGTTACATTCTCTGGTAGAGAAATAGATGCAAGAACACAACACACATATACATGTAACTGTCATGTCAATGAACACCTATATGACTACTAACACGTAGCAAGTGAAAGTTTGGAGCAAAATGCGGCCTTAATATATCACCACGTCTGCACGTCACATTGATGAACTGTTTAACACTTTCAGCTGATTTAACGACGACTGAAGCTTCGTTATATATTACAGTAGTCAGACCAGTGCGTCATTCACTTGTGATTCTCAGTTAGTTGGAAGTAACTCGAATAGAAATAAATGTACCTCCATACAAACAGCTGTTATGCAACCGGAAAGTGGTCAGAAATGGGTATGAAGTGAATTTTGCGACAGCAATTGAGTTGTTGGTTAAATATTCAATGTTGTTACCATTCATTTGTACCGTCTTAGTGAGACGGTTCAAATATGCGGCTAAAACATAAACTTTTCATAGATAAACAAAAATAATGAATGTCTAATTTTAGCCAATGTCTTAAATTGCCTGTCAAGGAAGTGCTAGATTGATTATAATTTAAAATGGAACATTTGATTATAGAATGATCGTTTACTGCTTATTTTTACATTTCAGCCAGCAGTTTACAGAAATATAACGGTGAATTACACCACTCGGCAGCAGTAGTTCACACCACTCTCGTGCTTATCATATATGGAGAAATGACGTCAGTAGCGTCGCAATGACTTAGAATTAGCAGAAATTAAAACACGACCGGGTATGGAAGGTGCTCGAGCCAATTCCCACCCTGAAATATAAGCCTGATCGAATGAAAACACAATTGTGATGACCAGACAACCATTTAGAGCAGTTACACTTATTACGAAACACATTATTGTTTGCAGTATATTGTAGTGTGAATGTATATATGCACAGGCCCGTACGCAGGGGGGGGGGGGGGGGGGGGGGGGGGGGGGGGGGGGGGGGGGGGGTGGGGGGGGGGGGGGGGGGGGGGGGGGGGGCGAGTGGTGGTGCGACGGGTGCGTAAGCAACCCGCTCCGCCAAGGCCTGCGTACGGGCCTGATGCACCTAATATTTGTAAGACATAAATACATGTATGGATTATATTTAACTTAATCATATACAATGTCACCATGACTGTCATTTCCTATATGTCCATCAACATGAGCGCTTTTGTAATATGTGATAGTTATGGATATATATATACACTTTTAATACAGCTTACATTTCTTAAAATATTTGATATATGAGGTCCCGCATCTTGCGATGACACCAGAATGTGCTAGCATACATGCATACTCACATACATGCATCGGGTTGCTATAGTAATGGAATATGATTGTCCATCAGCGGTGTAATAAATTTGAAAGACAACCATATGAATTGTTAAGTGGATGCAATGCCACAAAGGGGTGTATGTGTCTATTAGCTACAAACTACGTGTAGTATGTATACGCTAAACAGGTACATATAAATAGTTATATAATGATATACATTAGCTTGGATGACATATCTATTTCTTTAGAAGTCACTTTTAGCTACATTTGTCAAATGTTTATTTTGGCACAGTACGAAATGCGATGTACTTGTATATTTGAAATAGGTATTGTGCTGGTGCAGGTATATGCCAATCTGGATTATTACAACTTAATTAGAAACCTACACCCTCTTTTTTGTTTTTGGTAATTTGACACAATAGGTGTAGAATAACATGTGGGCTGTAATTAAGAACACCGAATGGTGAAACATATTGGAGAAAGTATACTGAAAGGATAAAGAAACGCAGGGTAAGCATTTGAGGTGATTTAAAGTGATGTGTTTGCTGTTATATACAATATTTTATATGAGTATTAAAAAAACATCTTTAGTCAACACATTACCAAAATTGCATTAGATTTTGACAGATAGTTCATTAGTAATTGAATCACAATTGACGGTACCCCCCAATATCGCACCGTGAAATCCACTGTTTTGTCAGTATCTCGTATGCCCCCCTCGCGCATCTATCACAGCCCTGATTCTCTTGTGCATGGAATTCATCAGTGCAGTTATCCTTCTTATTGGGATATTGTTCCACTCTTCCAACAATGCAGTCCTTAGTTGGTCGAGATTAGAAGGGGTATTCCGACACCCACTTATCCTCCTGTCAAGTTCGCCCCACAGATGTTCGATTGGGGATAAATCGGGACTGTACGCTGGCCAGTCGAGTGGGTTAATGTTATGGTCAGCGAGAAAGTCTTGACAAACTCTGGCTACATGGGGAAAATGCTGGAAAATTAGCTGTTGCACAAATGGAGTGAGTGAGTGAGTGAATAGGGTTTAACGTCCGCTTTTCTGACATAGAGGTACAAGCCTCAGGGAGTCTACACGCAGACGGGTCAACGGGGTCGAGTCCCGTATCCACCTGTCCGAGGGGGGTAAATCCCAACTTCAGAACTCAATATTTACAATCAAAATATATATTCAGTCCTGAAATTAGAACAACCTGATCTGGTGCCAGGCCCTCGCCACACCAGCATCATTTATCCCATCCCCTATAAGTAATAGGATTAGCGCTAATCTTACTTTTATATATGGGGCATAGCCTGACTCAACTCTCACATACAAGAAAGCCAAAAATGTACATGAGGGCCAAATCCGGTATAGTGGGTTCCGGAAAGTATGAACCCAATCGTTAAGCCAGTTTAGTCGCCTTTTACGACAAGCAATGGCTACTGCAGCACTATTCTCAGGATCAGTTGATCCCGCCCCGGTGCCTGCACGGGGCTGCACAAATGGAACAACAACCGGGCGGAGGATTTCACGGTTAAATTCCCGGCTACCACAATCAACGGTGACTTTACCCCGTGAGATATCCTTCCCCAGACCATAACCGAGCCACCCCCAAACCTATCCCTCTCAAGAACGCAAGCGTCGGCGAAGCGTTCCCCACGACGTCGGTATGCACGACGTCGACCGTCCGGACGAAAAAGAGTGAACCGAGACTCATCTGTGAAAAAGACTTGTCTCCATTGCCTCATTGGAAATCGTCTGGGAGCATGTGCCGCCAACCAAGCCATACGACGCGCGCGACGTGCACGAGTGAGAGGCAGACCAACGTAGGGACGAAGTGCTCGCAGACCAAATAGGTATATTGTTACCCTGCGTTTCTTTATCCTTTCAGTATAGTTTATTTATGCGAAAATAGCAGCTATATGAATATAGTGAATATATTTGAAGAGCATATGCATGCTTTTAGACAGATCATACACCTTTAATTCATTTGTTTTATTTGTAATATACCTGCAATGGCTACGATGCAACACTGGTGTGCACTTGCACTGGTAATGGATGACGGTCATACACATTGGAACACGCACGTTCTCGTATGATACATAGTGTATTTCAGTAGTTATACATTTTTGCTATATACACACGATTGTGCCTACGGATGGTCTGCGCTGACACACCGTATCTCCTAGCCGTTACGGTAGCTGGCAAACGACGCTGACGTAAGTGGGTCCTGGCGGTGGTGACCGGGGCGAGGACGATCGTCAACAGTCCCAGTCTGTTGATACCGGGTCACAAGCCTCTGTATGGTCTTCCGACAGCAGCCGAACCTGCGGGCCACGGCACTGGCCATCATTCCCGCGTCCAGCATTCCAATTGCCTGATTTCTTTCAACTTTAGACAAGCGTGGCATGATGAAAACAATGAAAAAGTAAAACGTTTATCAATTTTCGGATGAGCCTGTGTCGCAAGTATCGTACGACGTTGACTGAATTAATTTATCGAATACAGGTATAGCGCGCACGAGCAATAAGTGGAAATAAACGTTCCGGTTGGTGACCGTTTTGAACCTCGTGTATTTGGTGGAAACTAAACACGGTGTATTCACAAAATGACCAGTGTCTCGCATGTACATTCACAGAATGTGTAACATAAACATATCCAGAGATATATCGGTTCAAAAAGTGGGACGTTTCTAGTGTTGCTGAGTATATTTAATTCTAATTAAAGTTCAGTTCTGTTATGTTCTGTTCTGCTGTACCATCCACCAGAAGTAACGTGCTGATGCCCCCACTCTAGTAACTGTACTGTAGTCACAACTACGCTAAGCCGGCAAGAGGTAGCCGACGTGGACGCTTGATACCCAAGTTGGCCAACATGTGGGTATGATGGTGCAGGACAGATGTTTGCACCTGCCATAGAACAGACGACGACACATGACATATGCATTGGTGTTGTAACATCAAACAAAGTTGAAACAATGTCGACAGAGATAATTGCAAGAATAACTTCTGCACGGAAGAGTATATTGCCTCAAGTGAATCTTTAATATTGAAAAGAAACTTACGGTAAATAGTCACAAAATTTGGAGCTATATCTAAAACATTCGAATTTATTTACAGCTAGCTATAAATCTGAATCTGGTTATGCCTCTTATATGAGTAATAATGATGATGTTGGTGTGGTATGGACACCAGGTCAGGTTATTCTAATTTCAGGGCTGAATATATATTTTTTCCTATGTAAATATTCCGTTCTGAATTAGGGATCCACCCTCCCCCCCCCCCCCACACACACACACACCACATGTAGCAGGTTGAATACGGGATTGAATACCCGTTGGATGGCCTTAAATGACCTTAGATGTTGATAGGCCGTTAAACACCAACAAACAAAAGTGATCAGGAGGTGCACTGTTGGCCATTCCATCTATGAAACGCCCAATCATGATGCTAATAAGCAATGTAGATCGTTATCTGGCTACATGAGTACTATTTGATCAGGAGCTACACTGGTCGCAAATCCCATAAGCCCAATTTCTACAGTCACTGCATTATGAACCGTGTAGACCCTGATCAGACTGTACGGATGCGCATGCTGATCTGGTGCTGCGCTGGTTGCATGCCCCAACCAGGATGCAGCAAGTACTGACAGTGCGCATTAATACTACTAACACCAAAACAAAACTATTGTATTACAATATAATATCCGCCCAGTATGTGCAGCATGCCAAGGGGTAAAACAATCTCATTTTCGTTTATTTGTTTATTTGCATAATTACGCCGATAACATAAACATGATAAATTGTAATATTTCGTAAATGTATTTTCTGTTAACCATTACATACTGTTTGCATATTTGCGATACATGATTTTATTCCATAGCTGCCCCAATGCCAATAGTCAAAGTCAAATGACGTTTGCGCTAAAGCTTCTGGCAAAATTTGTGTTGATATACTATCCGTCAATCGAATTGGCGGCCCTGTTTATCCATTGATGTCAGAATATTAGTTTTATATTGTTTATTTGTAAAGTACCTTGCCATTAATATACAACGTATACACCAAGTTGATATCAACTGTATTCCTATTACGACCGCATACTAGTAAAATTGGCTGAACGAGCAATTGCCGTTAAACGAGGATGGCTGGTATACTTTTGATAGGAACATTCAAGTTAGTACTTAATTTAATTACTGATAAATAAATATAGAGTATTAACACTTTTACATAAACACTTTAAATAACCTGACCGTTGGGCAGATATAGCAGATACTAATTCCATGAAATTTGCATTAAATATTATTTTCTGCAAAATATTAATATCCAAATGTGTGGGTCGGGCTCCATATAAGCACCATTAGTCTACACATGTATACGTACATAGAGTACTTGTAACAACACAACGGCTGTACATATAGTCAGGGCCTGTCAATTAACAGTTAATAGTCGACCCAGATATAGTGAGTATGCCAATTTATGTACATGTACATACATGACAACATGCCTGTAAACTGGCGGCCATCTTTGATTTATACAAATTATAATTATATTCCTTTAAAATATGAGAAGTAAATCTTTTGCAATGTGTCACCTCATATGTGTCAGAAATTGTTATAATTTTCCTTCTGGTATTACTGGTACACAATGATGCAATTTCTGTTAGCAGATTAACACTGGCCGCCACCCTTTTTCATATATATTTAATCGTTAATCATCTTCTGACATATGCCATTGTTAGCACGATTGTGTATAATCATCTTGTGAGCCCGTCTATTTTGCCTTGTATCGAAGCTGTTCATGACAGGCAGTGTGTGCCAACTGATCAGCATAAGCAACATAATTTGTATAAAATGGCGGCCATCTTGGATTTATTGAACATGTAGATATTGCAAAATAGCCTGGTAAACCGGTGGATGCATTATATTTATTAATTATCCGAAGTTGGTTGGCAAATTCCCTTCGTTTATGCATGTACGATACATCTAGAGAGAGAAATTCTATAAAATAATGTAATTTTCAACAATTACTGCCATCATGTTTGTAGAACTTAACAAGTGTGCATGACTGCCATGATGCTTCTAACACGTGTAATGTTCATGATACATATAGCTGAACGACTGATGACCGTATTACTTCATAACTAGTGTTTGGTACCCACATTGATAGCACGTCTTTGTCAATTTATTTACATATTTTAGGAAATTCCTGTAAAATGGCGGCCATCTTGAATTTTAACAAGCTCGATTCAAGCTTATATCGATTGTTATATATTCGATAATGTATTAGCTATTAAATAAATTCAGATGCGCCAATATGACCCTTATAATATTGGTTCCACAATGCAATATATATCCTAGCGGCCATCTTGTTTATGCAAATTAGTGGGCTTAAGCTACTACTTTGAAAAGTCTATCATGCGGAAATATAGTGGCATTAAGTACCCCGACTACATAAATCCAATAACATCAGCATCGCTCGTGTACAAAGTGTGCGTCCTAACTCTTCTATACGAAGCAGAACTGTGGAGTAATTTGAAACAAACTGACACCACAAGACTTGAACGATTCATTCGTCTTGCTGCCAAAAATATTCAAGGATTTCCAATACGGACGCGTACTGACATAAGCCTAAGTATGGTAGGATGGAAAAGCATCCAATCAGAGACAGACTTACGGAAACTATGCTTCCTAGGATCATTGTGCCGTCTACCGATATTGGCTCTAACTCGAAAAACATTCAACGCCCGCATTTCGCTAGTTTTATGCCGAACTGATACACACCAGCGTGGCTTCATTCCAGATGTTGTCTCAGTATTAGCCAGATACGCACTCTCTCTCACTTTTTAATTTCATATGTACAGAGCGGAATATTTCCTTCGAAACACACGTGGAAATGTACGTGCAAGTCATCAATCCATGCGTTCGAAACGTCCGCCTGGAGAGAGCGAATACATAGTGATGATAGTTTTCAGCGGTTTCGATTACTCCACACAAACATTGAACCGGCCATATTATGGGAATGTGCCACCGATTATGAGGATCGCATAATGTCAGTAAACTTTGGATTGAACAGAGCGCTCCCGAACCCAGCAGAAAATGATGTCATATATGTGGCACACTATTTCAAAATGAGTTGTCACATGTAATGTTTGACTGTGATCTAATGTCACACAATCGTAGTGAATTTATCGAAACAGCACGAAACATAATTGGGCAAGCCACATTAGATGAAGTATGGTCTGAAAACCATGAGACCAAGTTACAATACATGATAGGACGTAACCTCAGAACAGTGGTAGATAAAAAGGTACACAAACACTTTCTTAGAATAGCAATTTCATTCATATCAAGGTGTATGTCCATTGCTAAAATATCCTTTCACTGAAACAATGATATTAAAATGGCTGCAGAGTGAGATTACGAACTGGTACATACACAAATGTTCATGATGAAATCAACTTACATCTTTATGTATTTTCCCATCAAAAGCATATATAGTTGAGATCGTTGTGGAGTACAATCAGACTGCGCGAATGCGCAGGCTGATCGAGGTCCACACTGTTACTCCATTACCTTACATTCCCAGCTTTCGAAGGTCAAATGCTACTAATTATTGAATATTTTTCTTCATGTCATTTTATCAGAGGAAATAAAGAGAATAATAATGTTTTATGTCAAAGTGGCGAAAAGTAGAGAAAAATGAAATTAAGTATGCTTACTTAAGACATGCTTTGTCAGGCGGAGGTGTAGCGTTGATTATCCATCAGTTATAATGGACGAATTATGTTTTGCGTCACATACATGTGGCATAAAGTGGCGAAAAGTAGAGAAAATGGTATTATAAAGTATGCTTACTTAATACATGTTTTGTCAGGCGGGTGTGTAGCGTTGATTCATGTTTGAATTCATAAACGGTGTTTTACTTCATATCCTTGTAGCGAAAAGTGGCGAAAAGTTGTAAAAATGGCATTGTTATACTGACTTAAGACATGTTTTGTCATACGGAGGTGTAGCGTTCAAGTTGATTGTGCATCAGTTCTAATGCACGACTGACGTTTTACGTCACATCCATATGGCGTAAAGTGACGAAAAGTGGCATAAAGATCGTCAGTTGCTTAAAGACGATTGGCGAAATAAGAAATAACTGTGCCGAATCATGGACTGACAAACATTATTTTTTACAATATAATCCCGACCACTCAGGAAGCAGCAAATGACGCAAGGTTCATTTTTTTTCGCAATCTGTGTAGTCAATTAGATCAATAATGCTGTTGAATAGCCGCGGGTGGTCAAATACGCGTGCCAATATGGTGTTTGACCGGACATGAAATACACAGGATTCAAATTCACACAATTAAACATGCTCTGGCTGAGAAAATGTACATTACGATATGGCGTTCGAACTAACATGATCCATGGAAATATGGACAATGCTTTGCATATTAACCCTTTGCATGCTAGTGTTGAAACTAACAGTCAGCTAATTAGAAGTATTTTTTTCTTATTTCTCTCTGTAAATATGTTATGGAACTTCATTGGAATTGCGTCCTCCGGATTCAATTGTAATGCAATTCCAAGACATATTCATGATATTTACACGGAGAAATAAAATAAAATACTACACATTAAGTTTACGTGGCATACTGGACTCTAACTGGAGAAACTCTTACAAACTTATCGATTGTTCGACGTAAATGTACACGGACAGACGGTTTTTGGTGTATTGGTGTTTAACGGTCTATCAGCAGCTAATGTCATTTAAGACCGGGCCAACGGGTTCGATCCCGTATTTAACCTCCTGCATTGGGGTGGAAATGCCAAAATCAGAACAGAATATTTACATCGAAAAAAATATATTCAGCCCTGAAATTACAATAACATGACATGGTGCCAGGTCCATACTACACCAAAGCCACTTAGCCCCTTCCCATAAAAGTAATAGGATTATGAATAGCCGTATTACTCATATAAGGGGTATAACCAGATTCAACTCTCAGATACAAGGATTCCAAAGACGTACATGAGGGCCTAACTAGGCCTGCGATCGGGATTCCGGTAACCCCGAACGTTAACAAATCGCATGCACGCACCTGCTACCAACTTCGACGGACGGACGGACATACGGTTGTACGGAACCTCAACAGCAACGCAATATGCTCCCATTGATATCGCATAGGCGGCATACTAATTAATTGTCATCTGCTATCTTTATCTAATTGTAGCCCACAAGTTTCCCAGCATGCACAGTTTACACTGGCAAAATTTAGCCAAATCGAAATAGTTCGTTGTCATAGCGACCAGTGTAGACCCAGACCAGCCTGCATATCTTAGCACTCTGACTGGGGTCTGCACTGTTCCCGATTACTTTAGTGAGAACTGCCTATGGTCGAGTCACCTTCTGGGACAATGCATATTTACGACGTGCGTGACCAGTATAGGCACAGATCAGCATACTATAACACATATAATAAATATTATACGATTTTCTAATTAGTTTAATAGCTGCCTGCAATGATGGTAGGCAGCTATGTATATAATGGGACCCGATATGTTTATGTTCATCACGAGATATAATAATATCTCTATTCCGGCATGTATAATAGATAATAGAAACTTGACGGTCACCCTAAACACCCCCAAAGGCTGGAAAAGGCTACAAAGGCGGTTCGAAGTTGCTTGTACGTCCGTTAGCGGATATTTATACCATACATTGTCATTGGATTGACTGAATTAGTATGTATTATGATCATTTTAATCATTTGAATGCAATAATCTACCACAAATATACGTGTTTTGGTAAACGTTATGTTAATAGGTGTTAATCACTCCAATTCCGCGCGGCCCGATTGGAGCAGGTGCGCGCTTAGACAATTTACCAAAACACGTATATTTGTGGTGGATTATTGTATTAAAATGATTACAATTCATAAAATGATCATAACACATAATAATTCAGTCAATTCAATGGGACAATTGGTCAACAAGGTTTACTATATCGAAAGAGATGTGATTTTGCACCTTACTTCGCATAGTATTCACGCAGTCATGTTGGCAACTTCCACAAAGGAAGTTAACCTTACCCGCCTTTCTCCATATTCCCCTCGGCATATGATCTGATGTTGGTCGCCCAAGTCGCACAGTCCCATTTTCTTAGCCGACCGCCCAAAATGCATATTGCGGTTAGCTCGTTAATGTTATCCAGGGGCGTAGCCAAGGACAACTTTCTGATACGCACACATATCAAATGGTAGAACAGTGGGTGAGCACGGCTCACTCGTCGACCTAGCGAAGTGAGGGAGAGTGCTAGGATTGTCCGTTTTATTTAAACGAAAATCCTATCTAACGCGTTTTCCTGCATTATTTACGGCACCATTTGTTTGTAATCGACATGGACGTTTGATACAAAATGCGTTCTGTTCCAGACTCAATAGCAACCCCCCCCCCCACCACCCCCAAGATTTTATTGCATATTTCGAAAAATAAGCCTTTTTTTTTTTAATTATTTTATTTTTTCTGGTACGCACATGCGTACGTGCGTATGCCTGGCTACGCCACTGTTATCTATACACCAATTACGCTCAATACAACTAAGATAACAGTATTATAACAATATGGGAATATATGTTACTATTTTTAACTGTTCGCCATTGATTTTGAAATGTGTATACATACACAAGTCACCATACAACTGTACAACTATTCAGTATATACACAACAGAATATATATATTTTTCAAAATGTGGCTGAAATACCATGTCTGAAAATCAACTGTTAATCAAACTTAACAATGGATAAGACGTAAAACATGATTGATGCATGGCAGAATATGCAAATTCTAAGCTACTCTCGAGCCTGACAATCATCAGACTTACATAATCTTACTTTACGCCAACAATTCCACTTTACGCCACTTAGGTACACCGCTATTTTTGGTTCACCAGGCTGTATAGGAAACAGACAACCAATTGATTTCCCATAGACCCACATTCACACAAACATGACAATCGCAAACTACCTGCGACAAAATCAATTTTGTTACTTCCATTCCTGGAGTCAGTGACCTAAGCCGGTTCTAGATCCATGCCAAACACGGGGTCATGCGGGTTGACTTCCACGAGTTATTTCCCCTTTTTTGACGGAACCGTCTACTTTCACTTTCGAAATCTCTATCTCACCCCCACATCAAGTCGCACACAGAAAAAATTTAACCTGCATGTGTAGAGCATGCAAATAATATAATAAAATGTTTGGCACAGACATACCTTTCCTGCAGCATCTATTTTATTTATCTATCTGTCATAATAATAACAATCAATACCGTTGTTCTGAGAATTTACTCCTTGTAGGACTGGTTTACCGTCTATATTATTCATAAGTTGACTGTGTCCTATAGTGTCCCGGGTCATTTTGTCCCGATTGCCCGTTCGCCCCGCGGGTCGATTCGCCCCGGTGACCTGTTCGCCCCGGGTCGGTTCGCCTCGGGTCGTTTCGCCCCGCTCATAATCTAAGTAGAGGGGGCGATATGTGATGTAGAGGGAGCGATATGTGATACACAAAGTTAATGGTGAAATAAATAAAATAATATTATCTGTCACTTTAGCCACCGTTTCATATAGAAAGATATGTAGACAACATATCCCCTATATGAAACAGCGTTGCCAGCTGGCACCACGAGGAGGTGTGACAGTTAGAATTCACGCAAAACAATACATATTTCAGACAATAATTATAATGTGCTTGGCATTGTTTTGTGTGCAATCTAATAGCCAGGCAAAAATATGGCTCTGAAAAGGGCCGTTTGTTTTCTTCTTTACCGTCTTCTATGTCGTCGTGTTGGCTGGTTGGTCTCACTCGAGCAGCTGTCGCAAGGCATCTGGTGGTCTGTAGAAATGGGCGCATCGCCGCAGGAAGGATGACGTAGAGATCTCGTTCGTGAGGTATGCGTCCCATGCTTTGCGAAGATCCTCCTCCAGCTTGGCTGAGGTCGACCTGACATCTCGCCCCACGTCCTCGGCGGTGATGCGCATGTCCACCAGCTCTGCCTCGCGACGAAGGAGGGGAACGAGGATGTAGAATCCTAAACCAGCTGCAACCGCTCGATGGTTCATCCTGTAGTGCCAACCTGAAACAATTGAAGAACATTCTATAATGTTGGGATGTTAAGCGTGACAGATAGGCGGACGGACAGACAAACATGTACAAACCATAATTGCAGTCGGGCCGAATCTGTTACATCATGATATTTGTGGATAGACAAAGTATGCACTATATAAAGAATATTCTATAATGTTGGTACATAATGGACGGACGGACAGACGGGCGGACATACAGGTACTAGACATAATGTATAAAGAATATTCTGAATACCTTCGACATCGTTGTTGGTGCGAACGGTGTGCTGGAAGACGGACCAGTAGCCTATTTCACCAACATTGCAAAGTATACTTTTCTAGCAAAGTATACTTTGAGGGAGTAATCATTTATTTCCCACAATGCATTATTGCATATAGAACTAACAACTGCATATATTTGATGATTAAAAGTATGCAGAAGTATTATACTGAATTTATTACATTACCACAGCCAAAATGGCTGTGATAATGTAATAAATTCAGTATAATACACAATAATAAATTTGTCCTAAAATTGAAATTTTCTCCTTCAAAGTATACTTTGCTAGATAAGTATACTTTGTAATTTTGATGAAATCGGCTACTGGAAGCCGACGGGAACGTGGAACTCAGAATCCACTGGCACTCCATGTACGATGTCAGTCGTCGCAATGGCTCCGTACGTGTTGGCGCGGATTCTCAGGCTGGCGAACGTCGGCTGAATATGTGTCGCCGGAAGAAAGGGCAGCGCGAGCAACTGGCTGATGTACCCATATGTCCCCTTCCTCTCCCGGTACGTGGTGACCAGCCCGAACTCCTGCGTCCAGTCGAAAACGCACCCCTTCAGCGAAACGTCAGCGAACACCTGTCTGATGGCTTGCCATGCAGCTGAAACGATCGAATGAGACATGTAAACCCACCCCCGAAAGAATTTACAAAATTTACACTTTTATTTCTTGTTATGGGTTGTTTGGTCTCTCTACGGCAGTTTTGTGTAAACGAGACTGGATGTGAAGTAAAGAGACTCAAAAATAAAAACAGGATTATGCATCTGTGAATTTTAACCCTTCGCATACATGGTGAAACTTTCGGTTCCGGCACTGTATTATAATAACTATATTTGCATATATAGTGAATGCCTTGACTGAATTGTCTGATTTTCGTAAGGTGGTGTAATTATGAAATAAGATAATTGGCCAGGTGTGCCTATTATTCAGGAAAGAAAATTAATACAACTATGTTCGACAATAATTGTATCTCCACGGGTCAAATTAAACGTATGTTATTATCTGTGAATCATCTTTAATCCTGATTGCAATTTGTATTAAAATATGTATTGTGGTATACATATTAACATTATAGTTTTATAGTCACGTATCAAATACTCGCAGATTATCCTTTTATAAACTTTCATAATGGTTAAACATTTTAACTAATTTAACTAACATACCTTACATTTAACCCCACAATTGGCACCATATTCAATACTCAGTAAAATCGGGGCGAACATACCCATATCATCTGCTATTTAAACCATATCAGATGCAACGTTAAGATCGGGGCGAAACGACCCACCTCAACCAGTATTCATAACCAGATCCAACGCAAGTTTAAAATCCGTGCGAATCGACCCAGGGCGAACCGACCCGATGCGAAACGACCCGGGACCCTGGCTGTGGCTAATTGTTCGAAAGAAGCAAGTGTTATTGATCGTGTTATGGGAACTATTTGAAGTTCAGACACTCACTGACTTTGCGCCTTAGAAAACAAGAACATTTGAAATCATAGCAGTTGGAATCTAGCAGTCTGACTCTGACTCATATCTGCATAAGTGTGGAATGCTCGAAATCCTGGGGGCACCATTTGGGGAATTTTGTAAACAAGCAAACAGCCTTTAACAGGAACAGTCGGCTGCGTTGAATTTTATCATATTATTTGAAGTAACGCTGCTTCTGTGAGCAGGTGACTACGATATGGATGATATATTCACGAAAGTACGGGAAGGCAACGCATTCCACGTCCGAGTTTGGTTGGACAACACTGAAAATGATTTAAACCAAGGGTAAGACTAAAACCTTTTTTGGACAAAATTATAATCTAGTCCCTATTCTCATGGATCCGTGCCCCTAAGCAGATAAATTCATATTGTGTGTATTCTGATTAATTTCTGAAAATGTATACTGTCATTTCAGCTAATTCTGTGCATCGGCTAGGGCGCAATTCACGTCAAATTTGGCCAGTACGTCGTAATAAATTATGTGGATTTTGGAATAAACAAGCCGATTAATTGCTACACTGTGGCACAATTTTATCACATTCCGATAGTTTGGTAAAATGTTATTCCGAATATAGTCAATATGTGTAAAACCCTCAGGCCCTGCTGATGGAATAGCTGTCTTATTTACTAAATTAACTGTTAAACGAAGAAACTAACCTGCCATGATAGTTCTGCTTCAAGTTTAATACCAATTTTGCTATGCTGATCCAGTATGCTGCTCGCCATTTTGTTTACACTACCACTGTAGTCTATTTCACCAACATTGCAAAGTATACTTTTCTAGCAAAGTATAATTTGAGGGAGAATTTTTCAATTTTAGGATAAATTAATTAATTTTGATTACACTGAATTTATTACATTATCACAGCCAATTTGTCTGTGATAATGTAATAAATTCATTATAATAATTATGCATACTTCTAATCATCAAATATATGCAGTTGCAATTAGTTCTATATGAAATAATGCATTTCAGGAAAAATAAATGATTACTTTGCAATGTTGGTGAAATCGGCTACTGATGCGCATCATTAACCGAAATAAATGTGACGTTGCAAACAGGCATGTGATGTCATACATCACACAATTTACGTCACTCACTGACGTCAGTACTTTATGACATTTTACCTGCACAAACACCTTTGTCAGTTCAAAGACTTTGAACTGCGTTGAATATTCAGGAAAGTTTGACTGCATATGGAGATGGTAATGCCATATAAATTTGTTTGGAAAGCCTTAGGTGTGCAGAATTAGTCGACACCATTGTACATCAACATCAAGTTCAAACACTTGACTGTGAGTGCACATAAGGAATTCACCAAAATTGTTGTTTATACCTCTATCATATGATGATACCTCTATGATGATTTCTGGGCTCTAACGGAAGGAGGTTTCTCCTTTTTTAGCCCAAAATCTTGCAGTAATTCTTCGGTTACTTGGATTGGTTCATTATTGCGTAGTGACGGTAGTGTATAGGGGTGGCACTGTTTACCCAAGTCTACCCAAATCTTCACATAATTACTATATGTGTTAATAAATAAAGCTATACACATCATAATAACGATGTTTGGACTGTACATACATAATGTATGTCATTAATTTGCTCATACCAGGGCCCATTTTAATGTTTTTATGTAAAATGGAAATATTTGTATATGAAATAAAGGGAGAGTACCGCGATAAACTTAATACTAGGAAACCAAGGAAGATAATCTATATTATTGTTGATGAACATTAAGATATACATATAAATTGTGCATTCTTTGGTTAATCTGTACGTCTGTAATCTGTGTACATTTTTTTATCGTGTGTTACGTTTCCTGTCCGTTTGCCCTTTTTATTTTCATTCGTGTGAATCTACACGTTAACACCACCCCCATTTCACCCTTACCCAACGTCCTCCTCATCCACCGGACACCCGCCCCTTTTCCCATCCAACACCCCATCATTGTACTATTTCCTGGTGTCCATTCATGTTATCCCTCTGTAATTTTCTGTCACCCACCTGTCTCTTTATCATATCCAGTTATCAACCTGATATTATATTGTATATTAGTGCTGTTACTTTTAAATATTGTCTTTTTAATTGTTATACCATCACATCCTGAACAATGAGTGACCCTCTAATATGTGCCATTTGTAAAGAACCTGCAGAGGGAGGTGAACAGCCACCATCCACCCTTACTGAAAAAGGGAGTGACGCCATCAACATAGCAAGTCAATCAAGAAATGATGACGACAGGGTTCAGGTTTGGGGGCGAAGTGGGCGATATTCTCGCCTTGATCTCTCGGACTTCGCCCTGTCCGTCCAGAAAAGCGAAGTCCACTTCGCCCTAAAGAAATCTCGGAAAATATAATCTCAAAAACCCAGCTAGAACCAAATTTGTGTCCGGTAATCCGGATATCTCATACACTGCTCATATCTCGCTAATTCCAGCTGGTATAATCCCACTTCTTGGCCGTGTACCGTGTCGGTCAGTGATCAGTTATCGAGATGTGTCAAGACACGAGAAAATCGGGAAAAACGCTCTTCTGTGACCAGTCTGGTTTTACCCTCAATATCCCGTCATAATCTCATAAATATCTTGGATCGTTCTGTATACAGATGATAGTTTTACATTCGCAGAAATATGCAATGAAATGGGTTCGTAAACTTTGTATTGGGGGCAGTATCATAGTTTGTTTACACAATCTTGTGTAAACTGCACATGCACATGGCTGGTTCTCCGTTGTATGGGCCCATGCTGTAACACGTGATGTGAAGGTTGCGGTATCGATTTTTCTATTGGATGACCTTGTTAAATTTATGCGGATTGCGGATCACTTGATAACTGGAGACATGTGACCTGTGCTGTGTACACCACAGGTGTATACCACAGGGTGTCGAGCTGTTACATGCTAAATTAATCGCGCTTATTGAATCGGGCCTTAACATCGAGGGACGTATTAATTAATTGGCGGTTTCTTCAATGAAAACAATATAATTCCTTGTTTGAAAGTCGTGTAGTGTGATAATTGATGCCCGAGATAATAAAAACCTTTTTTTTTAGCATGTTGATTATGTCGAATACATTGTTTTACATTACGATACTTGCAGAAAAATGAAGAAAAAAAACCTTAAAATAAAGTTTTGTTTCATATTATTATTGTGTTTATTCTTCTTACATGATAGTAATAGAAATATACTCTATGTCCAACAGAAGTGTATGTACCGAATAATGTGCAGGCAGTGTTCTATGGTACACTCAATTGGAAATGAGCACATTTCTAATACCAAATGAACTAAATAACCCCTTTCTCTAAATATGATTGATTAAATATTGGTGTTTAATGACATATCAACAGCTAAGGTCATTTAAGGTCTATATACAAGAACAGTTTGATGCTTTGAAAACATAGAGTTTACAGTTACGCGATAACCGTAAGAGAAATGTTCAGTGAAATTATGATTTTTATCACTTCTCCCTAATTTTGCCTCACTTTTCCCTATTTTGCCAGGAGGGAGAAGTCACTTCTCCCTAAATTTTTAGCCTAGCTTGAACCCTGCGTTCATACATCACCTGGGGAACTGGTTCATCAAGTCTGCCGCAAGAAATATACCAGCCAACAACAAATAGCGAAAGCACTGAAGGGGAAAGAACAAGAGCAAGTAGTCGACAGGCATGTGCGACTACGCTCGGCTGATGAGAAGGGATTCCATTATGACATAGACTGTTTGTTCTGTGGGAGGTCAGCTCATGTTGGGACCAAGAGGAAGAGTTCTGATTGTACTGTATTTGCAGTGAGGACAGTTGAGTTCAAGGACACGCTCTTGAAATCTTGCAATGAAAGAGATGATTGGGCAGCCATATTAAAAGCTTGTGTGCTGCATGTGCATGACCTGCATGCTGCAGATGCAGTGTATCACCAAGTGTGCTGCGTCAATTTTCGTACGAAGAAGCACATGCCAGCAGATCATAAGACCAGCGAAACAGTAGTCAAAAAACCCAAACTAGGTCGTCCACAAGAGGAAGAAAGGGTCAATGCCTTTCTGGAAGCTGCCCACTTCATGGAAGAAAATGACGATCAATGATCTTGTTAGCCGGATGGAAAACAACCTCCAAGGCACATGAAGTCCAAACTGAAGGCAAAATGTGGTTACCTTCAGAAACACAGCCAAAGCGATCCTTAATGACTTTTATTCTCACAGAAAAGCTGATCCCGAAACAGAGAAGAGGAGGATCATCGAAACTGCTGCCAGACTCATCAAAGATGACATTAAATCTGTAGACACATCCAATTATGTATATCCTGACTGTGACTCACTGAAGTCTGAAGAGGATGCCATCACCTATCTTCCAGAAAGCCTCAGGGTTCTACTGAAAGGGTTGTTTGGGGGCAAAAACGTCGGCATGAAAACTGCCTCCATCGGACAAGCAATCATGCAGGCGAGCCGACCAAGGCAATCAACTTGAGCACACAATCCTCAGTAAAGATTGGTGGCGAAGAAGTACAGGTGGATCCTCAACTACTTTTCCAGTGACTCACAGTTCATGCAAAAGCATCTCGAGATCTGGCATCAGTGTTCAAGTCCGAGATGTGCAGTCATCCACCAGCACTGTTTGACACCTCCCTGCTGCTTCGACAGCCACAGAAGCCAGTGCTAGCAGATGCCATCTGGGCCCTCCTCACAGCTGACCTTCTAGGGATCACAGGCCAAGTTCAGTATGTGCTGGATGGTGGAGCACTTGTTCATCGCATCCCATGGACACGTGGATCCACTTACAATGACAATGGCAGGTTGTACACAGAGTATGTCACAAGAATGTATGGGCAGGCAATTGTGGTGTTCGATGGTTATGAGGGCAATTCCACCAAGGACATGACGGAAACGAGCAGGTGGGAGGACTGGAGCAACTGTGACGTTTGATGAGGGCATGCCTGTTACAATGAAGAAAGACGAGTTCCTCGCAAATAACGCAAACAAGCAACAGTTCATCAACATGCTCAGTGGCCACCTGCAGAAGAAGAACTGTCGTACGTATCATGCAACAGGTGATGCTGATCTTCTCATTGTGCAGAAATCAGTGGAGTGTGCCACCACAACAAACACTGCGCTTATCGGTGATGATACAGATCTTCTCATGCTTCTCATCTACCATACCAACCTCGAGTTACATGACCTCTTCTCCCAACCCGAGCCAAAGAAGAGCATGAAGAACCCACGTGTTTGGAATATCAAGGCTATCAAGCAGCAGCTTGGTTCCAGTGTGTGCAATCACATCCTCTTCATATATGCAATCCTTGGGTGTGACACAACATCCCGTCTTTATGACATTGGTGAAGGAGCCGCCCTCAAGAAATTCACAACCAGTGATGACTTCCGTCAGCAAGCTACAGTGTTTGACACATTGTCAGCTTCCACAACAGATGTTGCGGCAGCAGGAGAGAATGCATTGGTGTGCCTGTACAACGGGAAGCCGGGGGAGGGACTCAACTCACTCCGACACAGGCGCTTTGTGAGAAGGTGGTTACTAGCACTTCACATGTACAGCCATAGAGCCTACCAACAACTGCTGCAGCAGCAAAGTACCACAGTCTCCGCGTGTACTACCAGGTGCAGCAGTGGAAGGGAACCGTAGATGAACTCCTGCCACCAGACTGGGGATGGAAAGAGAGTGATGGGGGACTTATCCCTGTCCAAACCGACTTACCACCAGCTCCACAGGAACTCCTGTAGGTCATCAGATGCAGCTGTAAGACAGATTGCAGCAGCCTCAGGTGCACATGCAAGAAACACGACATTGAGTGCTCTGTTGCATGTAGCAATTGCAAAGGATCAGGGTGTGCAAATTCATTTCAGGCAGAATGTGATGATGATGAAAACAGTGCTTGATCAACCAGACAAGTTAACATTATTAGGCCATTGAGGGAGAACGTCATCTTCTGACTCCATACTCTTGAGGGGTTCAAAGAAATTATCGGCAAGCGTCGGAATTCGTATGCGTTCCCTAGCCGAGACTGATGAACTGGATATCAAAAGACACTAGCATGTTTTTTTTCTATTACATTACATATGTCAGGCCATTATAAATGGATTTAAATCATCTATGTATCTTATCTGAAGGCACTGGCCATCTCAATACTAAAATCAGACCATATTCATATGCACATATGTTTTAGTATCAAATGTGTCGTTAGTGCGTCGCTAAAATCACATCATAAAGTAGCAAAAAGTGGTACCAGAGTACGGTTAAGAAACATAAATTTGAAAAAAATGCTTTCCACCACTTGGATTCCTTAGGACTTTTTATGTTATAGAGGATACTTTTATGAGTAATAAACAGTTGTCAGATTTTCTGTTGCAATTTGTGTGAGGTTCATCCCTTATTTGTCACAAAATGCCTGTACTAAATTGATGTAACCGGAATGATGTTGTACAGCGTGGTTTAGCCAGCTTATGCCCACAGGTCGTAGAATGACATAATGTAAACAATCTTTTTGATGTCTTCTAAACCGCAAATTATTTTAAAAGTCTCATATCCCCTCAAATGCTTTTGCGAAATCCAAATACACTGTATCCCAAGATTCATTTTCCTCAATAAACGTGGACCAATCTTCCATTACATCGAGTAGATGAAGGACACATGAACGGCCTGAACGAAAACCAAATTGTTCATTGGATATAAGATTGTTTCTATTTAGATGTTCAAAAATGGAAGCACGTACTAGCTTCTCAAGGCACTTGCAAACAACTGAGGTGAGACTTACAGGACGATAGTTGTCAGGAGTCGTTTTACTTCCTTTCTTAAATAAAGGTGTTACACGAGCATCCTTACATACTCTTCATATTTTACCACAGCAGGCCTCGACAAAGTTTTATTTTCTGACTCGTCCCACTGGACGAGAGAACATAAAAATCTACTCGTCCAGACTGGACTTCTACTCGTCCAAACTTTTGGTCAAATAACAAAACATACATTTTCAGAAATGGTAATTATATAATGTCTTTAATTAGTTTTAGATATAATTCGCCAGATACCCGTGATTAATTTCGCCTTTTCGAGTTGTTCATTGGATCTATCAATATCTCCGCCGCCCTGCAAAAACCGGCGTATGTCTGACATCTTGTTTTGTTTGTAAACACAGAGCAGACGACAGTTAAACAGGATGCTGAGTCACGGTGACTGGTTATAGAATGCACATATTAAATTCAGTAGTTGCAGCCATGAATGGGAATAAGTCGGACACAGTCTACATTGTATATGTGTATCTTGACAACGCAGAAATGCGAGTGTAGTAGGTAGTCTCCCTTTACCACGCTCGGTAATCAGTTGAATATTTTATTGGAATTTAATATTTCGCTTCGCAAAACTTCGCATTTGCATTTTCTCAGTGGTGATCTTCAAATTTCCACTCGCCCGACTGGACGAGCGGCTTTCAATTTGCACTCGCCCAGACTGAAAAGTTACTCGTAAATACGAGCGGACGAGTGGATTTGTCGAGGCCTGCACAGTCAATAGATTTTTGAAATATCAATAATATCGGAGTTGCGAAGATTTTAGCCATCATTTTCAACAATAATGGATTCAATTCATCAGGGCCCATTGATTTACCACCATCAAGTCCTAGGAGTATTTTTTCAACACTGCTTAATTCAAAAGTTATATACTATCAAGGGGTATATCAAATATACGATCAGGTACATTGTATGTGTGGAATATTTGTAACATCTTCTCGAGTGAAAACACTTGCAAAGAACACTTTTGCTTTCTCCTGATCAGTCTTGGTTAAAGAACCATCGCCACGTTTCAGATTTGTTACATTAGACTGTTTTAATCTTGCTTTTTACGTATTTCCAGAAATGTTTAGTACGATAGAATGATGACGATACTACAAAGCTTTATTTCAACTCTGTGTGTATCATAGCTATTGTTTCTCACAGTAGGGTATACGTGATGTGATTGTCCAACTGTCATTTGGCCTAGCGTTTTCACGATCTCGTGTAGAGGTCGAGATCGCGTAATTGCGAGATTGTTACATGACACGAACAGAACACCATTAGAATTCTCATGTCTTAGGAGGTGATTGTCATGTTTTGTAAAAAAAAAAAAAAAAAATTCTACTAAACATGTTTTGGCAGCATATGAGAATCGTCTCCTAAGACGATTTACGTGTTCTGTTAGGGTCATGTTACAATCTCGCGTTTTCTGATTACTGATAGTGATTACTGATGGTAGACACGTATTGGTTTTCGCTAGTCGCATATGTAATAAGCCCGGTTTTGTCCGATCACGTCTTGCATCATATGCATGTGCGGTTACCGACTGTGACGTGTGTCGGAGAGTGAGACATCAAAGGTTACAAAAAGGCTTCTAAAGGTTAAGTCGTGTTGATCGAACCTTTGAATCACCGACACAAGAGAAGTGTTTGATAAAAATAATTCTTCTATAAATTTATTGGTCGGAGAGAAGGTGCAGAATCTCCGGGGAAAAAAGGGTAACAGAATCTTTATTTTCTCAATAAACATGTATTGGCAACACATCAGAATCGTCTAAGACAAGTATCATGTTTGTCCACATTTGTTCAATTTCTTAATAATAACATGTTTTGGCAGCACATGAGAAAAGGAGATGATTTTTACGTGTCCTGTTCGTTTTCGCGATCTTGCACATAGGTCGAGATCGCGAAAACGAGAAACGTGATCGATCGCGAGAGCTGAAACGAAAATGCAACATATTCTTAACAAAACATGTTTAGACAGTATTGTGCATATGAGAATCGTCTCCTTAGACGATTTTCAAGTTTTGTCAAAACATGTTTTTTACTATTGCTTTTAAGTTCCCTTAAAATGCTAGTGGCAGGGTATTTACCCATCCATTTTACCCATTTTGTGCATTGCGCACACAAAGGGAAAAATTCACCGTACAAATACCCACATGTAAATGTCCGATAAACACCTTGACACTGTAAAATAACCAATTTCTGCATGTGTATGTTCATGGGTGGGCCTTTCACGACAACCAGCTGCGGTTCCGAAGCCGGTTCCGACCCATTTAAACACTGCTTGCGATCCCTTTCATATGCAGTAACCATGGCTGACTACGATGGTAAGACGATAGTGAATGCGGTATATCATGCAGTGGTGATATCAGGCTTCAGTATACGGTTCGCTTGACTATCAAAGATGGTCTTTGGGGGATCCACCCCCAAGTTGGATATGACGGCGAGACATGTAGAACTTGTGACCTTAGATGTAGAGGCCGCAGTTGGGACAAATCCCTGCAACATGTGTTGTCACTTAAAGAAAAGATGTTTTTGCAACAGTATAAATGTACAGCACCTGCGTAACACACAAGAAGAGGATGATACAAATATAATTTTGCATAGCCTAGATGCTTCACATTCAATCACCAGACACCGATGTCCTAGTGCTTGCCATTTGTCGGTACAGCCAACTTTGTGAGGACACATACTTTGTCACAGGAGTTGGGAATAATAGGTGAGCTATCCCGTTAGCCCAGATTGTTCGTGCTCTTGGGGTCCTGAGGATTGTCGGCTGTCATGCGTTGAGTGGAGCTGACCAGACTGGAAGGTGTGCCGGAAAGGGCAAAATCAGTTGTTGGAAAACAGTAAATAAGTGTTCCGCTGAAGTAACATCTGCATTTCTTGATTTGATTGCTTCCAGGAGTCTGATATCAAAGACTCTGGAATCTATCGAGACATTTGCATGCCAGCTCTACGATCCCTGAGCCAGTATTACTATGTTGGTGAATTGAGATGGAAACTCTTCACAAAGAAATAGTTAGAGTGTCAAAAATTGCCCCTTACCCGAGGAGCACTGAAGCAGGCAATTACAAGAGCACATTACCAGGCAATGGTGTGGTATCAGGATGATGTTCAAAACCCAGATTTACCAACTGAATATGACTGGAAAACGGTTCCGATTCCAACAATGGAACCCCTGGCCCCCCCGACAGTGATAACCCATCTGATAAAGTGTGGGTGTAGAAAACAAAATACCCTTCCCAATGCTCCTGAAGGTCACATAACATGAATTGTTCTGAAATCTGTCGGTGTGGAGCAGATGACGAATTGTGCAACAATGTACGTCATTATATTGTGGGACGATGAGGAGGAGGACTATGATCCTTCCCTGTGATGTGAACCATAGCAAATACATACAAATAAGTGCCTGTTGATCATATACACCAGACACTAACAACAATCAACACGGTTGATACTACGTAATCAGTAAATCAATGGGAAGTCAAATTGTCAAAGTGAAACGGTAATAATATCATTGATAAAATAAATTGAGGGCGGGTTAAAACATGCTTCATTAACACCTAAAAGTCCACAAAGGAGTACTGATAGATGTCATCATTCGATGACAATTAGTTTAAAAGTTAGCATTTTATTACTCGATGCTCTATTTGGCGGCCATCTTGTGTTACACGTTCATGGATATGGTGTCGCTTGTTACTGATTTCTTACATAATGTTCCTCTGATGGGAATAGCATATAAAGCATACATTATGATAATCATTAGTTCAAAATCATTGCTTTTCAGTTATAAGCGGCCATCTTGGTGGCCATATTGAATTACCTAACCCGGCTAATTTTTAAATTTGAGATATACAATGGATTTTACGAACTCCAACCCCCCAGTCGTTTTGTTTATGCAACTGAATAGTAATTAGTGTAGAAGATATATTTCTGTTAATTGTTGTTGGCCATCATGGTGGCCATCTTGAATAACACGTTTTTTCTGGGATCACGGTTTTGCTGACATCATACCACTACAGCGGCATCGGTTACATGTTGATTTTCTGAGAGATTCAGCATTTTCTCTTCAGTTTTCCAGCTTGGCTTCATGTGGAACATAATACGAATGTGCGCATTTTCTCCGTTTTTGATGCAATACGGGGTGCCGTATGTTCAGAAAAAATGGCAGCATCGATTTTTGACATGCTAATACATTACAAAAGACAGCCCAACTAGTTGCCAAAATTTATAATTCCATGTCCACGGGAATACGTAGGCACCCTTAACTGGTGTTAATGAGTAATTAACTACTTATTTGCTGCTTGAATGACTAGATCCAATAACAGAAGAGCGTTTGCATCATTTTATGATGCCCTCGTTGCACATGACACAAGATCCAATTTGGCAGCCGATCTAATGTGATTTCCTACATGTATGTATACATTTTAATTAGCCTTATATTATATCTGATATGTATCCCTTGCCAGCCCTTCAAAATTGGGAAAGGGTGTCTGGAAAGGCTTTTCAAGAAGGTGAAACAAACAATGCAAACATGGCATTTTGTATTCGACTAGCGAATGAACCGATTGCCAGCTGACAGATAACATGAACGTTAACAATGTTCCAACAAATGTAGACAGAGTTTCTCTTGCACTTTCACACAAATCTCATTATGATAGAAACAGCGTACTAAAGGCAGTAAGCTATTTTAGAGACTGAACTGCAAGCAGTGTATGTCATGATCTGACTACCTGGATGCACAGGTAGTTCTTGGGCTATGTTGGTTGCATATAACATGATGTATACATGTATTGTAATCTGGCAGCCCAAATGCAATCAGCATTATTACATTGATTATGTATCTACACTGTCTGTCTTAACTGCAAATAAAACAGAGAGGAAATGCAAGATGTATAATATGGCATGCATTTATTGCAATCACTAGTTCTACATTTGTATGTATTATAGGTGTTTGGCAGACATTTTCCAAATATACAAATAACTACTATGCATAATATTGTGTATAAACATGTTGCCTATAAGTTCATATAATATTGACAAGATCTAAAAATGTAAGCCAGAAAGAGTGCTACCCTGCTTCACTATTTCTCGGAATGAGGGAACTATAGTAGGCGGCTCAATGAGAAATAGAGGCACTTGTACCTCATACGAATGAAGTTGCTCGGCGTGGGAAATTTACCCACTGGTTTTTGTCTCGCCTGCGAAGCGGAAAGCGAGACATAGGTTTTGCTTTTCCGGAGTCGTCGGCGTCAACATTCAATGTTAAGTTTTCGTGTTACGGTCATTACTTCAACACCTTATCAGCTACAGTCATCAAACTATATACATACCTTTACATGATATGTAGATGAATATAGGAATATTAAAAAAAATTCTGGGCTCCAGGGTCAAGGTCAAACTCTATTTCTTTCCATGCTACAAACTGAACATTAATGCATGAAGACCTGTTTTCTCGTGCGCTCTGTACACCTTACCTGTAGAGAGAACAATAGCCTTCTCCAGTTGAACACTTGTGCATGTGCAAATTTTCAGCTTGACCACTAAATGTCCAGCTAAATTATTACAGGTAATTTATACAGGTAAATTATTATACCTGGGTATTACATTTCCGTAAACTGTGTTGACAATATTGTGGCAATATGTGGACCTGTGCAGATGATATGTAGATAAATATAGGACTATTATAAAAATTCTGGGCTCCAGTAGCGAACTTTATTTTTTTGTTAAGTTTTAAAAAAAAAATTGTGAATTTTTTTCCATTTTTAGCCACGTTTTTTTTGGAAAAAAAATCCTTTTAAACTTTTTTTTTATTATTTTGTTTTCCATTTTTAGCCAGGTTTTTTTTGGCGTCCACAATCAATGTTAAGTTTTCGTGTTTCAGTCCATTTCTTTGTTTGGTTAAAGTTTTTCGTTATACTATATCTCTGCAACTGCTTCGCCCATTACCTTGAAACTTTACATGGGTGTTTATCATCATCCATATTTTCATTCTACCCCCAACCGTGCGGCCCCTGTGCCCAATGTCAAGGTCAAATTACTTTGATTTTTTAGCCAGGTTTTTTGAGAGAAAAAAATCTAGGCTATTGGATTGGCGAAAGCCGGGCGGGCGGGCGGCGGGCGGGCGGCGTCCACAATCAATGTTAAGTTTTCGTGTTTCAGTCCATTTCTTTGTTACTGTACCACCTAGGACGACCAAACATTCACAGCTTCATAATCAAGGGGTGCCCACCACATATCACTATCCAACATGTTACTTTTTTTTTAACTTCACCCATTTTTTCCGCGCAGTCGACTTAGCCATTTTCAATGTTAAGTTTTCGCGTTTACAATGTTAAGTTTTCGTGTTTAAGTCCATTTCTTTGGTACTGTACCACCTAGGACCACCAAACTTTCACAGCTTCATAACCAAGGGATGCCTACCACATACAACTATCCAACATGTGACCATTTTTAGCCAGGTTTTTTGAAAAAAAAATCCAGGCTATTGGATTGGCGAAAGCCGGGCGGGCGCGGCGGGCGGCGGGCGGCGTCCACAATCAATGTTAAGTTTTCGTGTTTGAGTCCATTTCTTTGTTACTGTACCACCTAGGACCACCAAACTTTCACAGCTTCATAATCAAGGGGTGCCCACCACATATCACTATCCAACATGTTACTTTTTTTTAACTTGACCCATTTTTTCCGCGTAGTCGACTTAGCCATTTTCAATGTTAAGTTTTCGTGTTTACAATGTTAAGTTTTCGTGTTTAAGTCCATTTCTTTGGTACTGTACCACCTAGGACCACCAAACTTTCACAGCTTCATAACCAAGGGGTGCCTACCACATACAACTATCCAACATGTGACCATTTTTTTACCTTCACCTATTATTTCTACGTAATTAACTTAGCCATTTTCAACGTTAACTTTTTAACGTACGTCTGGTTAAAGTTTTTTGGTTTTAAAACTTTTTCATTATACTATATCTCTGCAACTGCTTCGCCCATTATTACCTTGAAACTTCACATGGGTGTTTATCATCATCCATATTTTCATTTAACTAACCCCCGACCGTGCGGCCCCTGTGCCCAATGTCAAGGTCAAATTACTTTGAATTTTTTTGTTAAAGTTTTTTCCTGTACTATATCTCTGCAACTGCTTCACCCAATACCTTGATACTTCACATGGGTGTTTATCATCATTGTCGCACCTGCTGGCGGAAAGCGCGATCCTGTGCCCAATGTCAAGGTCAAATTACTTTTAATTTTTTTGTTAAAGTTTTTTTTCGTGTACTATATCTCTGCAACTGCTTCACCCAATACCTTGATACTTCACATGGGTGTTTATCATCATTGTCGCACCTGCTTGCGGAAAGCGCGATCCTGTGCCCAATGTCAAGGTCAAATTACTTTGAATTTTTTTGTTAAAGTTTTTTTTCGTGTACTATATATCTGCAACTGCTTCACCCAATACCTTGATACTTCACATGGGTGTTTATCATAATGTCGCACCTGCTTGCGGAAAGCGCGATCCTGTGCCCAATGTGAAGGTCAAATTACTTTGAATTTTTTTTTTAAAGTTTTTTCGTGTACTATATCTCTGCAACTGCTTCACCCAATACCTTGATACTTCACATGGGTGTTTATCATCATTGTTGCACCTGCTTGCGGAAAGCGCGATCCTGTGCCCAATGTGAAGGTCAAATTACTTTATTTGAATTTTTTTGTTAAAGTTTTTTCGTGTACTATATCTCTGCAACTACTTCACCCAATACCTTGATACTTCACATGGGTGTTTATCATAATTGTCGCACCTGCTTGCGGAAAGCGCGATCCTGTGCCCAATGTCAAGGTCAAATTACTTTGAATTTTTTTGTTAAAGTTTTTTCGTGTACTATATCTCTGCAACTGCTTCACCCAATACCTTGGTACTTCACATGGGTGTTTATCATCATTGTCGCACCTGCTTGCGGAAAGCGCGATCCTGTGCCCAATGTCAAGGTCAAATTACTTTGAATTTTTTTGTTAAAGTTTTTTCGTGTACTATATCTCTGCAACTGCTTCACCCAATACCTTGATACTTCACATGGGTGTTTATCATCATTGTCACACCTGCTTGCGGAAAGCGCGATATCGTCAGCATTTTGGCATACGTCCATCCGTCCGTCCGTTCGTCCGTGTTTCCGGTTAAAGTTTTTTGGTTAAAGCTTTTCCATCTACTATATCTATTTTTTTAGTGTCCATGCCTCGCCCCAAGGCGCGACATGCAGGCCACGGCCATCTAGTCTACAAAAAGTGGGTATAATTATGTTATCCAAGTGTCTATGCTTGGAAAAAACCTGGCCTTCGTGGCTTTGCCTCGTTTCTTGTTTTACCTTCACCTATTATTTCTACGTAATTGACTTAGCCATTTTCAACGTTAACTTTTTAACGTACGTCTGGTTAAAGTTTTTTGGTTAAAACGTTTTCCTTATACTATATCTCTGCAACTGCTTCGCCCATTACCTTGAAACTTCACATGGGTGTTTATCATCATCCATATTTTCTTTCTAACCATCAACCGTGCGGCCCCTGTGCCCAATGTCAAGGTCAAATTACTTTGAATTTTTTTGTTAAAGTTTTTTCCTGTATTATATCTCTGCAACTGCTTCGCCCATTACCTTGATACTTCACATGGGTGTTTATCATCATTGTCGCACCCGCTTGCGGAAAGCGCGATATCGTCGGCATTTTGGCATACGTCCTTCCTTCCGTCCGTACGTCCGTGTCCGGTTAAAGTTTTTTCGTTAAAGTTTTTCCATCTACTATATCTATTTTTTTAGTGTCCATGCCTTGACCCAAGGCGCGACATGCAGGCCACGGCCATCTAGTCTACAAAAAGTGGGTATAATTATGTTATCCAAGTGTCTGCTTGGAAAAAAACCTGGCCTTCGTGGCTTTGCCTCGTTTCTTGTTTGTGTACTATATCTCTGCAACTGCTTCACCCATTACCTTGATACTTCACATGGGTGTTTATCATCATTGTCGCGCCCGCTTGCAGAAAGCGCGATATAGTCGGCATTTTGGCATACGTCCGTCCGTCCGTCCGTCCGTGTGTCCGGTTAAAGTTTTTCCATCTACTATATCTCTTTTTTTAGTGTCCATGCCTCGGTAACCATTGGGCCTATAGTCACCAAACTTCATGGTCATGGTCCTTAGGTAGGGGGATTACAAAATTGTTAAAATGACGTCATTACATAATCCAAAATGGCCGCCGTCTAAAAATAGCACAAATTCTTCAAAACTCTTCTTCTCAAGAACCGCCAACCGCCCCCGTGACCCACAGTATTAGCCCACGGCGCATCACCGTGCCAGCGTACAGGTAATGTGGTCAGAGAGGAGTGCATATATGGCTGACAAATTTGAAAATCGTCTCATATGCACAGTACTGTCAAAACATGTTTTGTTGAGAATACGTTACATTTTCGTTTCGGCTCTCGCGATCACATTCGCGTTTTCGCGATCTCGATCTACGCGCAAGATCGCGAAAGGAGACGATTCTCATATGCACAGTACTGTCAAAACATGTTTTGTTGTGAATATGTTAAATTTTCATTTCGCGATCCATCAGCTTCGCGTTTTCGCGATCTCGGCCTATGCGCAAGATCGCGAAAACGCGAAACAAGTTTTGTTGAGCATATGTTTCATTTTCGTTTCGCGAAATTGTAACATATGTACAAATCGTCTTAGGACGATTGACAAAACATGAGACGATTCTGATGTGCTGCCAGTACATATTTATTGAGTAAATAAGGATTCCGTTACCTTTTTTTTTGAGATTCCACACCTTCTCTCCGACTAATAAAATGGAAGAAATATTGTTATCAAACGCGGTGAAAACTGCTATGCTATAAGAGAGATAAGTTCCATTCCATTAAGAAATATGTGTAGAGTAATTGATCGTAAATGTGCTGCTCTTGTGTCGGCGTGTTTCAAAGATCAGATCGACACAACTTAACCTTTAGATGTCATTTTGTAACCTTTGATCATAGGCGGCGAAAGCCGAACATTATTGGGGGGCCCAATGTTGAGGGCCCAAAGGGCCCGATAGCGCTAGGGAGGTCCGGGGGCATGCCCCCCGGAGATTTTTGAAATCCAGGTGGTGTGAAACGCCATTTCCTGCATTCTCAGCAAAGTTCTCAGCAAAGTTCCCAGTACTCATGATTACACAAATATATTAGAATAAAAAATCCAAAATTTACAGAATTATTGGGGGGAGGGGGGGGGCCTAGGACCCCCCGGCTTCCGCCGCCCCTGCTGATGTCTCACTTTCCAACGCCGACACACGTCCCAGTAGGTCACCGCACGTGCATATGATGATGTATGACGTGATCGGACAAAACCGGGCTTATTGCATGTGACTAGCGAAGACCAACACGTGTTCACCATCAGTAGATCGTAACATGTCCCTAACAGGACACGTAAATCGTTTTAGGAGACGATTCTCATATGCTGCCAAAATATGTTTATTAGAAAAAATAATATTATTTTTTTTGGACAAAACATGAGAATTGCCTCCTAAAACACGAGAATTATAATGGTGTTCTCTTAGTGTCGTGTAACTCGCATTTACTCGATTTTGACCTCTACACGAGATCGCGAAAACCCTTTCATATGTATCTGACATATTCCCCAATATCCACATTTCTTCTATTTTTTTAATTAAACTAGATTGGTCAGTAAGCGAGGCTTACGGAATACCCCCCCCCCCCCCCCCCCCCCCCCCGCGTGGGCCCAGGTACCCCTAAAATATGTAAAAATTTCCAAGTGTGTGGGCTTGTGACCTTGACTCTGGGATTAGCGCGAGCGGCATGAACGTGAATTTGTCACAGGGTGGTAGAGGTCCATTGGAGCAATGAGTGTGTGAAATGTGAAGCAGATCCGAGCAAGGAAATAGAAGTTATAACCGATTTCTCTGATGTTAAGTTTTGTAAAGAGACTACCGTATGACCTCGAATTAACGCCCCCGGAGGCGTTACATTTTACAAAAGGGGGGCGTTTATTAGCCAGTAAAAAAAAAAGAAAAAAAAAAGAAAAAAAAAGAAGAAAAAAAGAAAAAAAAAAATTACCAAGGACCGCCAATTTCAAACACACAAATAAGGATTTAAGGATTATTTGTGTTTGAAATTGGCGGTCATTGGTAAACAATTTTTTTTTTCTTTTTTAATTTGTGGGGGTGGGGGGGGGGGGGTGTTTATTAGGAGGGGGGCATTAATTCGAGGTTATACGGTATGTATGTGACGTTGACCTCGAGATCAGCGGGGATTTGTCACAGCATATGAAATATATTTAAGAATTTTCAATGAAAGAAATAGAAATTATAACATATTTCTCTGATGTTAAGTTTTGTAAAGAGACTAAGTATGTGACCTTGACCTTGGGATCAGCGGGGTTGGACAGTCGTAGATTTGTCACAGCATGATAGTACAACCTTAGAGGAATGCACAAGTGAAATAATAAGAATTTTCAATGAAGGAAATAGAAGTTATAACTTATTTCTCTGATGTTAAGTTTTGTAAAGAGACTAAGTATTTGACCTTGACATTGGGATCAGCGGGGGTTGGACGGTCATGGATTTGGCACAGCATGGTATTAGAGCCTTACAGGAATGCATGTGTGAAATATTAAGAATTTTAGATGAAGGAAATAGAAGTTAGAACAATATTTCTCTGATGTTAAGTTTTATAAAGGGACTAAGTATTTGACCTTGACCTTGGGATCAGCGGGGGTTGGACGGTCGTGGATTTTGGCACAGCATGGTAGTAGAGCCTTACAGGAATGCATGTGTGAAATATTAAGCATTATATATGAAGGAAATAGAAGTTAGAACAATATTTCTCTGATGTTAAGTTTTTTAAAGAGACTAAGTATTTGACCTTGACCTTGGTATCAGCGGGGTTGGATGGTCATGGATTTGGGACAGCATGGTAGTAGAGCCTTACAGGAATGCATGTGTGAAATATTAAGCATTTTAGATGAAGGAAATAGAAGTTATAACAATATTTCTCTGATGTTAAGTTTTGTAAAGAGACTAAGTATTTGACCTTGACCTTGGGATCTGCGAGGGTTGGACGGTCGTGGATTTGGCACAGCATGGTAGTAGAGCCTTACAGGAATGCATGTGTGAAATATTAAGCATTTTAGATGAAGGAAATAGAAGTTATAACAATATTTCTCTGATGTTAAGTTTACGGACTAAGTATTTGACCTTGACCTTGGGATGTGCGGGGGTTGGACGGTCGTGGATTTGGCACAGCATGGTATTAGAGCCTTACAGGAATGCATGTGTGAAATATCAAGCATTTTAGATGAAGGAAATAGAAGTTATAACAATATTTCTCTGATGTTAAGTTTACTGACGGACGGACGGACAAGCTGACTCCAGTTTTACAGCACATGATTATCGTTTCCTAAGGCGATTATGATACTACAGTGTCCTGTTAGGGCCCGTTGCATTCTCGCGTTTTCTCGCACGGACAGACACGAGGACGAATATATTGACAAACTGTGTGGCGACTGTGTACCCGAGACTAACTTGGGCGAACATAATGCAAATCTCGGACAGATGGAACGCAAGGTGTGGGATCACGTGTTTCCGAACGACGTGACGTCATGTTTTTTTAGATGTGTTTACAGTAGATTTCCTTTAATATCTATCTAATGGAATGACATATTTTTATGAAATATATACCGCAGCAAATGCGGTACACGCCGCCTTTTATTGTATCGGCGACATTAATCTCATAATTCTGTCGTTTTGACGAAGAATCGGTTACCGTAAATGTAAATAAAAACTAAAGCACGTGAATGTAAGAAAAAAACGGTACTCGATTACGAAAATGAGTTGCTGCATTTAATTTTCATTCGTTTGTTCCATGCACCTGGCTTGATTGTTTTCGCCTTTGGTATCTGACTCAACATAATAAAATTGACACATTGCATGCTAATTAAGCAATTACGCGGCTAATCACAAGGAATTGTCGCCAATGAGTATAGGATCGAGTAAATACAATATCAGAGGGTTGGCCGCAACATAAGTGTTGTAGTTTGCGCACCTGAATTTAACAGATTATTAATTGGCATGTGCATTCAATAATTGGATGCACCTGACGTTAATTATTTACTAACAACCTAATTCGACAACGACCTCCAATTAAGGAAACCATTTTTATTATTCTACGATGATATGTCGTGCAAAATCAAGTTAAACATGTGCATCTGTTTGTGCCTTTTGTCAATCAAAACACATATTTTGCATTTAACAAACATCATTGGAACCTAGATTTTCAATTGATAAAGCATAAAATAATAAAGCAAAACATCGCAAAACGCCGCATTTTCTGTCCATCAAAACGCCGCAAATTGTGGCAAATGTGCCGGTGATCCGTTTTATGATTTCGCCGCGTTTTGCCGGAATTGACTTGGGTCACGATTGCGGCAATTTATTTTAACAATTGCGGCAATACCGCAATAACTTTGCGACGCTTTGCGGCATTTCGCGGCAAACCAGCGATTTGCCGCAATAGGTAGGAAATTCCGCGCTGGCGAAAAACTCCGCAAAGCAAAAAAAGTGCGGGTTTCGCGGTGGCTGTACTGTATAGGTGGACAAATTGCAGACCGTCAGCCAGAAATGGAAACCCCCCCCTGTGGGATTTTTGCAGACATATTTTTTCTGAAACTACATTCAATTACGAGTTCTATGCCGTATGTCTGCGCTCTGTAACCCGCTGGATGAATGTTTGGCACCATTTTGAAGCATACCACCCTCGGACTTTTTCGCAATTGTGAAAAATTGAAAATCAACTGTTTTTTATCATTAGAAACAACTGATATGGCAGTTTGTATGTTTTCTGATGTGTTCATAACTATGTAATGGAATCATTTTCAAATAAATAATATCTGCTAATTCAGATGAAGAATTTTGCACGTATTGTTACCCCACCCACTGAATTTCACTGGCAAAACACCTACCTTAATAACTCCATAAAAGTATGGTATTTTTGTATTTTCTTCGTGTCAATGGTACCTATAGTAGTGTTAATTGCATAGGTATATCAGTGTTCTGCCAAGGACGCGGGATCGCGCCATTGGCGCGGAAAAATCGTCAATGGCGCAAGAAAAAAATTACCGATGGGCCAACGGGCGCATTAAATATTCTAGTCTTCGAATTTAGCCGCTGGTCCGATGCCCGAGGCCAGTAAACTTTCCGGCGGGCCAGTAAAATTCAGAAGCTGGCAGGCCCGGCGGACCAGTAGAAATTTTCAGCATAATTCAGAATATGCGAAACACAAATTCGTCTTGTTTATTATTTTCTATCAGGAAGGATCGTAAACTGGTCCCAAGTAGTACGTTCCTCATATTCAACATGTTCTTGTGTAACGTGTGGAGCATACGACCGGCAACCAGTCTGATCATCGTTGTACATGTGATATATACGCGTGTATTTTTTGTTGCGACGCACCGTTCTCAGCGTGTACTTTTCTTCATGTCGCTGTGACAATAAAAGTCACGGGTCGATAGTTTCAATAATCTCCTAGCCAAACATTGCTTCTGGCTACTATAATTGTCAGTTAAAAACATGTGTTATTCTCGTGGCCAAGTTATTTATACAGTACAGCCAATCGCTGGTAAGTAAAGGCAGCCCTTAGTGGCATGATTGACAGGTTACTGTGGCAAAAGACGTTGGCAATATATCTATCAGCGATTGATCATGAACCCGTTATAGTTAACTCCCTCCGAATGCTCTCAACCAGACAAACAAACACGCCTTTTAACAGGCGCCAGATGCGAGTTCTTTCTGGCTAGTAAAAATAATAAGCTGAGTCGCCCGGTGGCGAACGAATTTCGTAGTTGTCTACACACATTTTTGTCAGCTTATGACACTTTGTGGGATACCATTTCCGAAATAAAAATAGCATCCATTCGTTAGCTACGATTGTGGGTATACCCACTCGAGGCGCCACCTGACGAACCGAGTCGTGACAAATTCAGCGGATGCGGAAGCCTATATGATTGCAATTTTCTTTTTCGCCGAAAAGTGTGAAAGAATTAAATACGAAATCAATATATTCTAATGAAATCCTTTGATGCCGAAAACAAATATTGTTTATTACATTACTAACTGTTTATTTCAACCAAATATGACTACAGTGCAGTTTCCGTTTTTGTTCCACCGTAGACAACACTTGCAAACTCAACGCGAACGCAACGCGAACGCAACGGTTTGCTGTAGCGTTGTATACGTTGTTTAAACGTATAATACGGTTCGTACACGTGTAATACACATTGTCAAACCGTTTAGTTTAAAAGCGTTGTATACGTTGTTTAAACGTATAATACGGTTCGTACACGTGTAATACACATTGTCAAACCGTTTAGTTTTAAAGCGTGTAATACGTTTAGCTTCAAGGTGTATAACACGCTTTGGCGTATACATATGTAGCGAGGTGAAAGAGTTGAAACGTGCACAACGCTTTACCTGGAAGCGTGTAGCTATATGAAAGCGTTGAAACGTGTACAACGGTTACACGTTTTAACACAAATACCTGTTCGGCCCCGATCTCTTCGAGGCGTCCTTGTTTCGTCCATTTTAAAATATCGCGAATACATACCCTCAGATCGAGTTCAAAGTACATCGGCGGTGTGATTTAGCACTTCAATTGATCCCTAATCCCTGATGACTAATGAGTCACGCTTTTAACACGACAGATGTACCTTGTCGTTTATCAAAATGTTTGAGAATTGTAGATCACGTGAGCCGGCTCATCAGGATCTGCGGCATTCCTATGTACATTTTATATACACAAAAATGACGCCTAATACAGCGTAATGTAACAGGTCCTAACTTAATATGGAATAGCCCGGGCCGATAGTCCGTGTCAGTTAATTGGGGTTAAATATTACGAACACAGATAAACACAGTGCATGGTTTCTTTATTTTATTTTAACATCATCAGAAATGGCGAGTCTAGGAACTCTCGTATTATCTTTACGCTGAAGCCAGTCTATTTCAGTCACTAATCCGCTATACACCTGTCCCACGCGTGTGTTAAGATTAATCGATATTTGGAGAAACTGAATACACAGCGAGCTGCACACTGGTTTAACACGGATATGGCCCGCGGATATGTGTCATAAATTACTTGGTGGTCAAAACCGGTAAATTTACAAGGTTTATAGCGAAATAGCAGCCGACTGGCAATTTTTCTCGGACCGATTTTTAAGACTAGTTTTCAAATCTCAATCGGTCTGAGAGTTCAAAAATCGGTCCAGAACCGGAAAACTGAAAATGTTAGAAGCCCTGCAGTGAGTCTAGAAGTATATATACACACACGAAGAACGATCAGAGCATGCGCATTCTACGCGATACAAGGTTGGCATACCAAAACGTGTAATGCGTTAAAACCCGTGGAAACGTGTTATACGTATAACACGGTTTCATCTGTACGGTGCTGTGTACATGTAGATGCGTGTAACCGTTCGTCGAAGAAAGCGTTAAATCGTTTAAACGGTCTACCTTAGCGTTGTATACGCTTACAACCGTTGTATACGTTTACAACCGTTGTACACGGATTACACGCTTTTGAAACTCAATACGTTGTTTACAACCGTTGTATACGTTTACAACCGTTGTACACGGATTACACGCTTTTGAAACTCAATGCGTTGAACACGGTTTGTTCGACTTTCGCGCATGCGCAAGAGTGGGGAAACACAACGCATGGCCGAAAACGTATTACACGTAGACGACACATGGTTTGAAATGCAACTAACGGAAACTCCACGGATACGCAACGCACAACACTTTGTACACGTATAAACCCGGAACATTTTGACAGAAACAACTGTAACTGTATTGTCAGAAAACATGAAAAAGCCTATAAATATCACGGACAATTTCGGCGATTTCATACCTACGTAGTTTCGTCCATTGGCAACTTTTTCCAATCGATGTTAACATAACCCGATTTTTATGATAATTCAGTTTGGTATTAACTAAATATACAGAATTTATGCATATCCAAGTTCATAACTGATATTTTAAGTGAATTTAAACGGATTAATTTGCTATTCGTCTAAAGTATTTACATAAATTAAAAGAGGTTCAAATGGGTGGTAACGCCATATACTTCCGAGATGAAATAAACCCCCCTCCCTGTGTCTTTTTTATTTCTCAATGACAGTATACGCACGGTTGTTAACACTCACTTAGACCGTCTCGACGAGGTGGCTCAACTGAGTGTTAACATCACATACTTTCGTTAGAACTTAGAAATAATATTTATTGTGTTTAATGGCCTGTCAACAGCTATGGTCATTCTAGGCTTGTATGATACAAGCACATGTTGATGCCTCTACCCCTGTAATATATATGCTTTTGAAAACATAGAGTTAATGTATACAGTTACGCGATAACTATAAGTAAGACAAAAAATCCGGGAAAATATGATTTTGATCACTTCTCCCTAATTTCCCCTCACTTCTCCCTATTTTGCCTAGATTGAACTCTGTATGGACTTGTTTTTATTCTTATTATACAACTACTATACAAGCATATATATATACTTTTATAATAATATTATATTTATACATAGGTACCGCATAATTTTTCGGGCCAGTAACTTTGGGAAGTTGACTGGCCCGGAGGGCCAGTGGTTTGAAAAGTTTTTCGTGAAGACTGATATTCGGTACGAGTTCGCGGGTTGCGAAATTAAAAAAGTCCGAACTGTGTTTGGGGCGCTTGTGAAATGTATCGGAAATGTAAAATTCGCATAGCAACAGCACTTAGCTATACATCTATCAACGGTTTTCATTGGATGGTATAGTTACATAAGTGATACAAGTATAAAGCAAACTATTTTGGTCCGCCAATGAGAAAAGCCGTTTGAAATGCGCATATTGTCTGGGAGCCGATGGAATGATAAAGAACTACAAATACATCATGATCATGTTTTAATGTTTATTTCCATGTTTTTTTCACAATCACAACATGCTGAAAATTTACATGAATTAATTATTGCAAGTCCATTGTCGGGCTCAGAAAAACACTATTTCAAACTATTAATTACTTTAATTGCTGATATTTAATAGTTCGAAGCAGTGTTTGTCTTCAAAATACCATGAGTGACCCCATCATTTTTGAAAATGTCCCCATTTTTTTTTACCCATGGGGTCATTGGCCCCATGTCTCCGATTTCTTGGCAGAACACTGGTATATAATTGTCAATAGTATAGGTTGTAGGTACTAATTTGCACATTGGATATAGAAAATATACATTTTCTACCATGCTGAATGGATGAGTTGTAGCACATACATGTATGACTCCCATGTATGACACGATAAATACTAAAATACAGAACATTAAGATAGCTGTAAATACGAGCAAGCTAAGCTGGAGTAAAACTGGACAAATATATTGTTATACACTTTCAAGATGACAGCCAGCAAGTAAATGAGTTTGTGTGACATAAAAATAAAATTAGGTAGTAGAACCGATGAAACTGAGATATATCCCGGTTCCACATAATGTACACACTATTTATCGTGCATTCCAATAATATTCCGTCAACCCATTCCGATTCATCAGCAGGAACAGGATTCAAATGTGTAGTTGACACGTGTATAACTTGTGTAACTACTGAAATACAGTATGTGTCATACCAGAACGTATGTGTTCCAATGTGTATGACCGTCATCAATTACCAGTGTAAGTGCACACCAGTGCATGCATCATGGCCATTGCCTAATACATGCAGGTATATTGCTACATTAGTCTTATTTGAGAGGCACCCATGACAATATTGTATTTTGTAAGTGAGGCGTTGTAAGTAAATATTTAACCATGATTTCATAATAGTTACATTTGATAACCTGCAAGGTTGATATACCATTTCATTGTTTTCATATAGACAAATAAATTGAAGGTGTATGACATTGAAGGTGTATGATCTTTCTAAAACCATGCATATGCTTTTCAAATATATCCACTATATTCATATAGCTGTTATGTACGCATACATAAATTATTTTGTCCAATATGTTTCAACATTCAGTGTTCTTAATTATAGCACACGTGTTATTCTATAAGTATACCAGCCTGACATGGCGTTGTTTACATGCTTTGTTTATATAAAGATTGGTGTATAAATAAACATGGAATTCCTGTAGGTATTTCCCTGTTTATTATGGCGCGTCGCTATAGTCATGATCGATATATTGCGATTGACAAAACAGTTTCTCATACTGGAGCAGTGTGTAAACTGGCGGCTAACGGTGGCACTTGATTTTAAGTTTGCACTGCATGCGTTCGATCCTCACTTTGGCCATTATATATATATATTTTTTTTTATTTTTTTTAAATATTGTTTTTGTGTTTTCTTTTTCTTTTTAATGCATCTTTATTACATGTAACAACAATTAACATGGTAATTTGAACCACATGCATCCACGTTTATTTATTTATTTGTTTATTATCTGAAGTGAGAGGTTTATTTTTCGACATGGTGTTCTCCGTAACATATTTGCATTTGTAGTGAGTCGAAGTGGACTTTCACAATAACGCACGAATGTGCAGAATGCATTTCACAATGATTAGGTTCAAAGTGAAGTGTTTTATAATGTTGTGTAAAAGTAAATGCACGACTGTTTCGGGATGTGTGTGTTACCTCTGGCGCCAAAATAGTAAAAGCGAGAGAAAAATGTATGCGTTTGGCAGGATTCGAACTCACGACCGTCCGATCACCAAACAGCAGATCTACCCACTAGAGCACTAAACGATGTTAATATTATTAGCAATTCTATCGAATGTTAATGCGTTTGCGCTGGTATACAAATACCATGTCTACAACATATGACGTAAACTATTTAAAAATAGCACGTGTTTACAATAATATTTACAATAATAACGCGCCAGCTCAAAGCGGTACATCTCTACACCTGTTGTGTCAAATTACCAATATTTACTATATACATGTATGCAAACCAATATTAGTATGTATGTAGTCTGAAAAAGCGATTCCGGGGTATTCAAACATCAATCTAGTCCAGTTTAAGAAGTATGCACATCTACCACGTGTAGCCACACACACTCGTAGGACCATCAATAGACATGTACATTTAAGGCATTTAAATGCCCATGAATGATAACTTATCGCCATATCTCCATAACATATTATGCAATGTATCAAAATGTTCATTTAAACAATATCACATAGCCTCTATCGAGACACATTACATTTTAGATGTTACTATGCAATTGAACTATTGTCTATATGGCATTCTAACTATTTACCCAGGGGGTAAGGATCAGGTTTGTAGAAGGCGTTTTCTGCCGCATTGTACCACAGTTGTGTTTTGCTGGCTCTTTGGGGTCGTCTGAATATATATTTCTCTATTTGACCACAGGTAATGTCATTCTAATGATCAAACAACTCTATGATCATGTACCATGTGTACATTTATTTACTGAATGCAGAATTATATTTACATTGTACCTGTTTAGCACATACATAACACACGTAGTTTGTACTTAATAGACACGTCTTTGCCTCCATATACCCCTATGTGGCATTGAATCCGCATAACGATCCCAATGGTTGTCTTTCAAATTTATTACACCGCTGATGGAAAATCATATTCCATTACTATAGCAACCAGAGACATGTATTTGAATATATGTCATGGGCTAGCAGAGTTTGGTGTCATCGCAAGATGCGGGACCTCCTCAGGCTAAGGGTATTATCAACTATTTTTAGAAATTTAAGCTGTATTACATATACATGTACATGTAGATCCGTAAATATCACATCTCCTAATTCAAATTGCAAAAGCGACCATGTTGATGGTAATCGTGAAACTGATCGACAGTCATGGTGACACTGTATATGGTTAGGTATTTGGTGTATTAGTTTCAATAATGTTTAATTAGAAGAATGAATACAGCACATGTAGTGGTGAATGTAGAACTGATTACATCGGTGACTGCATGAATTACATATCGTTACCATGTAGTGTATTTATTTTCCAATCCAACTCACGACCAAGGGTTAATTTAAATTATTTCACATGTGAAGACATATGTGGGATGCTTAATGTGGGAGAAAGCCATGCATGTTTGCAATAAGTAAACCGTTGCCATTCACCATACCATACTACATACTGCCTTGGCCAATGATCATCATGCTCGCTTAATTGTCAGAAGTGTGCTCGTTAATGATGATAACAACATTGTATTCCTTGTCAACAGTCAATCCATTTTAGACACACTTTGAAACAGTTCTTCAATACTCAAACTGATTGAAATACATCCGTATTTGTCTTTGAAAATAGGCAGAATATCACACACTATAAATAACAATGTTAGTGTTGTTTAATTACTGAAAACTGCAGCTTCATCATCAATATTATTGAACATGTGAACATTTTGGTGGCCATTTTGGATATATATTATAGCATTGTATACATGGATATGTATATGTTATCAAATGATTTTATTTGTATACCTCAAACTGGTATGTTGTATACATGTAATAGGTGCATGAAATGCGGTTTATAACAACTCCATACAGTAAAGAATAGAACAAAACAAGAACATTTTGGCGGCCATTTTGGCTGTTTTGACAATTGTGGAAGGCTATTACATGACTATCTCCTGTATTTTCCATTTATTTGTGAGGGAAAGCAATGTATGTGTGTTTCAACTTTATGAATGTCTGTATTTGTTCGTAACAGCACTCGACCCGCAGAAAAATATTGTAAAACAGCCATTTTGAAATTGCCATTTACGGATGTAATTAAATGTAAGATGTATTCTAAATCATTTTAGATTCAAATTGTGACTTCATTATAGCAATTTACCAGGTTAATATTGATCAGACTGAAAGTTTACAGTCCTTAATAAAACAATATAATACTGTTCGGTGGCCGTCTTGTAAAATGGCCGCCATTTGTTCATCCAGCGGCTTTTTGAGCGCAGACAACCAGGATTGATAGACAGTAGACTACTGAATCCGAAATTTTCATACTCATCAAAAATCCTAAATGTGGGGGGGGGGGGGGGGGGGGGAAGGGGGGGGGGGGGGAAGGGAAGAGGGGGGGAAGGGGGGGTTATTGCTGGCTCAAGGTCTATAGCCATAGAGATGGATTCCTGATATGTGGGTGTAAGTCTGTTGTCATCCACCTCATCCATATCGGACTCATTCATGGTTCGGGATGTATGGTAATGGAATCCATAGTCTCGTGGTTTAACATTGGTCCATGGCTAGCCGTGGGAGCCACAGGGCCATGGCTAGACATGGAGGCCAAGGGGCCATGGGGATCCATGACTCCAGGGTGTCCATGGCTTCCTGAGAACCAAACCTATCAACTGAGACAGTCGTCAGCAGATTACTGGTCACCCCGCTCAGATCTGGGACTGTATACCCTGGTCTACAGCAGAAAAGCCTGCTGAAGACGTAATTATGTCCTCCAGAATAGCAAACCCTAGACCTGCTGTGAGACCGAGAACGGTCTCTGGAACGACCCTGTCGATGCCTGTGGCGATAAGACGACTCGTTCCTATAGCCATATGTTGTCTATTGCTAGACCTATGGTGTCTATCATGCTCATGAGAGAGTGAACGGCGACCAAGGCTATGGTACCTACGCGATCTATGCCTGAACAAAGAACGCCTACTTCCTGCGCTAGGTGAGCAACTTTGGGAATCAGCACTGCTGAAACCACCACTATGGCTCCCGGAGGAGTCACGTGTCGGTTCATGGGGAGAAAGGGTATGAGCCGTACTCCTCCGGCGTGATGAAGTTGCCTGGTGTGGAGGAGATCTAACCCATAGCTAGCGCCGGGCCCACAGCTCCTATGCTCATTAAGAACCTCGGGAGCAACCGCATCCACGGAATCACCGGGTTTAACTGAGCTTGTGGCTACAGTGATGTGACCCGGGATCTTAAGAGTCCTTGGCGGAAAGGCTCCTAGATACAGCTGCCTTTTTTACCGTGGCCCTGTCAAGTGCTTTCTGGTGTTTAGACCATAGAGCACCAGTCCACTCTATACATACCTCGCATGTAGAAATCCGTATGCAGGATCACATCACATACTTTCGTTAGAACTTAGAAATAATATTTATTGTGTTTAATGGCCTGTCAACAGCTATGGTCATTCTAGGCTTGTACGATACAAGCACATGTTGATGCCTCTACCCCTGTAATATATATGGTTTTGAAAACATAGAGTTAATGTATACAGTTACGCGATAACTATAAGTAAGAGAAAACATCCGGGAAAATATGATTTTGATCACTTAGAACTCCCTAATTTCCCCTCACTTCTCCCTATTTTGCCTAGATTGAACCCTGTATTGACTTGTTTTTATTCTTATTATACAACTACTATACTTTTATAATAATATTATATTTATACATAGGTACCGCATAATTTTTCGGGCCAGTAACATTTTGTTCGGGCCAGTAACTTTGGGAAGTTGACTGGCCCTGAGGGCCAGTGGTTTGAAAAGTTTTTTGTGAAGACTGATTTTCGGTCCGAGTTCGCTTACTTGTAGTTCTGGTCACGTGTTGTTTATTTACAATATGGTGGACTTGGTGGTGGGGAAGAGTTGTTTAACGGTCAGAGGAGGGTTTATTAGCAAATTTTCGGTATATCTGATAGGCAAGCGAGTCGTTAGCACTTGTTATGGCAATATCTGGTTGATATGTAACAGATACTTCTTTACTGTATGATAGAATGGCTTGAACAATCATGTATATATTTATGATCCAACCACCACAGGGATGGGATACATGGGGTGTTCTTGTTTAGTTTTAATGTGTGACAATGCTATTTCTGATTTGTTGTTTCATTACAGAGATGACCACCGGTTCAGCCTGCTGCACTGGGCAGCACGCGAGGGCAGGACAAGTATTGTGGATATGCTCATTCAGCGTGGGGCTCGCATCAATGCGACAAACATGGGAGACGACACTGCGCTACATCTAGCCGCCAGCCACGGACACCGGGACATCGTACTCATGGTACGCCCATATAGCCATGCTTCACAATGTTATGTACTCATCTAGCTGCACGTTTTCCACTTAATAGGCAACAGGTTGCACTATATCGCTACACCACACTACACAGTAAAAAGTGTGTAGTAGCATTTACACTTAAAATATAGAAAAAAACTACAGGGTGTTGACATTCATACTTCGCAATGTTGTTATTGAGAGACAATTATACAATATGACACAAAAATATTACCATTTACGTTTACAATGCCCATGTACTCACGTTACTATGTCATGTACTCATATAGACACACTTCATAATGGTATGCAGTGCTCCAGATAAGCTGTGTAAAAACCCAATTAAAATCAGAAGTAGTGAGTATCAAAAAGCAATGAGAACAATTGTGGTACCTTTATCATGCTGCAGAAAACAATAAATCTGTTGATGTGTAAACAGTAGTGTGATTTTATTTTACCCAATTAACATTTTGAAATACCCAATTGCTTCAGAAATGATGGAGTAACAATACTCAATTACTAATTCCTGATCTGGAACCCTGGTATGTACTCAGATAGCCAAACTTCACAATGTCATGTACTCAGATAGCCAAACTTCACAATGTCATGTACTCAGATAGCCAAACTTCACAATGTCATGTACCGGTACTCAGATAGCCAAACTTCACAATGTCATGTACCGGTACGTCATGATAAGCCAAACTTCACAATGTCATGTACCGGTACTCAGATAGCCAAACTTCACAATGTCATGTACTCAGATAGCCAAACTTCACAATGCCAAACTTCACAATGTCATGTACTCAGATAGCCAAACTTCACAATGTCATGTACCGGTACTCAGATAGCCAAACTTCACAATGTCATGTACCGGTACTCAGATAGCCAAACTTCACAATGTCATGTACTCAGATAGCCAAACTTCACAATGTCATGTACCGGTACTCAGATAGCCAAACTTCACAATGCCAAACTTCACAATGTCATGTACTCAGATAGCCAAACTTCACAATGGCATGATGGGTGGTGGTCGGCGAACATGACGGCATAAATCAATGGTAGGGGTTCCTCCTTATACTGATAGGAATCACGATTTGCCTGGTTTGGCTCTCATGTACATTTTTATCTTTGGCTCTTTTGTTACCTGGGAGTTGAATTGGGTTATTGCCCATTATAAAAGTAGTAAGATTATTGTTGATTCTACTGCTTTTGGGAGGGAGCCAAGTGATTCTGGTGTGGCGAGGACCTGGCATCAGATCAGGATTATTCTGATTTCAGGCTGAATATATAGTTTTTGTCTCGCCCGCGAAGCGGAAAGCGAGACATAGGTTTTGCTTTTCCGGAGTCGGCGTCGTCGGCGTCGTCGTTGGCGGCGTCGTTGTCGTCGTCATCATTCAATGTTAAGTTTTCGTGTTACGGTCATTACTTCAACACCTTATCAGCTACAGTCATCAAACTTTATACATACCTTTACTATGATATGTAGATGAATATAGGACTATTAAAAAAAATTCCGGGCTCCAGGGTCAAGGTCAAACTATATTTCTTTCTATGCTACAAACTGAACATTAATGCATGAAGACCCGTTTCTCGTGCGCTCTGTACACCTTACCTGTAGAGAGAACAATAGCCTTCTCCAGTTGAACACTTCTGCATGTGCAAGCATGTGCAAATTTCCAGCTTGACCACTAAATGTGCAGCTAAATTATTACAGGTAATTTATACAGGTAAATTATTATACCTGGGTATTACATTTCCGTAAACTGTTGACAATATTGTGGCAATATGTGCGCCTGTGCAGATATGATATATAGATAAATATAGGACTATTATAAAAATTCTGGGCTCCAGTAGCGAGCATTATTTTTTTGTTAATTTTTAAACTTTTTTTTTTTAAACTTTTTTTCCATTTTTAGCCAGGTTTTTTTTGGAAAAAAAATCATTTTAAACTTTTTTTTTTAAACCTTTTTTCCATTTTTAGCCAGGTTTTTTTGGAGAAAAAAATCCACGCTATTGGATTAGGCGGGCGGGCGGCGTCCACAATCAATGTTAAGTTTTCGTGTTTCAGTCCATTTCTTTGTTACTGTAACACATAGGACCAACAAACTTTCACAGCTTCATAACCAAGGGGTGCCCACCACATATCACTATCCAACATGTTACCTTTTTGAACTTGACCCATTTTTTCCGCGCAGTCAATGTTAACTTTTCGCGTTTACAATGTTAAGTTTTCGTGTTTAAGTCCATTTCTTTGGTACTGTACCACCTAGGACCACCAAACTTTCACAGCTTCATAACCAAGGGGTGCCCACCACATACAACTATCCAACATGTGACCATTTTTTTTACCTTCACCTATTATTTCTACGTAATTCACTTAGCCATTTTCAACGTTAACTTTTTAACGTACGTCTGGTTAAAGTTTTTTGGTTAAAGTTCGTCCGTCCGTCGTCGTCCGTGAACATTTTCAAATGTCTTCTCCTCGGTAACCATTCGGTCTATAGTCACCAAACTTCATGGTCATGGTCCTTAGGTAGGGGGATTACAAAATTGTTAAAATGACGTCATTACGTAATCCAAGATGGCCGCCGTCTAAAAATAGCACAAATTCTTAAAAAATCTTCTTCTCAAGAACCGCCAACCGGATTTCGACAAAACTTGGTAGGAATGATCGATGTACATTGCTCTTTCAAAGTTGTTAAAATGGTGACCCTGGGGTCAAAAATGGGCGTGGCCCGTGGGGTCAAATTGGGGTCAAATTTTATTTTTGACTGAATATGGTCATTTCATATATCTAATTGAAGGTATCAATGAGGCGATCACTCTGGTGCATTTTTTGTCGAAATCGGATTGTTATGTCATCCAAGATGGCCGCCGAAAGGTCAAAAGGTCGTTCTTTTATTAGAGATTTCAAAATTCTTCTTCACATGAACCGCTTAGCCCATGGTAGCCAAACTTAAAAGTTATGGTCCATGGGTGAAGCCTTTTCAGATTTGTTAAAATGGAGGTCATCGCTGATCCAAGATGGCCGCCGTCTAAAAATAGCATAAATTCTTAAAAAATCTTCTTCTCATGAACCGCTTGCTGGATTTCAACGAAACTTGGTAGGAATGATCGATGTACATTGCTCTTTCAAAGTTGTTAAAATGGTGACCCCGGGGTCAAAAATGGGCGTGGCCCGTGGGGTCAAATTTTATTTTTGACTGAATATGGTCATTTCATATATCAAATTGAAGGTATCAATGAGGCGATCACTCTGGTGCATTTTTTGTCGAAATCGGATTGTTATGTCATCCAAGATGGCCGCCGAAAGGTCAAAAGGTCGTTCTTTTATTAGAGATTTCAAAATTCTTCTTCACATGAACCGCTTGGCCCATGGTAGCCAAACTTAAAAGTTATGGTCCCTTTTCAGATTTGTTAAAATTGGAGGTCATCGCTAATCCAATATGGCCGCCGTCTAAAAATATCATAAATTCTTAAAAAATCTTCTTCTCATGAACCGCTTGCCGGATTTCGACGAAACTTGGTAGGAATGATCGATGTACATTGCTCTTTCAAAGTTGTTAAAATGGTGACCCCGGGGTCAAAAATGGGCGTGGCCCGTGGGGTCAAATTGGGGTCAAATTTTATTTTTGACCGAATATGGTCATGTCATATATCAAATTGAAGGTATCAATGAGGCGATCACTCTGGTGCATTTTGTGTCGAAATCGGATTGTTATGTCATCCAAGAAGGCCGCCGAAAGTTCAAAAGGTCGTTCTTTTATTAGAGATTTCAAAATTCTTCTTCACATGAACCGCTTGGGCCCATGGTAGCCAAACTTAAAAGTTATGGTCCATGTGTGAAGCCTTTTCAGATTTGTTAAAAAATGGAGGTCATCGCTAATCCAAGATGGCCGCCGTCTAAAAATAGCATAAATTCTTAAAAAATCTTCTTCTCATGAACCGCTAGCCGGATTTCGACGAAACTTGGTAGGAATGATTGATGTACAATGCTCTTTCAAAGTTGTTAAAATGGTGACCCCGGGGTCAAAAATGGGTGTGGCCCATGGGGTCAAATTTTATTTTTGACCGAATATGGTCATGTTATATATCAAATCGATGGTATCAATGAGGCGATCACTCTGGTACATTTTTTGTCCAAATCGGATTGTTATGTCATCGAAGATGGCCGCCGAAATGTCAAAAGGTCGTTCTTTTATTAGAGATTTCAAAATTCTTTTTCACATGAACCGCTTGGCCCATGGTAGCCAAACTTAAAAGTTATGGTCCATGGGTGAAGCCTTTTCAGATTTGTTAAAATGGAGGCCATTGCTAATCCAAGATGGCCACCGTCTAAAAATAACATAATTTTTTAAAAAGTCTTCTTCTCATGAACCGCTAGCTGGATTTCGATGAAACTTGGTAGGAATGATCGATGTGCAATGCTCTTTCAAAGTTGTTAAAAGGGTGACCCCGGGGTCAAAAATGGGCGTGGCCCGTGGGGTCAAATTGGGGTCAAATTTTATTTTTGACTGAATATGGTCATGTCATATATCAAATTGAAGGTATCAATGAGGCGATCACTCTGGTGCAATATTTGTCGGAATCGGATGATTATGTCATCCATGATGGCCACCAAAAGGTCCATTTATTCAAGATTTTTAACGTCTTTTTCTCAGGAACCACATGGCCGATGCTGGGTGAAGCATTTTCAGATTTTGTAAAATGAGAGTCATCGCTTAATCCAAGATGACCGCCATCTAAAAATAGCACAATTTTTTTAAAACACATGAACTCAATGTCACATTCTCCTCTGGTGTTCATGGAGTCAGGTGAGCGAATTAGGGCCATCATGGCCCTCTTGTTTCAATTAATTTACATATTCTGTGTAGATAAAGTTAGTCTGCGTACCAGCGCAATGTAAGTTTTTGGTTTACATAGATAGTTTGTTTGATTTTGCTTATATTATCTACTGGGAACAGACATTACACCAATGGGACGGACGTTACACATATGATGTATGGTGTGTCGTGAGCCCATGAAACATTTCTCAATGCTTTTTCCTACTTGTAAATTGTCACAGGATCGATTTCATCTGTTTTTACATCAATTTATGCAATATTCTAATCTAACTAATCCAACATAGATAGTTGAGAGGATATATCAACACAGCAGGGACACCAGATGACGGTATAGCACCAGACTCCAAATCACAGCAGGCAATTTCCTGCAGTCATTCTCAAAATCTGTTTACGATTAATTAATATTCCTGCATAGTATGCCAGTTGATCAGTTGTCAGACTGTCACCATCATGGATGCAATCAGTATAAAACGTGAGAAAGAAAAAGAAAGGAAAAGAAAACAGAGAGAAAAATCGAAGCAGGAGGTAACGAAGGCATTACTATACATTTTGTATATGTATCAAACATGTCAGAGTGAATCTGATCAGGGTATACAATGGTTGCTAAAGTATAATTGTTTTGTAACCACTTATTTGAACCGTCTCAATGTTCTGACAAGTCATTGGAACCTAATTGACAAGACAATTCAAATGAGTGATCATGACATACTCTTTCCAGGAGAAATATTATAATTTACCATTAAATCATAATGTGATACATATTCTCAGTCTAAGAATGTGTTACTACGGTATATTTAATTGAAATTTAAAGAATCATAATGTACATTTTCAGTATTTATTCCATGCATGATGAACATGATGAAAAATGTAGGCCAGTCAACATTCACATCTTGAACTAGTTGCTATGCTGCACATAAATGAACATTGAACCTTGTGGAAAAGGTTGATCGTTCGAGAACAACAACTGCGAAAACACTTGCTGGTAGCCAGAAATTGCACAGTGTATCAAGCATGGGACATGGATATCAGCTGAAAGTTAGAGAGCTCAGCTGTTATTGTGAAGGATGTAGAAATGACGGACAGTGTGGGAACAGTGAGTATGTCGATCAGTGGAAACCACGTGTCCTGAAAGCAGTCGACCAACCATGTGAAGCACTAGACCTGCCCATGCTTTCGGAAAAAGAGCCTGAAGTGACCAACGTTGCAAATGACAATACATTGACCGATGAAGTGGAAAATACTGATTCTCTTAACGGTTTTGTGGCAGTCAAGTTTGTGACAAGAAAATCAAAAATTTGTTTCTTTGCGAAAGTTATAGAGGCGGAAAATGATGATGTACATGTATGGTTGGAATATCTGGAAAGGGTGGGTGAAAATTACCAATATTTCTGAAGAGTCATGGCAACGAAAAATGATATTGTGTGTTCGTTACCAACACCAGAGTCTCTTGTCACAGGGTCGTGTCTGAAATGTGTTTTCAATTTAAATGAAAAACAGAAAAAATGTTTGCAAGTTTCAAATTCAACTAAATTAATTTCATGGTATGTCATAATGTGCATGACTGTATGGCAAACAGTGTATTAGAACTGATCAGAATGCAGGAGTGTGTAAAGATGTAAAGAAATAAGTGACTTTAACTCTTAATTTGACAAATGTAATGTCGTCTCGGATGTTGTAACGTCCGTCCCCATCACTACATATGGAAAATGTATTAACTGTCCAAGAAACAACAAACATTATAACATGTTAAACAAGTTTGTTATTTACCCCACATACTGTATATATCATGTTGAAAGCATTTATATCTGTTAGTTTGTAGATAACGGTGATGTGTTTCCAGAAAAAATAACAATTCACCAATTGTGTGACTATTTTGAAAGTTATCATTGATGTATGCCTACTTAAACACTACATAAATATTTAAATATGTTCACAATGAACAGAAGTTAAAAGACAGACCATTAACACACATGATGCAGCTTATATGACAAACAAACTTTGAGTATATGTTTATGTCAACGTCCGTCCCCTATTTTGTAACGTCCGTCACATTTGCAGCTTTGTGTAAATAACATGTTCTGGTACTTAAATACTGGCGTTACTAGTTGTTAAAGTACGTCTTGTTTGATGGTAGTGTTGTTAGCTTTGATTTATAGTAAGAATTATTAATGTTAAAACTTTAGATACACTTGCAGCAGTAGTGACATAATTATTGATGTTTTTTGCAAAAACCTATTGGACCTACATGTGCGTAAAAAGTGAGAAATCCTGACTGATTGACATTGGAAACCATTTTTTATTGATGATCTGTACACTATCTAAGTTTTAATTACAAATGACAATACTTGTATCCATTCTATTGCATTTTCATATGTATGTAACACCCTCTGTGTAACGTCCGTCCCGTTATCAGACTGCATTTGTTCAACTAAAAAAATAAATAATACCAGACAAAAAGTTATCTTTCTATGCGTTATTCCATTAGCGTAATATGTCGAACAATAAAACAATACAATAAAACTAAGAAAATATTAACGTTTATTTTTGAGTTATGATGCTAACCCAATTGGCCACTTTACTGTGCAACAGGCCTAAAGCGTTTGGATTACACAGTCTATAAGGTCGTACTTGATTTGGATATACCGAACTTGATTATTCCTGTACAAAATAGTTTTGTAAAGGGGCCTAAATCAGCAAAAAAGAAAAAGAAAAGAATACTACGTTTACGGCGATAAAAGATTTTGAGTCGGCTGGTTTTTTTCGGGTCGGTCGCGTTTGGGCAAACAAACACCTTCTTTATTATGGCCTTATCATATAATAAAACAATTATTGACTAGTGAGCCATAGAATATAATCTGATATTCTATGGCTCACTAGTCAATAATTGTATAATATGTTCGGGCCAGTGAAAATTGCTTTCGGGCCCAGGCTCGAGGTCAAGGCGGGACAAGGCGAGGCATTTGATTCCGCGGAATTCTTGTTTACTTATCTCCCTTTGTTGTTTCATGCTCTGATTTCGTGGTGGGGGCATTTAATGTTACCCTTGTCCGTCCGTCCGTCCGTCCGTCCGTACACACGAATGGGTACTTGTTGTAAGCGTACGGGGATCTTATTGGGTAGGGTTAGGATAGTGTTGGGTACTCTTGTTGGGTATTTTTATAGAGTAAAAACCCAACAAGTATTCATTCGTAGGAACGTGCGTCCCGTCCTCCCGTCCGTCCGTCCGTCACAAAACTTTAACACTCGGGTAAATGTCTCATAATTTCTTCATCCTTCGACCGATCTGCTTCATATTTCATATACACATTGCTCTGATGGTTCACTACCGCCCTGTGCCAAATCCATTTTTGTCCTGCCCCCGCCAAGCCCAGGGTCAAGGTCACATACTTGGTGCTTCAAAAACTTTAACGCTCAGGTAAATATCTTATAATTTCTGTTTTCTTTCACGGATCAGTTTCATATTTCATATACACATTGCTCTAATGGTCCTCTACCGCCCTGTGCCAAATACACGTTCGTCCTGCCCCCGCCAAGCCCAGGGTCAAGGTTACATACTTGGTGCTTCAAAAACTTTAACGCTCGGGTAAATATCTTATAATTTCTGTTTTCTTTCATGGATCAGCTTCATATTTCATATACGCATTGCTCTAGTGGTCCTCTACCGCCCTGTGCCAAATCCACGTTCGTCCTGCCCCCGCCAAGCCTAGGGTCAAGGTCACATACTTAGTGCTTCAAAAACTTTAACGCTCGGGTAAATATCTTATAATTTCTGTTTTCTTTCCTGGATCATCTTCATATTTCATATACGCATTGCTCTAATGGTCCTCTACCGCCCTGTGCCAAATCCACGTTCGTCTTCCCCCGCGAAGCCCAGGGTCAAGGTCACATACTTGGTGCTTCAAAAACTTTAACGCTCGGGTAAATATCTTATAATTTCTGTTTTCTTTAATGGATCATCTTCATATTTCATATACGCATTGCTCTAATGGTCTCTACGCCCTGTGCCAAATCCACGTTCGTCTTGCGAAGCCAGTCAAGGTCATATTGGTGCTTCAAACAACCTCGGTATATCTTATAATTTCTGTTTTCTTTCCTGGATCATCTTCATATTTCATATACGCATTGCTCTAATGGTCCTCTACCGCCCTGTGCCAAATCCACGTTCGTCCTGCCCCCGCCAAGCCCAGGGTCAAGGTCACATACTTAGTGCTTCAAAAACTTTAACGCTCGGGTAAATATCTTATAATTTCTGTTTTCTTTCACGGATCAGCTTCATATTTCATATATGCATTTGCTCTAATGGTCCTCTACCGCCCTGTGCCAAATCCACGTTCGTCTGCCCCGCCAAGCCCAGGGTCAAGGTCACATACTTGGTGCTTTCAAAAACTTTAAATTTCGCTCAGTAAAAGAAAATTTTGACTTGGAATTTGGCCTCATTTATTATCAAAGCGATATGTGGGACATCCGTGTTCTATGAACACATTTTCTAGTTTATTAAACTTCACACATGCATAGAAGGCGACCCAAAGGTGTGTCGCACGTAAGAATGACAACTCTTGCGTCGTTAATTTCTTAGTTATCTTCCTTTGTTGTTTCGTGCACTTATTTTGTGTCCGGAGCATAACTGGAACACCCTTTGGAATATTTTCATGGAACTTCACACATGCATAGACCACAACCCTAAAGGTGTGTCACGCAAGAATGACAACTCTTGCATCACTAATTTTTTAGTTATCTCCCTTTGTTTTTTCCGTCACTGATTTTGTCTCCGGAGCATAACTCGAACACCCTTTTTTCAAACTACTTGTGTATCTGGGGAGGGGGATACACATGCGCTTGTCGACAAGCGTCCATTTCTAGTTAATTATAGCAATTTAAACTGTGTTGAACAAACACAGTTCTCATTGTGAGCATTTGATGCAATGGTCAGAGATGCTTTCTATAGCGCCCGCATTGCTTAGTATAAAGGGCATTGTTTCGGTTGCGAGGGAGCTCTTGGGAATATTACATAATAGAATCATCATATGTCTTTGTCTTTTAATCTTTCGATCAAATTGAGCCTAATTCCCCAAGTCTAAAAATAAGTAAAAGTAAATTAATAAATAGTAACATATACAAACACCAGCTAACTATAACATTATCCTAACTACAGGATGGATTTATAAATACGTTGTTCTGTTTAACTTTTACTATATAATTTCTATTATAGTGATATTCACGATGCTTCGGTAATTTGCTGATAGTATAGTAAATTCCACCACATATAGTACATTACACCTCAATCCCACCCACGGGCGGGGTATGTATATTAGTTAGAAACTACAATGGCCGTAAATTCAGAATTCTCCTTTATTTTAGGGGGTTTGTACAATATACTCCGCCTCTATACTTCTGACGTATGCCACGTCTTACTGTGTTTACCAATCTATGATCTGGGCAAAGCTCCAATATCCACCCAAACAACACCCATTTTTAGCTTGCCTGCACAATGTGCAGAAGAGCTTATGGCATACCCCCGGCATAGTCGGCGTCGTCGGCATCCACAAACTTAACGTTGGGGTAAATGTCTAACTTCTGTTTCCTTTCATGGAACACCTTGTTATTTCATACATGCATTCCTCAGATGACCCTCTATCATGCTGTGACGCCCCGTGCAGGCACCGGGGCGGGATCAACTGATCCTGAGAATAGTGCTGCAGTAGCCATTGCTTGTCGTAAAAGGCGACTAAACTGGCTTAACGATTGGGTTCATACTTTCCGGAACCCACTATACCGGATTTGGCCCTCATGTACATTTTTGGCTTTCTTGTACGTGAGAGTTGAGTCGGGCTATGCCCCATATATAAAAGTAAGATTAGCGCTAATCCTATTACTTTTAGGGGATGGGATAAATGATGCTGGTGTGGCGAGGGCCTGGCACCAGATCAGGTTGTTCTAATTTCAGGACTGAATATATATTTTGATTGTAAATATTGAGTTCTGAAGTTGGGATTTACCCCCCTCGGACAGGTGGATACGGGACACGACCCCGTTGACCCGTCTGCGTGTAGACTCCCTGAGGCTTGTACCTCTATGTCAGAAAAGCGGACGTTAAACCCTATTCACTCACTCACTCACTATCATGCTGTAGCAAATCCATGACCCACCACCCAACCCTTACCCCAAGGTCAAGGTCACAAACTTAGCACATTCATATACTTAACGTTGGGGTACATTTCTTATAACATCTGTTTCCTTTCATGGAACGCCTTGATATTTCATACATGCATTCCTCAGATGACCCTCTATCATGCTGTAGCAAATCCATGACCCACCTCCCACCCCTTTCCCCAAGGTCAAGGTCACAAACTTAGCTCAATCATATACTTAATGTTGGGTAAATGTCTTATAACATCTGTTTATGCCCCCGCCACCGAATGGTGAAGGGGGCATATAGTGTTACCGGCGTCTGTATGTACGTACGTACGTCCCGAAACATACGTCTACCACCCTGTGACAAATCCACATTCGTTCCGCCGCCGCTAAGCCCAGGGTCAAGGTCACAGACTTGGTGCGTTCGAAACCTTAACACTCGGGTAAATGGCTTATAATTTCTGTTTCTTTGCTCGGATCTACTTCACATTTCACACACACAGTGCTCCAATGGTCTCTACCGTCCTGTGATAAATCCACATTCGTCCCGCCCCCGCTAAGCCCAGGGTGAAGGTCACAGACTTGGTGCGCTCAAAACCTTAATGCTCGGGTAAATGGCTTATAATTTCTGTTTCACATTCGTCCCGCCGCCGCTAAGCCCAGGGTCAAGGTCACAGACTTGGTGCGTTCGAAACCTTAACTCTCAGGGTAAATGGCTTATAATTTCTGTTTCCTTGCTCGGATCTGCTCCACATTTCACACACACATTGCTCCAATGCTCCTCTACCGCCCTGTGACAAATTCACATTCGTCCCGCCGTCGCTAAGCCCAGAGTCAAGGTCACAGACTTGGTGTGTTCGAAACCTTGACGCTCGGGTAAATAGCTTGTAATTTCTGTTTCCTTGCTCGGATCTGCTTCACATTTCACACACGCATTGCTCCAATCCTCCTCTACCGCCCTGTAACAAATCCACACTCGTCTCGCCCCCGCTAAGCCCAGGGTCAAGCTCACAGACTTGGTGTAAATGTCTTATAACATCTGTTTCCTGTCATGGAACGCCTTGATATTTCATACATGCATTCCTCAGATGACCCTCTATCATGCTGTAGCAAATCCACAACCCACCACCCAACCCTTACCCCAAGGTCACAAACTTAGCAGATTCATAAACTTAACGTTGGGGTAAATGTTGTGTGACTTCTGTTTCTTTACAGGGAACGCTTTGATATTTCATACATGCATTCATCTGATGATCCTCTATTGTGTTACAGAAAATCCATGACCCACCCCCCCACACCTTTCCCCAAGGTCAAGGTCACAAACTTAGCACATTCATACATGCATTTCTCATCTGAATAGCTATCATGCTGTAGAAAATCATCAACTTAGTGCGTTCATAAACTTAACGTTGGGTTAACTTTTGTTTTACTTCTGTTTTCAGCGAGCGCATTGATATTTCATACATGCATTCATCTTAATATGCTATACAGTGCGACCCCGTTAGTACACGCTTCACTATAACACGAATTCGGTTAGTACACGGTTGTGCCTTGGCTCCCGAATTTTTTTCCTATTTGTATATCAAAATCGTGTTAAATTTTGTAACACGACTATTGTCAGAAATCGTGTTAAATTTGCGATTCTTTCCCAAATTAGACCCAAAATGGACGATTTTTTTTTTATGGGCTATGCCGCATAGCCTCCTATTATCTCACCGATGTGAATGTGCAGCTGATCACGTTTGCACATTTCGTAAATTAATCCAAGCAAACTGGGAATAAGATCAGTAAGACCAGTAACAAAGCAGTGCTAATTGTTATGTGCTCGATTTCATTTTTCCGGCATGCGTTCGCGCTCAACATTGGTGGAATATTAATTAGGTGTAAAGGCTGACCAATCGGAGATCGCGTATCAGTCGCGCAGATTAACTCGACCCAGATTAACTAAATTCTTACAGCACTGCCCACGCCCCCGGCGCATGTACACAAATGTGTACACGACAACTGGCCTTGTTTCGTTTCGCTAGTCATAATTGAGCCAGTGCATGAGATAATCAACTTTATTATATACGGTAACTGAGATTTTCGCCGAGAATGATTTGACTATTTTCTGTTAATATATCGGAAAGTTGATAACATTTTCAGAGCAAATGCGTAATAATTACTAATTTAATATTCGTCAACATTCGATATCGTTTACAGAAAATGTACACTATTATCAGATTCATCTTCGTCGAAAATCTCGCGTGATAAGCCTGATTGCCTCATGAACTGGCGCAATATTATAACACGTCTGGCAAAACATGTCTAGACAGGTCTGTACTCAAACCCACAGGTGGAATAGTCGGACGTGTGACACAAAAGAAAATGACCATTACAAAAATATCCATTACCCCACCCACTTGATCTCGTTCTATTATTAACGTCATGTACAGTACGATACCAGGTGGGTGGGATAATGGGATTTTTTTTAATAGGCATTTATTTTGGTGTCATAGGTCCTGTCTTCCACCTGTGCTCACCATATGAGTAAACACAGATTTCAACGCACGAGCTTGTCCGTGATGTTGCAACTGATGGAACAGGATATCGGTCATTGGGTCATTGCGTCATCATTACTACACTTTTTTCTACACGCGTTTACAATAATGGATTGCACGGACCTGCGTAGATCTACATTCTACATGAACATGATGAATAAATAAAACATGACGTTAACAATTCTTGGATTCAATATATTTATTATATGCGAAGATAACAGTGAAAACTTATGGCATATTATAGGCATTGGCGACGTCGTTCATTCGCAGTCACAGTGTACAGTGTACATGTATTTTTTGTTGACATTATGATGCGTCTTGGGCGAGAACGGATATAGCACGGTTCGGATAAGCAACACGGAAGGTTGTATGTCGCCGGACTTCCGTGTACTAACGGGGTCGCACTGTATTATGCTATAGCAAACCCACGACCCACCTTGCACCACTGACCCCAATGACAGGGTCCACCGCACACCCCTTAACCCAAGGTCAAGTTTTTTATGCAACTGTGCCAAGTTTAATTGAAGGCTGCCAACAGGCGATCTTCGTTGTCTTCTGACAACTCTTGTCATCATTATGTTGTGACGTCATTTCGTTATTATTCAATATGTCGGGTAATATATCGCTCTCGTAAAATGGCTTTTAATATAATTTAATTTAATTTGTATATAGAAACACGTGTCGACAGCTGTAGATATCACTGGGCATTATTTTACCAATTAGACAAATGATGTGTCAAAATGCAAGCTAGAGAAACCACTATTCTGTTACAAATCCGCCCTCCCGCGCCGAATTCCGCAAACCCCGTGTCGGAACCAATGTAATTTTTTATGGCCTAACATAGAATGAATGAAGTTGAAAAAAATGTTTCTAGTAAAATACATTTCTATGGATGAAATTCCATATTACATTATTAGTAAGTTCCACCTCCCAGCCATGCTTGGTTGTATCGCTCAACCATGTAGATCATAGTCGCAAGTGCGCATGCACGCGGCTATCCAGGGGTATGGTCTATACCACGGGAGGTTAGTGGCGGGCCCTCCGGTGGGCTCCCTAGAGTGGATAGTTACCATCGTATAATGTAATATGGAATGAATGAAGTAGAAAATTAGTGTTTTACTAGAAAAATATATATGTCTAATGTAGTCCCTGTATAAGTAGGTCAACATAAATGCCATATTTCTATTGTAGTCCCTGTGTAACGAGGTCAACATAAATGTCATGTTTCTATTGTAGTCCCTGTATAACAAGGTCAACACAAATGTCATGTTTCTAACGTAGTCCCTGTGTAACAAGGTCAACATAAATGTCCTGTTTCTATTGTAGTCCCTGTGTAACAAGGTCAACATAAATTTCATGTTTCTATTGTAGTCCCTGTATTACGAGGTCAACACAAATGTTGTGTTTCTATTGTAATCCCTGTATAACAAGGTCAACACAAATCTCATGTTTCTATTGTAGTCCCTGTATAACAAGGTCAACATAAATGTCACTGTCAACACAAATGTCGTGTTTCTGTTATAGTCCAGGGCCTGAAAATAGCACTGGTCCGTGGTCCTGGACCAGCAAATTTTAATGTCGGACCTTTGTATTTTACAAGCAAAAAGTCCGCCCGACCTGTGATAAAATTGAAATCGTCATTCAGTGGCGATGCTAAATCTTTTCTGATTAACATCTTATAAGATAATTTTTGGTGACACAGTAGAGTATCTACTCATGGTGTCATGAGTCATTTAGTATGAAACAGACACATATTTCTACCATTTTGCTTGCGATTATCCTCTCGGATCTTCCAAAAAATTCCTCAGACCTTTCATCTTTTTAGCTCACCTGAGCGAAGCTCATGTGAGCTATTGTTACCGCAATGTGTTCGTCTTCCGTCGTCGTCCATGAACATTTTCAAACGTCTTCTCCTCGGTAACCATTGGGCCTATAGTCACCAAACTTCATGGTCATGGTCCTTAGGTAGGGGGATTACAAAATTGTTAAAATGACGTCATTATAATAATCCAAGATGGCCGTCGTCTAAAAGTAGCACAAATTCTTCAAAAATCTTCTTCTCAAGAACCGGATTTCGACAAAACTTGGTAGGAATGATCGATGTACAATGTTCTTTCAAAGTTGTTAATATGGTGACCCCGGGGTCAAATTTTATTTTTGACCGAAGATGGTCATGTCATATATCAAATCGAAGGTATCAAATCGAAAGTATCAATGAGTCGATCGCTCTGGTGCATTTTTTGTCGAAATCGGATGGTTATGTCATCCAAGATGGCCGCCGAAATGTCAAAAGGTCGTTCTTTTATCAGAGATTTCAAAATTCTTCTGCACATGAACCGCTTGGCCCATGGTAGCCAAACTTAAAAGTTATGGTCCATGGGTGAAGCCTTTTCAGATTTGTTAAAATGGAGGTCATCGCTAATCCAAGATGGCTGCCGTCTAAAACTAGCATAAATTCTTAAAAAATCTTCTTCTCATGAACCGCTGGCCGGATTTCGACGAAACTTGGTAGGAATGATCGATGTACAATGCTGGGGTTAAAAATGGGCGTGGCCCGTGGGGTCAAATTGGGGTCAAATTTTATTTTTGACCGAATATGGTCATGTCTATATCAATTCGAAGGTATCAAAGAGGCGATCGTTTTGGTACATTTTTTGTCGAAATTTGTTAAAACGGAGGTCGTCGCTAATCCAAGATGGCCGCCATCTAAAAAAATTATTTTTGACCGAATGTGGTCATGTCCATATCAAATCGAAGTATCAAAGAGGCGATCGCTCTGGTACATTTTTTGTCGAAATTGGATGGTCATGTCATCCAAGATGGCTGCCAAAAGGTCAAAAGGTCGTTCTTTTATTAGAGATTTCAAAATTCTTCTTCACACAAAACGCTTGACCCATGGTGGCCAATCTTCAATTATCGTCCATTTTGTGAAGCCTTTTCAGATTTGTTAAAACGGATGTCGTCGCTAATCCAAGATGGCTGCCGTCTAAAAATAGCACAAATTCTTAAAAAATCTTCTTCTCATGAACCGCCAGCCGGATTTCGACGAAACTTGGTAGGAATGATCGATGTAGAATGCTCTTTCAAAGGTGTTAAAATGGTGACCCCGGGGTCAAAAATGGGCGTGGCCCGTGGGGTCAAATTGGGGTCAAATTTTATTTTTGAACGAATATGCTCATGTCATATATCAAATTGAAGGTATCGATGAGGCGATTGCTCTGGTGCAATAATTGTCGGAATCGGATGATTATGTCATCCATGATGGCTGCCAAAAGGTCCATTTATTCAAGATTTTTAACGTCTTTTTCTCAGGAACCACATGGCCGATGCTGGCCAAACTTCATAGTAAGTTAAGATCCTTGGGTGAAGCATTTTCAGATTTGGTAAAATGAGAGTCATCGCTTAATCCAAGATGACCGCCATCTAAAAATAGCACAATTTTTTTAAAAAACATATGAACTCAATGTCACATTCTCCTCTGGTGTTCATGGAGTCAGGTGAGCGAATTAGGGCCATCATGGCCCTCTTGTTTCTTATTAGGTCCCGGACCTACTGGTAAAAGCTGCTATTGTCAGGCTCTGTAGTCCCTGTATAACAAGTTCAACATAAATATCATGTTTCTATTGTAGTCCCTGTGTAACAAGGTCAACATAAATGTCATGTTTCTATTGTAGTCCCTGTATAACAAGGTCAACATAAATGTCATGTTTCTATTGTAGTCCCTTTATAACAAGGTCAACATAAATGTCATGCTTCTATTGTTGTCCCTGTATAACAAGGTCAACATAAATGTCATGTTTCTATTGTAGTCCCTGTATAGCAAGGTCTACTTGAATGTCATGTTTCTATTGTAGTCCCTGTATAGCAAGGTCTACTTGAATGTCATGTTTGTATTGTAGTCCCTGTGTAACAAGGTCAACAAAAATGTCATGTTTCTATTGTAGTCTCTGTATAACAAGGTCAACATAGATGTTTCTACTGTAGTCCCTGTATAACGAGGTCAATATAAATGTCATGTTTCTATTGTAGCTCCTGCATAACAAGGCTAACATAAATGCCATAAATGAGCATGGAAACACACCACTCCACTATGCTTGTTTTTGGAGACAGACTCAAATATCAGAGGTAAGTACAATTAGAAGATACTAGTTTTATATTCGAGGGGCACTTTGAACAGAAGTGGCTTAAAAAGGACTTCTGTTGAACCCAAGAGAGCAAAAGCAACGACTATGCTAGATTGATACATCATACTTTCCTGAACATATGAGGTCAAACGAGTTCAAAAACATATCGTATATCACTAGATGGACATGTACGTGCATATCATGCTTGAAATATCAGATAAAGTTGTTTAAATTGTTGAGTATTCTTCTTTAGGACATATATGAAACAATTCGGTTTTATGGTGGTTCAAATCGTTGTCTATTTTGCGATTTTCAAGATGGCCGCAGGTATCAACATTTTGTCTTAAATATATTCCGGCTTGATTATTATATGGCGTTCGGCACTTACACTATGCGTTTACATACATAGAAGTGCGTTTAGGTATCTTATAAAAACAATTCACCACTGACAAATTCATATAGATACAAGATGGCCGCCAAATATTCAGCCAGACATGCAGTAAATGTGTGTGGAATAACAAAAATAAATAGCCTCACTTTCATGAACTTTTATAATTCAGTTGTTTGCATTTTTTTTACTGCATGTGCTCTTTAAAAAAATGAATGAGTCCATGTAATATACTTATTATTTGACCATGTTTAGATATTCAAGATGGCCGCTAAGTATCGTTTAAGCTCTTGGGCACTGTTGGTCGACAAAATAGTAAAGAAATAGAATATAATTGGAGATCATATTTGTAATATTTTACAAATGCGAAACTTGTGTTCCAAACTGTACCGAATGATCTTTCGCCACAAACAAAGGTAAATCAAAGATGGCCGCCAACATGGATACAATTATGATACGTCTATATTAAGTATGGTAGACATAGCATATGCTACACCCTAAAATCGATGTTTCAGTGTGAATTGTAATATTTAACGATGGGGTTACTTGTTGCCGGGGAGCGCGATATCCCTTACTACGTTTATGGTGAGGGGTGGAGGTGGGGGGGTTAATTTACTATAATGAGGTGAAGACCTGACAGTAGATCCGGTTTGTCTAATATCAGGGCTGAATAGAAATTGTATGCAAATATTCAGTTACCCGCCCTCATCCATGCAGATGAAATGAGCTGTTGTTAGTCCGGTTAAAGCCATTAAACCGTTTGGAAATATATCATTATTTTATTAACCTGACCATGAACATCAATGTTGCATTTTATTATTGCGACCAGGGGATCGGTGCGGTCGGACGATCCCCCTCCCCACCTCCCTTGTCCTGCCTTGATGTCCACTGTTTGATGCACTAAAATAAGAATTATTGTCAATACGTAGTCATTTTATAATATTGATGCAAGCAGTCGTATTATGTGCCCCTGACCAGCTGCCTCGGGCCATTCAAGCAATCGAAAAGACTCCCTGCTTCAAAAAGTCTGGTTACGGGCCTGTTGCATACATCAAAACCATCAGATACCGGTACATTCCATGCGGATATTGTGTCATTTTCCATTATAACGAAACTTAATATCTATATATGAACAACGATAATCAGTTTATTAATGCGGTACACGGTAGGCACAGCGATTGACATATCAAATGGAAGTTGACGAATTCTGAACTTGATTGGCTACGTAACAACTACCATTATTCACTTCCCACATAATGAAAGCAGCGTTTTTTTTCATAGCAAAGAAGTATGCTTAGCTTTTTGGAAATGAAAAAAAAACACGTCATTGTATTTGTATTTAAGTATTATGCTAATGGCCACTGATATGGGAATATCAATACTACTGCGTTTGCATACGTTATATTCCCACCATTTTTACTTGAAAAGTCTTTATCGACACATTTATTATTATAACAAAGTCATAATATTGACGACAATAGCATGATCATGAAATACCAACAACTTGGAAACACTGCACATCCATGCGTGCGTGCGTGCGTGCGTGCGTGTGTGTGTCCATGCGTTCGTGCGTCCGTAAACTTAACATCAGAGAAATATTGTTATAACTTCTATTTCCTTCATCTAAAATGCTTAATACAGGCTTTCAAGCGTTCCTACTTTTTCCTACTTTTTCCTACTTTTTTTTTATTCCTACTTTTTCCTACTATTTCATCAAAATTCCCAAAATTCCTACTTTTTCCTACTTTTTCATTTGAAAAGCTAAACAAAAATTAAAAACTATGCTGTTCTGATCTGTTATGAGATTTATTTACAGAAAAAAGCTGCATGTTATATAGAGTGCTCTCGGGTGTCTTCTTCTTGTGGCCTTGATGTTTGTGATACCTCAAGATGCCTGCCAGTTCGGAACAGCATACAGTATTCTCAGGTGAGTGTTGTAATATACTCTTGCTAAGTGATTTTACCCCCAGGTACAGCCTTTTCTTTGAACATTTATGTGCCAGATTAACTGATCCAAACAATTGTGCTGCAGTAGCCCCTGCTTCTCATAAATGATGAGTGAAAGGGGATGGCATTTTCCCTATGTGCCACAGCATCAGGCACCAGATTAGGATAGTGAGAAAGCTCCTTCGCACCTGCTCTGGGACTTCTGCCAACCTACGACGTCACTTGCACACATTCTGTACAAATACAGTGACGCATGCCGTCGCAGGCTACTTATAACGCTCGACACTGCCAACTTCAGACAATGGTTATACTATTTTGATACATCTTTATACGATTTCACTCTTTGACTATTTATGTTTATGGCGAAAAACATTGTACATGTTTAATGTTTAATGCTAATACATAATATTGTATATTGAATTGTATACTTTCTAATTAGGAATTAAAATCTGTGTGTAAAAGGTAAACACTGTGATGTTTATATGAGTTTTGCATTGGGAATTTTGATTCAGTATATTGAGGAACAAATTATATTTCAAATAGACGTGCATGTATTTCAAACTGCTGCTGTTTCAATACTAAATTGATTTGAATTAAACAACCAAGTTAAATGGGCAATAAATTTATGCAATTTAAAATACTTTTTTACATTGAAGTTTTCTGAAATAGTTTATAATATGCACATGTTTGAACTTGATGTTGGCATTTTGCGTCACTTTTCATATGACATCGCCATTGACATCGATTGAAAATCCATGTTTAGGGACTGGCACTTCTCATGAATGGATGAGTCGAACAAGACGAGATAGCTCAAATTATTCAGCAGTTGCAACTACATTTCTGAAGCTACCTTGCACAGTCCCCTTGGTATAAATTAAAAACAAAATATGAAAATACATGATAGTCTATGGGAAATGTATTTTGTCCTTTAAATACACAGCACATTGATAGATGTCTAGTCTTCATAGGCTACACATTAGTATATTAAGTAAATTGGACCATCAGCTGAGAAAATGGACCTTATAACTTTTCCATCCAGCTGAGCATACACATGTGTAGTTTGATCAGACTCAACACTGCTTGCCAGACCCATATCTTAGCGCCGTGTAATGGCATGCCAAACAGTGTACACTGAGGTCAGACTTCATCAGGCGCGGATACAGGGGGGGGGGGGGTGTGTCCAGGGGGTCCGGACCCCCCCTGCTCCCGGCAAAAAAAAGAAAAAAAAGAAGAAAATCTACAATACTCGAATAGTTGGATGACTTTTCGTGGCCTAGGTGGCAGGAAATCACATCTGCGGCGATCTGGCATTTAAAAAATTTCCTGGGGGAGGACCCAGACCCCCCCCCCCCCCCGACTTTACGATTTCGCGCACGCAGAATCCGGTACGCCAAATTTTAATTACAGACCCCACCCCCCTGCAATTATTTCTGTATCCGCGCCTGCTCATACATGCTGATATGCTGATTGAAAACCATAAAAGGCATGCTCTTAGTTGGTGTCCATATTGCTGTAAAATGTTAGTTCAAAGAATAAAAAAAATTCAGACTGGCAGCATCCGTAATGTTGAAGACACAAGGCCACAACAAGAAGACATCACTGAAACACCATGTTCCGCGTAACCGTGAGTACAAGAAATGTTCAAAGTAAAAGTCAAAGGTAAGAAAATATGAACAAATGTTCCTACTTTTTTATCATAAATTCCTACTTTTTCCTACTTTTTTCCTACTTTTTGCGAAAAAAATCCTACTTTTTGTCCTACTTTTTCACAAAAGGTCACCAGAGAGCCTGTTAATATTTCACACATGCATTCCTGTAAGGCTCTACTACCATGCTGTGCAAAATCCACGACCGTCCAACCCCCGCTGATCCCAAGGTGAAGGTCAAATACTTAGTCTCTTTACAAAACTTAACATTAGAGAAATATTGTTCTAACTTCTATTTCCTTCATCTAAAATGCTTAATATTTCACACATGCATTCCTGTAAGGCTCTACTACCATGCTGTGCCAAATCCACGACCGTCCATCCCCACTGATCCCAAGGTGAAGGTCAAATACTTAGTCTCTTTACAAAACTTAACATCAGAGAAATATTGTTATAACTTCTATTTCCTTCATCTAAAATGCTTAATATTTCACACATGCATTCCTGTAAGGCTCTACTACCATGCTGTGCCAAATCCACGACCGTCCAACCCCACTGATCCCAAGGTGAAGGTCAAATACTTAGTCCCTTTACAAAACTTAACATCAGAGAAATATTGTTATAACTTCTATTTCCTTCATCTAAAATGCTTAATATTTCACACATGCATTCCTGTAAGGCTCTACTACCATGCTGTGCCAAATCCATGACTGTCCAACCCCCGCTGATCCCAAGGTGAAGGTCAAATACTTATGTCTCTTTACAAAACTTAACATCAGAGAAATATTGTTATAACTTCTATTTCCTTCATCTAAAATGCTTAATATTTTACACATGCATTCCTGTAAGGCTCTACTACCATGCTGTGCCAAATCCACAACCGTCCAACCCCCGCTGATCCCAAGGTCAAGGTCAAATACTTAGTTTCTTTACAAAACTTAACATCAGAGAAATATTGTTATAACTTCTATTTCCTTCATCTAAAATGCTTAATATTTCACACATACATTCCCCTAAGGCTCTACTACCATGCTGTGCCAAATCCACGACCGTCCAACCCCCGCTGATCCCAAGGTCAAATACTTAGTCTCTTTACAAAACTTAACATCAGAGAAATAAGTTATAACTTCTATTTCCTTTATTGAAAATTCTTAATATTTCACTTGTGCATTCCTCTAAGGTTGTACTATCATGCTGTGACAAATCTACGACCGTCTAACCCCCGCTGATCCCAAGGTCAAATTCACATACTTAGTCTCTTTACAAAACTTAACATCAGAGAAATATGTTATAACTTCTATTTCTTTCATCGAAAATTCTTAATATTTCATGCATGCATTCCTCTAAGGCTCTACTATCATGCTGTGACAAATTCCCGCTGATCTCGAGGTCAAGGTCACATACTTAGTCTCTTTACAAAACTTAACATCAGAGAAATCGGTTATAACTTCACATTCACATTCATGCCGCTCCCGCTAAGCCCAGAGTCAATGTCACAAGCCCACACACTTGGAAATTTTTACATATTTTAGGGGTACCTGGGCCCACGCGGGGGGTATTCCGTAAGCCTCGCTTACTGACCAATCTAGTTAACAATACAATCGCATTTGGATGACCTATAATATCGAGTAGTAATATACAGGTAGGCATGGACTATGTAAATAGGATGGATTGAATGATTCAGTATTTGTGAGTCACATATATATGGATATTCAACTATCATACAATCGAGATCAATATGTTGTGAGTTCATGATGGAAGATTTGTTCAGGTCATTCATGAGATTGTTTGGTATATAGAAATAATAAAAATTATATAAATTTAGTATGCGGTCATAAAGTAGTCTATCTTGAATGCATATGTATGTATATGTATCGCAGTTATGAAGGGCGCTGTTTCTGGGGAATACCATACACTTTAATCATAAATGCTGTAGTCATATAATGTACCTTATATGGTATGTGTATAATAGTCTGGAGGAATCGGGTGCTGACCCAAAATTCTCGGTTAAAGTTTTTTTCTTTGCTGATTATTGTTGGTTAGGGCATGTGTAATAATATCCCGGGTGATGTGGAGTTCTCACCCTTGGGCATTTTGAGAAATCCAAGATGGCCGCCATATATCAATAAAATCACATATTAGTTTACAGAAAATGGAAATTAAGTGTTAAATAATATTTAACTTTTATGTGTGCATGTATATAATGGCATTGCTGTGCATTTAAAATTCAAGCATATTTAAATTGCGCAAAATTGTTTATCATCGATATATACTAGACAAAATGGCATATGAATTGATAAAACTTTTCATTTGCATATCTAAATACTTTGTAAGCCTGATGTTGTGTCCCTTAAACAGAAACATACCTTTAACAATCCAAGATGGCTGCCATATATAATAAAACCATCACGTTTTCCTGTGACTCAATTTATTGCTTCACACGGTTTATATTTCATGATCGAAATAATCTAACTGATGTACAGAAGCATGACCTGTGTAACATATTCCAGCACATTTAGACATTCAAGATGGCCACCTGAATTATGTCTCATGATACATTTAACATATCTCCTTCCACATACACTGACGTTGAACTACAGCTTCAGGAACTACACTATGTGAATTTAAACATGTCTGAAGGATGTATATTTAAGTTTCCGTATGGCGAAGAATGTCAACAAAGTGACCCGTGCTCCACTAATACATTCCATAATAAAGGCTAGCAAGATATACGGAGACAGATTCCATGAATAATTGGAATTACAGCTGGACGCAGATGAGAATTTACAAATTTCCTTTCATAGAAACTGTGTTTCGCGGTATACTTAAAAAAACAATATTTCCAAACTAATGCATGGTGATTCCACAACCGTCCCAGCAAAGCGTGTTCCGGGATCATAAGCCATATATGGAAACTCTCCTGGAGAAATGTGATGCTCGTGGTGATGGATGGGCAGATGAAGTTGAAGTGCGAATTGAAGTAGCAGTAAGTGATCTGTATGCAGCGGATGCATTGTGCCACAGGGATTGTATGACCCGGTCTATTTAGAATAAATCAATGGTTTATGACGAAAACCCAGGTACCTATGATGTCTCTGACGGAGGTCTTTAACATGTAATAACTGTCCTTTCTAGTAATAGAGGTCGCATCTGGAACACCAACGAGCTCTACCAGGATTATGTGGACAATTCTGGCGATGGCATGACATGTTCACAGCTTGTGAAGGAATTGAAAGGCCACTTTTTGATGAAGAATTACTCTGATTTTCATCGTCGGGCTATGCAAGTGTTCTTGCATTTCACCTGTTCTCAATCTGAAGCAACAGCTAATGTGTATGCCATTTATCTAGATGGCTGCGCACTATTATGGGTGATACCGTGGCCTTCATCAGGGACCATTCAGGACTACACACAAATATTCCGCACTTGAAACAATCAGACGTATATCTTGTGTTAGATAGGTATGGGGAAAGCAGTACAAGGACCCTACACAAGTGGGTCGAGAAAAAGGGGCATGTCGAATATTTAATATTAGGCCATCAACTCGTTTGCCACCACAGAAAGTGGTTTTGACAGTCACAAAGAATAACGCCTAACTGATTGAGCTGATATTTAATGATATCCGGAAAAACCCAGACACATACATCAACACTACTCCCAAGTTGGCGATGACTGGCCAGTGGCCGCCAAGACCCTGTACCGATTGAAATCAACAATCTCACAGAGACACGACATGAGATCAACACATGAAGAGATACACTGATTGTACAACAATCTTCTTACATCGGTGCCAGATAGTCACTCATTTTTGCTGACGACACGGACATATTCATTCTGCTTTTCCATTTCTATCATTATGGTGACTTGTTTGGTCATGTCATGATGGTAGCACCGGCCAAAGGATGCGACGTAATTGCCATTAATGAAACGTATGCATCATGACATTGTTCCACATCTTCTCAGTATTCATGGGCTAACATGGTGTGACACAGTTGCCTGTTTCATTGGGATCGGAAAAATATCAACAATAAAGGGGTTACGCAGTGGAAAATACATGCTGGCAAACCTCGGAATGGTCAGAGTGAATATTGACCATATTCTTATGGAGGTAAGAGGTAACGCCGTTCATTCTCGACTGCTGTGGGCTTCCACAGTGCAGTTCTACCACAGAGGCTCGTAAAATGATGTGGTCCTCAATAAGTGGGGCGAAGCATGGCATCAGAACCGAAACTTAAATCTGCCACCAACTACCGGTAATGCAGGATATTCCGAAAACGTCAAGCGTGCACACTTGCAAGTGTGTATATGGCAGCGCTCACTGGATGCAGACCCTTCACATATTGATCCTGCCGACTTTGGTTGGACACATTAAGATGATCCCTGGAATCCTATCACGATACCGGATGGTACACCAGTAGCACCCATGGACATCCTAAAGCTGATCTGATGGTCCTGTGTGTCAGACCATGTTTGTCAAAGAAATGCGGTTGTTCACGTGCGTGCCTGCCATGCATTCAATTGTTTCCTGCCAGTTCTCTGAAAATTATTTCAGTGAACTAACAAAAGAAAGCGCGAGAGATAATTGTGAATGATTATTACACAATATTCACTCTGTATGCCTTTTGGCAAATATGACAAGCCAAGTTGAACTTGATTCAGTCCAGTCTATTCATGGGATACAGCAAATACTACATATTTCGGTTTCAAGCATAAACATTCTAACAACTACCGTATATGTAGTATATGACTGATAACACCTGTCAGCATACAACATGATATCGATCAATGCTGTTAGCTTGCAGAAGGAATATCGATCCATAGACTGAATGACAAACAGTGCAGGCACTGCTCAGCATGGATCAGTTCACAGGCTGAGCTGAGTCTACACATAATAGTAATAGTTCATATATTGATTCTTTAATATATTAGTTTACTAACAATTCAATATGTGAAGTATAACATACTTATTTCTTTGCCCGCCCATTCACGTGTTTGTAAACACAGGTTTCTTTAGTACCATTTGATTGGCTGCCAGAACAGTGGTGCGTGCACACATTGGCCGGGTGCCTGGACGACATACGACATTTGAGACAAGCCATGCGATTATGTACCTAAATGTATGTGCGTTATTGCACGAACAATATTTACAAACTGTACAATGTTTTCAATGAATGATGTCAAAAGTTGATGAATTGTTATTCCACATTGGCTATGAAAATTTCGTCAACTTTCGATGTTATTTACGGAAAATTAATATCACAGTCTCTGTAAATATTTTCACAAAACAACACACATGCGTTTAGGTACAATCTGTCATTACAATCTCGACACTTGAGATGACAAATATGTTTAACACTGAACGCCATCGCCGTAATCTACATATTTTTGTCGAGCCCGCTTGCGGAAAGCGAGACATAGTGATCACAATGACGTCCGGGTGTCCGTGCGTCCGTGCGTGCGGCTCCGTCGTCGTCGTCCGTCCGTCCGTGCGTCCGTCCGTCCGAGCACACATTAGGGTACTTATGTGGCTAGCCCCACAGGGTTATGGACTTGGTAAAGGATAGGGTTGGTTACAATTAGCCACCTAAAAAATCCTTTTATGTGGCTAAAAATCGTTTTATGTGGCTAATATTTAACATGTGATAAGCCACATAAGTATAGTACTGAAAGAACGTCCGTCCGTCCGTCCGAAATCTGCGTTAAAGTTTTTAAATACCTTATATCTGTGCAGTCCTAAGTCACATTGACTTGAAACTTCATATACTTATTAGTCATCATCCATATATTCATGCTGTATCCCACTCATGTGGCCCCTGTACCCAAGGTCAAGGTCAAATGACTTAGAAGTTTGCGTTCCGAAATCTGCTTTAAAGTTTTTAAATACCTTATATCTCTGCAGTCCTAAGTCACATTGACTTGAAACTTCATATGCTTATTAGTCATCATCCATATATTCATTATGTGTCCCACTCATGCGGCCCTTGTGCCCCTATATCAAGGTCAAATGACTTAGAAGTTTGCGTTAAAGTTTCTGTCAAAATTTGCGTTAAAGTTTTCACATACCTACTATCTTGGTAACCGTCAGTCAGATTTGCTTGAAACTTTGTATGCTTATTGGGCATCAACCTTCAAATAAATACACTCTGAGACCATCGAATGCCTCGGCGGGCTCGACATGCGGGCCGCGGCCATCTCGTTATTTAAATCTGTCACATTTTGTCTAAAGGACGTCAAAAGTTAATGCCCTGAAACATTCGTCAACGTTCGACGTGTTTCAAGGAAGGTACATGTATTAGAGTTTTGTGTATCAACATCGGCAAATTACAGCGGTGCGATAAGGATGGTTGTCTCAAATCTGGGTCCATTAAATTCCTTCGACAGTGCTTGCGCAGATCGTCGAAGCTACAGTGGGCGGAGCCTCTCGTTCCAAATATGGAGATTCAGTTATTGTGATAATTGATGATTACATTTAATATTGGGGAAAACTGTCACAATACGTGATTAATTCGGTTGGAAAAAATCAAAATGCAGTGTTTTCATTGGTTGAGAATGTAGGGAAAACATTTGTTCCCATTATTAAAATTTGATTTAACTTTAACTAGTTATTCGTTCTATTTCATATATTGTCTTTGCGATCTGACAATGTCAAAGTATACCGGTGGATACTCCAATGTAAATTTACTTAGCGCTTATCATTTTTACATATGAATGGCAGCCATCTTGACATTTCAGTTTGTCTAATTCTGTTTAAAATAGACAGACAACCACATTCTCTACAGTTTTGATAGTAACACTGAAAAATATCATTTTAGCCCGTCATTACATTTAAATTAAATTAAACTGTTCTAATTCCTTAAATTGTTATTAACATATTGGTGGCCATGTTGAATTAAAAATGACTTAAAATGTGTTCACTGTATCTATCTTATCTTCCATATATTTAATTGGCATTACAGATAAAAGCATATCATACCAACACCATTTAAATAAATATTCTGCACATGCATATGAACATTCCTAGATTTGGTAGAGCTATGGCGGCCATCTTGAATTCCACAAAACGCCCAAGGGTGACAACTCCACATCACCCGGGATCTCATTCCACATGCCCTCCCCAACAATAATCAGCAAAGAAAAAAACTTTAACTCAGAATTTTGGGTTAGGGTAAAAATTGGCATTATTCCTCTAGACTATAAGTGCTTTAACGGTGTATTATAATATCACAACCATATGTGTAATATAATATATAATATGTTACATGCATTAATATATTCCTTTGTTTCAAATGAACATGGTTGATTATTCTATGCTAATCTATAACTATATCAGAACGTACCATCGTCCATGTCTACACACCAACATACGACATATAAATAAGATCGTAAGAGACCAAACCTGCACGTATTTGGGTAATGCTTTGTTATGCCCCCACCACCGAATGGTGAGGGGGCATATAGTGTTACCAGCGTCCGTACGTACGTATGTACGTACGTACGTACGTACCCTGAAACCTTAACGCTCGGGTAAATGGCTTATAATTTCTGTTCCCTTGCTCGGATCTGCTTCACATTTCACACACGCATTGCACCAATGGTCCTCTGCCACCCTGTGAATCCACATTCATCCTGCCCCCGCTAAGCCCAGGGTCAAGGTCACAGACTTGGTGCGTTCGAAACCTTAATGCTCGGGTAAATGGCTTATAATTTCTGTTTCCTTGCTCGGATCTGCTTCACATTTCACACACGCATTGCACCAATGGTCCTCTGCCACCCTGTGAATCCACATTCGTGCCGCCCCCGCTCAGCCCAGGGTCAAGGTCACATCCTTGGTGCGTTTGAAACCTTAACGCTCAGGTAAATGGCTTATAATTTCTGTTTCCTTGCTCGGATCTGCTACACATTTCACACACACATTGCTCCAATGGTCTTCTACCGCCCTGTGACAATTCCACATTCGTTCCGCCCCCGCTAAGCCCAGGGTCAAGGTCACAGACTTGGTGCGTTTGAAACCTTAACGCTCGGGTAAATGGCTTATAATTTCCTTTCTCGGATCTGCTTGTCTTTTCACACACACAGTGCTCCAAGGGTCCTCTACCGTCCTGTGACAAATCCACATTCATCCCGCCCCCGCTAAGCCCAGTGTCAAGGTCACAGACTTGGTGCGTTTGAAACCTTAACGCTCAGGTAAATGGATTATAATTTCTGTTTCCTTGCTCGGATCTGCTTGTCTTTTCATACACACAGTGCTCCAAGGGTCCTCTACCATCCTGTGACAAATCCACATTCGTCCCACCCCCGCTAAGCCCAGGGTCAAGGTCACAGACTTGGTGCGTTTGAAACCTAAACGTTCGGGTAAATGCCTTATAATTTCTATTTCCTTGCTCGCATCTGCTTCACATTTCACACATGCATTGCTACAATGGTCCTCTACGACCCTGTGACAAATCCACATTCGTCCCGCGTCCGCTAAGCCCAGGGTCAAGGTCACAGACTTGGTGCATTCGAAACCTTAACTCTCGTGTAAATTACTTATAATTTCTGTTTCCTTCCTCGGATCTGCTTCACATTTCACACACGCATTTCTCCAATGCTTCTCTACTGCCCTGTGGCAAATCCACATTCGTCCCGCCCCCGCCAATTCCATGGTGAAGGTCACATACTTTGTGTGTTTGAAACCTTAACGCTCGGATAAATGGCTTATAATTTCTGTTTCCTTGTTCGGATCTACTTCACATTTGACACACGCATTGCTCCAGGGGTCTTCTACCGCTCTGTGACAAATCCACATTTGTCCCGCCCCCGCCAAGCCCAGGGTCAAGACTTGGTGCATTTGAAACCTTAACGCTCGGGTAAATGGCTTATAATTTCTGTTGCCTTGTTATTATGCCACCGCCACCGAATGGTAAGAGGGGCATATAGTGTTACCGGCGTCCGTACGTACGTATTACGTACGTCCGTCCCGAGACCTTAACGCTCGGGTAAATAGCTTATACTTTCTGTTTCCTTGCTCGGATCTGCTTCATATTTCACACACGCATTGCTCCAATGGTCCTCTAAATCCACATTTGTCCCGCCCCCGCTAAGCCCAGGGTCAAGGTCACAGACTTGTTGTGTTCAAAACCTTAATGCTCGGGTAAATGGCTTATCATTGTATCCCCCGGACTCCGTCGGGGGATACTATGGATTTGACAGCGCGCCGCGTCCGCGTCCGCGTCCGCCGCAGACACTTCTTGTCCGGAGCATAACTCGAACACCCTTTGGAATATTTTCATGAAACTTCACACATGCATAGACCACGACCCGAAGGTGTGTCGTGCACAAGAATGACAACTCTTGCATAGCTAATTTTTTAGTTATCTCCCTTTTTTGTTTCTCGCACTGATTTCGTGTCCGGAGCATAACTCCACCACCCTTTGGAATATTTTCATGAAACTTCACACATGCATAGACCACGACCCGAAGGTGTGTCGCGCACAAGAATGACAACTCTTGCATAGCTACTTTTTTAGTTATCTCCATTTTTGTTTCGCGCACTGATTGACCATAACTCGACCACCCTTTGGAATATTTTTATGAAACTTAACACATTCAATTAGACCACGAACCGAAGGTGTGTCTTGCACAAGAATGACAACTCTTGCATAGCTAATTTTTTAGTTATCCCCCTTTTTTGTTTTCGCGCACTGATTTCCTGTCCGGAGCATAACTCGACCACCCTTTGGAATATTTTCATGAAACTTCACACATGCATAGACCACGACCCGGAGGTGTGTCGCGCACAAGAATGACAACTCTTGCGTAGCTAATTTTTGAGTTATCTCCCTTTTTTGTTTTGCACACTCTACAAACTGGACAATAATGCATGAAGACCTGTTTTCTCGTCTGCTCTGTACACCTTTTCTCGTGTGCTCTGTACACCTTACCTGTAGAGAGAACAATAGAGACTGGGAGAACCATGTGCTAGCATGGGCTAGCATGTGCAAATGTCCAGTGCTTGACCACTGGTGACCACAGGTAATTTATACAGGTAAATTACTACATTGGATATTACATTTCCGTAAACTGTGTTGAAAATATTGTGGCATTATGTGGACCTGTGCAGATATATGTAGATAAATATAGGACTATTAAAAAAAAAATCTGGGCTCCAGTAGCAAGCATTATTATTTTTAAACTTTTTTTTTTTTTTTTTTTTTTTTTTTCAAATTATTTTTTGATTTTTGTCTAGTAGCATAAGGTCGTAAGTGCTATATACAGACTATTCACCTGTGCATGTGCTAGCATGTGCAACTGACCACTGACCACTTACAGGTAATTTATACAGGTAAATGATTATATTACATTTCCGTAAACTGTGTTAAAAATATTGTGGCAATATGTGGGCCTGTGTGTATATGATATGTAGATAAATAGGACTATTAAAAAACATTCTGGGCTCCAGTAGGGAGCATTATTCTTTTATATTTTTTTTTATATTTTTTTTTTACATTCTTTTTCAATTTTTTAACTGACCACTAACTTATTACAGGTAATTTATACAGGTACATTATTACATTTCCGTAAACTGTGTTGACAATATTGTGGCAGTATGTGGACCTGTGCAGATATATGTAGATAAATATAGGACTATTAACAAAAATTCTGGGCTCCAGTAGCGAGCATTATTATTTTTAATTTTTAAACTTTTTTTTTCCATTTTTTTTTTCAAATTCTTTTTCAATTTTTGTCTAGTAGCATAAGGTCGTAAGTGCTATATACAGACTATTATCATATAATAAAACAATTATTGACTAGTGAGCCATAGAATATAAGCTGATATTCTATGGCTCACTAGTCAATAATTGTATAATATGTTCGGGCCGGTGAAAATTGCTTTCGGGCCCAGGCTCGAGGTCAAGGCGGGACAAGGCGAGGAGGCATCTGATTCCGCGGAATTCTTGTTTACTTATCTCCCTTTGTTGTTTCGTGCTCTGATTTTGTATCCAGAGCATAACTCGAACACCCTTTGGAATATTTTTATGCCCCACCACGATAGTGGAGGTGGCATTTAGTGTTACCCTTGTCTGTCTGTCCGTCCGTCCGTCCGTCCGTCCGTCCGTCCGTCCGTCCGTCCGTCCGTCCGTCCGTCCGTCCGTCCGTCCGTCCGTCCGTCCGCACACCCGAATGGTTACTTGTTGTAAGCGTACGGGGATCTTATTGGGTAGGGTTAGGATAGTGTTGGGTACTCTTGTTGGGTATTTTTATACAGTAAAAACCCAACAAGTATTCATTCGTAGGAACGTGCGTCCCGTCCTCCCGTCCGTCCCTCCGTCCGTCCCTCCATCCGTCCGTCACAAAACTTTAACACTCGGGTAAATGTCTCATAATTTCTTCATCCTTCGACCGATCTGCTTCATATTTCATATACACATTGCTCTGATGGTTCACTACCGCCCTATGCCAAATCCACGTTCGTCCTGCCCCCGCCAAGCCCAGGGTCAAGGTCACATACTTGGTGCTTCAAAAACTTTTAACGCTCAGGTAAAAAAAAAATTCACTTGGCATTTGGCCTCATTTATTATCAAAGCGATATGTGGGGCATCCGTGTTCTATGAACACATTTTCTAGTCATGTCTGTTTTTATCTGTAACATTACAGACAATGTCGTAAAGCCCACGACTATCACCGAACACGACAACCAAAAACAACATATGCTACGCGGTTAACATTCTATTTCTAGCTGATTGCCTGATTGTTTATTTATTTAAACAGTATTTTATTTCATTTGGATAGCCACATGTCATATATACACATTAGGAATGGAGGATTGAGGACGAAGCGAAAAGGAGTGTGTATTTGTGGGACCGTTTACCGCTAATCATGGAATCCATTTTAGTGCCTCATTCACAACTTGGCCTACCTGCACGTATTTGGTACATTATTCTTATTTTCCAAACCAGCAAGTGGTTTTCAGTCTATCGGAAGTATTTTTTCTATTTTCCATGCTAATGTAGGCATGATTAACCGACCTGAAGTGGATCAATATATGTCTAGTTTTAGTGCGGATGAGCTATTAATAATTACAACCAAATATGAAATGGATATGCCATTCGCTAATTTACATAAACTATTTGTATACACTGGCGAGTTTCTGATTACTTGTCAACCATATATACAGTGCAGTCTCCGTTTTTGTTCCACCGTAGACAACACTTGCAACGCAAGCGAACGCAACGCGAACGCAACGGTTTGGTGTAGCGTTGTATACGTTGTTTAAACGTATAATACGGTTCGTACACGTGTAATACACATTGTCAAACCGTTTAGTTTAAAAGCGTTGTATACGTTGTTTAAACGTATAATACGGTTCGTACACGTGTAATACACATTGTCAAACCATTTAGTTGTAAAGCGTGTAATACGTTTAGCTTCAAGGCGTATAACACGCTTTGGCGTATACATATGTAGCGAGGTGAAAGAGTTGAAACGTGTACAACGCTTTACCTGGAAGCGTGTAGGCTGTAAGCTATTTGTAAGCGTTGAAACGTGTACAACGGTTACACGTTTTAGCGCGAATACCTGTTCGGCCCTGATCGCTTCGAGGCGTCCTTGTTTCGTCCCTTTTAAAATATCGCGAATACATACCCTCAGATCGAGTTCAAAGTACATCGGCGGTGTGATTTAGCACTTCAATTGATCCCTAATCCCTGATGCCTAATGAGTCACGCTTTTAACACGACAGATGTACCTTGTCGTTTATCAAAATGTTTGAGAATTGTAGATCACGTGAGCCGGCTCATCAGGATCTGCGGCATTCCTACGTACATGTACATTTTATATACACAAAAATGACCCCTAATACAGCGTAATGTAACAGTTCCTAACTTAATATGGAATAGCCCGGGCCGATAGTCCATGTCAGTTACTTGGGGTTAAATATTACGAACACAGATAAACACAGTGCATTGTTTCTTTATTGGCTCACCTGAGCGAAGCTCATGTGAGCTATTGTTACCGCAATGTGTCCGTCGTCGTCCGTCGTCCGTGAACATTTTCAAACGTCTTCTCCTCGGTAACCATTGGGCCTATAGTCACCAAACTTCATGGTCATGGTCCTAAGATAGAGGGATTACAAAATTGTTAAAATGACGTTATTACGTAATCCAAGATGGCCGCCGTCTAAAAATAGCACAAATTCTTCAAAAATCTTCTTCTCAAGAACCGCCAACCGGATTTCGACAAAACTTGGTAGGAATGATCGATGTACAATGCTCTTTCAAAGTTGTTAAAATGGTGACCCCGGGGTCAAAAATGGGCGTGGCCCGTGGGGTCAAATTGGGGTCAAATTTTACTTTTCCCCGAATATGGTCATTTTATATATCAAATTGAAGGTATCAATGAGGCGATCACTCTGGTACATTTTTTGTCGAAATCGGATTGTTATGTCATCCAAGATGGCCGCCGAATGTGTCAAAAGGTTGTTCTTTTATTAGAGATTTCAAAATTCTTGTTCACATGAACCGCTTGGCCCATGGTAGTCAAACTTAAAAGTTATGGTCCATGGGTGAAGCCTTTTCAGATTTGTTAAAATGGAGGTCATCGCTAATCCAAGATGGCCGCCGTCTAAAAATAGCATAAATTCTTAAAAAATCTTCTTCTCATGAACCGCTAGCCGGATTTCGGCGAAAGTTGGTAGGAATGATCGATGCACATTGCTCTTTCAAAGTTGTTAAAATGGTGACCCCGTGGGGTCAAAAATGGGCGTGGCCCGTGGGGTCAAATTGGGGTCAAATTTTATTTTTGACTGAATATGGTCATGTCATATATCAAATCGAAGGTATCAATGAGGCGATCACTCTGGTTCATTTTTTGTCGAAATCAGATTGTTATGTCATCCAAGATGGCCGCCGAAATGTCAAAAGGTCGTTCTTTTATTAGAGATTTCAAAATTCTTCTTCACATGAACCGCTTGGCCCATGGTAGCCAAATTTAAAAGTTATGGTCCATGGGTGAAGCCTTTTCAGATTTGTTAAAATGGAGGTCATCGATAATCCAAGATGGCCGCCGTCTAAAAATAGCATAAATTCTTAAAAAATCTTCTCATGAACCGCTGGCCGGATTTCAACGAAACTTGGTAGGAATGATCGATGTACAATGCTCTTTCAAAGTTGTTAAAATGGTGACCCCGGGGTCAAAAATGTGCGTGGCCCGTGGGGTCAGATTTTTATTTTTGACCGAATATGGTCATGTTATATATCAAATTGAAGGTATCAATGAGGCGATCACTCTGGTACATTTTTTGTCGAAATCGGATTGTTATGTTATCCAAGATGGCCGCCAAAATGTCTAATGGTCGTTCTTTTATTAGAGATTTCAAAATTCTTCTTCACATGAACTGCTTGGCCCATGGTAGCCAAACTTAAAAGTTATGGTCCATGTGTGAAGCCTTTTCAGATTTGTTAAAATTGAGTTCATTTGATATTTGGAGAAACTGAATACACAGCGAGCTGCACACTGGTTTAACACGGATATGGCCCGCGGATATGTGTCATAAATTACTTGGTGGTTAAAACCGGTAAATTTACAAGGTTTATAGCGAAACAGCAGCCGACTGGCAATTTTTCTTGAACCGATTTTTAAGACTAGTTTTCAAATCTCAATCGGTCTGAGAGTTCAAAAATCGGTCCAGAACCGGAAAACTGAAAATTGTAGAAGCCCTGCTGAGTCTAGAAGTATATATACACACACGAAGAACGATCTGAGCATGCGCATTCTACGCGATACACGGTTGGCATACCAAAACTTGTAATGCGTTAAAACCCGTGGAAACGTGTTATACGTATAACACGGTTTCATCTGTACGGTGCTGTGTACATGTAGAAGCGTGTAACCGTTCGTCAAAGAAAGCGTTAAATCGTTTAAACGGTTTACCTTAGCGTTGTATACGTTTACAACCGTTGTATACGTTTACAACCGTTGTACACGGTTTACACGCTTTTGAAACTCAATGCGTTGTTTACAACCGTTGTATACGTTTACAACCGTTGTACACGGATTACACGCTTTTGAAACTCAATGCGTTGAACACGGTTTGTTAGACTTTCGCGCATGCGCAAGAGTGGGGAAATGCAACGCATGGCCGAAAACGTATTACACGTAGACGACACACGGTTTGAAACGCAACTAACGGAAACTCCACGGATACGCAACGCACAACACTTTGTACACGTATAAACCCGGAACATTTTGACAGAAACGACTGTATGTTACGTGTGTCTTGCAGTGATAAAAATAAATTCCATACAAATGAAATATAAAAATCCCTGTCATTGCAACTACACAATGAAAGTACTGAAAGTACTGAACATAGGGTACTACAAGATTAAACTAGATTGATTGATTGATTGATTGTTGGTGTTGCAGTTTCATTAACCCTTAAAGGTACATGCCCACTCAGTAGGTACAAAATGTTGTTTACATCAGAGACATCATCTGAGACATTTCCTGGCAAAATAAACATTCATGCGCCATTATCCCACGTACTGATTGGCATTATTATACATTTTATATCGGACATAAATTTACACACTGATATCAGGGGCGATAACCGTGTTTGCTTAAAATGTTAACGGACATTACTATTTAATCTCTGTATTTATTTTATGATGTGCAATGATCATACTTTAAAATCTGTCGAAAATATTATTTTTTCAGGTGACACATTTCTTTAGTATAAATAATTAAAAAATATCATGCCTCATTTGCATATGAAAATAGCCTGATACCACCGCGCGTCACTATCAGTAAAATAAATATTACTAAATTGATTATACTGTATAGCGGGCAATTGTAACGTTTAGAACTGGTGGAATAGTGACACAGTTATACACTTATTTAATTCCTATAAATGACATTTTGGGCTTAATGAGTGGGCATGTACCTTTAAAGCGCTGGAAACGACAATTGTCGTCTGCTGTTTTAAATATTTTTATATTTTCTCCTCAAAAACATACTGAGACGATTCTACTGCGCTGCCAAAACAGGTTTTCAAAGAGATTAAAATATACAAAATGAGCAGACGGCAATTTTATTTTTCAGCGTTTTAATGGTTAAGGGGTAAACTATTGTAACACATATACAAGACATCATCAATTCAAGTATAAATACAGTTTCCAGATATCTATGATCATTATAAATATATTGAAAACTGATTGAAGAGCAACAGTTACAATAATTCCGCCACGGAAGCGGTGTCGCGCCTGAAATGCCTTATCGGTACATCGCCAAGTTTACTTCTGTTTTGTGAATGAAATAGTTGGCCCCGGATCGAGTATATTAAAACATACAAATGACGTCATTGGGGAAACCGCTGACAAAATGTTCAATGTATGGAAGCCCAAACTTTTTTGTCGTATTTCAGTACTTGCATTAATATGGGTATTAATATACGCTGGATGTGTTATACTGTCATTAATTTGTTCCCTGACTGTAAGTTATCACCTTAAATATTGACTTATTGACCCCCTTCCCTGAACGTAGAATTGACACTCATGTTGGCGTGTATTGGCCACCATAGACAAATGTCAATCGGGCCGAATTCGGGAATGTCACTAAAATCCGCTCCATCGATAGAGAGAGAATGAGGATTAAACATCAGTTAGACCTACACGTTTCGCACAGGTGTCGCACAGGTGTCGGGTGAGTTTAAAAATAGGCTATCGGAAGGTCAAACTTGACGTAGTTTGTGTGTTAAACGCGTCGCTTGTTTCGGAGAGTATTCGGAGGGGAGTTAACTCTGTTACTAAATTTAGCGATGACCGCACGATTTGTGCCGCAAATGGGGGAAAATCACGCGCAACAAAATAATCCGATGTATTTTTGTACGTAGAACATCCGTTGTTGATATTGTGCAGTGCAAGTAGTTTTTCATAATATTATTTTCAATTAGCGGCTGCGTATGACAGTTAAACGTTGAGTAACACAATGCATGTTGTTGTTATGGTTACTCCAAGATATCATTACCTACCATCGCATCGAGGGGGGTCTGGGGCGTGGCTCACTGTCGGAGGCGATGCCAATACATAGGTATACCCTATGTAAAAACAGTCTGGTATGATAGATGTTTTTCAAAGCATGAATTCCATGACCAGCAGAGTATGATTCAGAACTGTAAGTAATAATATAACAATATTACATAATAAACCAATATAAATTAAATCAATACTCCAACCGCTGATCGTGTATGCATGTTTGTGCCACGTTGAAAGTTCCTCGACCATCGCTGTGTCAGTGTCATGTGTTTAGCCTAATGTATTGTGTTAGTCTCTTCTATACATGGGTTCATGTGTATCTTTTGGTGTCTTGTATAACTTATATATTGTACATAGTATACCATGCACAAAGATAATGAGATATGACAACAACGAAGCATTTCTTCACATGGTTTGCGAACGCGATGGCATAAATTAACGTTATGGGTTTCTCCTTATATAGTGCAGTCCCTTAACTTCAAAAAAATGGATTATCTATACACGCTGGCCAAAAGTGCCATTTTTTTGTGGGACGTAGCTAAGGTCATACCGATTCCTAAAATAAGTGGCTCCAAATAAAAAGACAACCGAAACACGTTTAAAATGCTGAAATCCAAGATGGCCGCCAACTATTAATTGTATGGCCTATGATTATACTCAATTGATATGTTTGAGTACTTTAACCCCCTGGAATGCGATTGTTGGATGCAACAATGTATTTGAGTAACATCAAAATATAACTGAATCATTTTACTAATTTGCATAAATCCAAGATGGCCACCGCAGTTCATTATTTTGCCATACATTTGCTTTCTGAAGGCTATATACATTCATTTAATATTTCTGATTTGGTTTAGTCAATAGTAAATGGCAATTTGGGTACTGTTGCAAGGTAACTGGAGACTTACCTCATTTAAATCAATTTGAAATGTCCACTATATGCCTATATGTATAAAAACTGTATATATAATATGTCCGGTAACACTAATATTTACACAACTGTATTGCTCAAGCCTCGTTTTATGCAAATACATGTATATACACAATTTTAGAATATAAATTGTAATATCCCATTTTTTGTTTACCCATAATTACATGGTGGTGCTGAAAAGAAAGCGCGGGATTTCATAAATAGCAACAATAACAACAATTAGGTCTAGATCTAACAACCAACAGATTTCGTCTAAATAATGAAATACTTGAACACTTTTGTAACAATGGGATTCAAGAACATACAGATGGAAAGCGGTCAGTGTTAGTATTCCCTGAAGGCATACACTAAATGTTAAAGGATGCACTAACTGTAAGTGATTACAACTCTGAGGCATTAGAAATGGCTAAAGTTGCAAAAACTATCCACAGAGACATCTTTGATTCCGACAGTTTTCGGGTGATTTTTCTCCTGACTGTCAATCTACAGCAGTACCGAACAGTCTCAATGCCCTTGTGTCAATCATAGTAAATGGACCAACTATGAATGACAAACAGCCCAAGTTATCACAAATCTGTTTGACTATATCACAATTGATGCTCTTCAACACAAAGAAAACAATGCCAAAAAGAAACACTAACACACGGCCATACCGTTGGACGAGAGTCACCTCTTGTCGTATATCTTGGGTTGAACATTCACTCGCTAACACGAGGCAAAAAACTAATTAAACAGTTGCACAAAATGGGTGTTTGCATTTCATATGCACGCGTGCAGCAGCTGGAAAGTAACGTCGCAATAAGCATGTGCAGATGTTTTGCTGCTACCGGTGTCGTTTGCCCGTCACAGCGGAGATCTGAACTATTTTTAGTTGGTGTTATGGACAATATTGACCACAATCCGTCATCCACAACGGCCCACTCATCGTTCCATGGCACTGGCATCAGTATCATGCAGTTTTCAACAGAACATACTATTGGTAAACCCCAAGACCCGTTTCCGTTATCCGACATAGGGTCAGAGAAATTGCTTCTTCCAGACTCTTATTCAGTAGTTCCTATAGTAACAATGAATCCATCTAAGATAACAGTTCCTGCTGTTCATACCAAACAAATTAAAGGTGAATTATACAGAGCAATGACACTTGAAGTTGTTTGGTTACAGAATGCCAGTGAACTTTTGACAAGAGACACACTAACTAATGAAACAATTGTGTGGGCTGCCTTTCATGCTAAAAACGTATCTCCCATGTTGGACCCAGCAGCTATAATGGCTTTACTGCCTCTCTCTGAGGAAAAGGCTGACACACCAGCAATTATCAAACATGGCATGAATGTAATCAAATCTGTCACTGCCTTTCCACATCCTGGTCAGATCCCTGTCGTGGCATGTGACTGCCCCATATTTGCAAAGGCAAAATATATTCAATGAACATGGCCATACTCTCATGGGTCATGGGGAGGACAAATTTGTAGTAATGTTTGGTGGTCTGCATCTAGAAATGGCTCTGTGGAATATGGCCGGGGATTACCTGCAAGGTTTGGGCTGGACAACAGCAGTTGTAGAGGCTGAAATTGCCACATCTGGAATCCCTGAAGGTTTCCTGAAAGCAGCACATCTGACACGGACTCGCCATGCACATCAAGTCTCTGTTGTAGCGTTATCAGCCCTCCAACAACATGCACTTGAGCTTTCAAAGAGTTCCAATGAAACTGATGAAACATTTGAGGCATGGAGAAAATGCATGCTTATCACTAGTCATACCTTCCAGTTTTGGGATACTGTTATAGCCATATAAAAATGATCCTTGTCCTTCTGAGAGCACAGAGAGAAAACAAATTTGACTTGTATGTTGAAGCACTTGAGTCACTTGTCTGCTTTGTATTTGCATTGGATCACTACAACTATGCACGCTGGATTCACATTCACATTCGAGACATGAAGTCCCTCTCTGCGGCTATTGAAGATGCATCGCTAGGTAGAACGCAGTATCTAAATTATATGAAAGATGTGATTGAGACCAGAGACTTACCAATTCAGAATCCAATCGAGAAAAGCTCACTTCCACTACTGAAATCCCCCAAATCAAAGACAAGTTCAAAATCGTCGCAGGCTGTTAAAGTACAACGCGGCAAAACAGCAACCTATTTGGTCGACTAAACATTGCTAATCAACAACGTGATGGATATCCAGCAACGTTTTTCTCCCATGAAAATCAATCTACTCCGCCTTCGCTGTCTGATTTTGGTAAGATACGACAAGTCTAACCTTCTGGGCTGCATTGAATCTAGTGAACAACCTGATATGCCACAATATTATGCAAAATAGTAGATGGATATTAAACAATCCCATCACCAGACGAATGGGGATGGGCAATGGACGGCTCTTCATGGACCCCTGTCTGGATCATATGTGGTTGTAAGTCTGCCAGAGGATGCATCAGCTGCAAGTGCACACATGCTGGGCTTATATGTACTGACCTTTGCAGCTGCACATGTGCACAATAATGCTTTTAAGCGGTTAACATTCCAATATGACATCCACAGTGCAAAATAGAATGTAATATTGATATATGGCGGCCATCTTGGAGTTATGGCAATTACAAAATAATAAAAGTGTACATGATGGCCATCTGAATTAATCATTGTGTGAATGTGTGTCATTATAGCGTACTAATTGTGCTAAATATAACACAGGTTTGCACCAACATAGAAATATATTAATATTTGGTGGCCATTTTGAATTTATTGATTTTTTTGGTGGCACAGTGGATAGATTTTTTGGAGCCACTTATTTTTTAATTGTACATCACCATATCTTGATTCAGTGAAAAAATGGCACATTTGTTAAGGGACCGCACTAATAGGAATCACGATTTGCCTGGTTTGGCCCTCAGGTACGTTTTTATCTTTGGCTCTTTTGTTACCTGGGAGTTTAATTGGGTTATTGCCCATTATAAAAGTATTAAGAGTATTATTGATCCTACTGCTTTTGGGAGGGAGCCAAGTGATTCTGGTGTGGCGAGGACCTGGTATCAGATCAGGATTATTTTGATGTCAGGGCTGAATATATCGATTTTTTATGCCCCCCGTATATAGTGTTTCGACTGTGTGTCTGTGTGTCCGGCACATTAAGAAGTTCGCTGGAGTTTCTCAATTATGTCACAACTTCTATATCCCTTGAAGTATTGCTTAGATATTTGAACACAGCATACATGTGGACAAATGCCACACATCCATCTATATCCCTTGGTGGATTACTTTAATATGTCAATACATCATACTTGAGAACAAATGTCACACATCAATGCTGCCCTTAATATGACCTTGACCTTTTGATCTTCACAATTTTTTTCACACATTAAGAAGTTCGCCAGAGTTTCTATTTTCCTGTCATAACTTATATAACTCTTTATGGATTACTTTAATATTTCAATACATCATCCACACTGCCCTTTTGACATTCATAAATGTGTTTGTGAATACTTTGGTTAATTAACTTTGCTACAGTTTCTCCAATCTGCCACTGGGGGCGTTCGTGTGCTGACAGGCCACATTTCTTGTTATTGTAAATATTTAGTTCTGATTTTGTCATTCCCCCCCCCCCCCCCCGCCACACACATTTGTACAGGTAATATATGGGATTGAGTACTAAATCCATTGACCCGGCCTTAAATGACCTTAGCTGTTGATAGGCCGATAAACCCCAACAAACAAACATGAATTATTTGTCATATCTGAAAACATAATAAATATAACTAGGAATATAAACATCAACCATGAAACATGATGACGAATAGGCAAATGAATACTGATGCTGGATAAACTACAATTTTGAGGTGCATGTGTTGCCTAATTTCTTGTGACACAGTATGGTGGGTTTTGACGTGTTGTAGATAGAATGTGTCACAATGCTTTGGGCTTCCACACACAGCTTATCATACAGTGCACATCGGTGCCTGTTGACGATTCTGTTATTACCACTGTACACTGATCTATTCTATGTTGTCTCATTTCGGTATCTTATCACTATTCTAAATAAAACAAGCAGTACACCGGCTGCCTTTGGACGGGCAGAAAGTAGAAGTATTATATCTTCAGCCATAGGTTCCAACCAGTTTGTAGCAAGTACGGACAGTGCACATTAATACTACTAATCATACGAACACAGTTATTGTGGTGTATTATGAGTAAAAAATTGCCTTTTCGTTCCATTCTTTATTTTCGTACCTTCGCCCATGACATAAACGTGATAAATGTTTAATCTTTTGTAAATTTGTTGTATTTTCTGTTACCCATGACATAATGTTTGCATACTTGGGATACTTACTTTCATTCTATAGCTGTCCCAAAGCCAATGGTTAAAGTCAAATAACGTTTGCGCTAAAGCTTCTGAAGTATCTGTCTATCCAAGTGACGGCCGGGTTTATCCATTGATTACAGAATACTAATTTTCTATTGCTTATTTGCAAAGTACATGCCATAAATATTCAACATATACACCAAGTTAATTTCTGCTGCATTTACCGTTAAACGATGATGGCTGGTATACTTGTGATAGGAGTATACAAATTAGTACTTATTGTAATTACTTATAATTAATACATAGCATTAACACTATTACATAAACATGTTAAACAAACGGACCAATGCATATACATGTATAGCAGATACTGATTTTATGAGATGTGTACTAAATATTATTTTTTTTTGGAAACATCTGAACATACCTGAATTTATAGGTCCGACGGTATCCATTTAAACACCATACGTCTACAAATATGTACGTGCATAACATACTGGTGAAAACACATCGGCTGTACACATATATTAAATAGTACATTAAACAATACAATATGTAGGTTGCAATTGTGTTTTGCCAACACAAATAGTACATGCATCCTACAGATCAACATGATTAACAAATTGTGTATGAAAATGTTACCTATCTGGATGTACACAAGTTATAATTATTGACTAATATCAAAAACATTTATTTTAAAGACGGATGGACATTAATGTAATAGTCTATAACTAATACTTTCAGAGATTATAATTAGGACATAGCAGTCTAAACAGCATTGTAACATTTTGTTTCGGATTGGAAGATTATGCACTCATTGATCTAATGATTATGCCAAGTTATGTACATGTACATGTACTTACTTGACAAAATGCCTGTAAAATGGCTGTTATCTTTGTTTTATGTAAAGTATGTATTCCTTTAAAATAGGAGAAATAACTATATTGCAATGTGTCAGTTCGTGTTGTCAGAAATTGTTATCATTTTCATTCCAGTATTACTGGTATAATGATACAATTGCTGTTAGTAGATTAACACTAGCCGCCACCGTTTCTCTTACATATTTAAACGTCAATTATCTTCTGACACATATGCATTTTTAACACGATTGTGTCTAATCATCTTGTGAGCCCGACTATGTAGCTTCATACCGAAACTGATAAAGACAGGCAGTGTGTGCCAATTGATTTGCATGCTCAACACAATTGTTATAAAATAGTGGCCATTTTGGATTTATTGAATATATACAGGGTGGCCAAAAAAAACTTGGGACACTTTTTATAACTCGTATATCTCCAGAAGTAATCTTTCAATCTTGATAAATTTTGACATGCATATTGGTTATTACCTTTGGCATATGGACATTTTATTTATTTTATCAAAACCGTGCGTATCCTGTTGCCATGGCGATTATGACATCACTGGCTCAAACTAAATAAAAAAACATTTGTATGTAACGCTGTCAAGCTGCTGCAAAATGGTACAAAACTACTTTCTTGCCGCAAAATTTAATTTACAACATTACATCTGTCATCGAGTAATAAAATAAAATTAAAGTAATACATTTACCGTTTACAATAGGCGTGATATACAGCAAGTTTGCTTCAATTTGGCTGAAAATTCAAATTGCTGACATTAATGTCATTTTAAACATTCCATTACCCAGTTTTATGCGTGTCGGATGTTTGCTGTTGACTTTAGCACATTATCTGCCTAATATTTGCTGTTAATGGCATTGTTCATGTAATTAAAATTTTATTTATGCATTTTATCTCTGCAGTATATCATTTATATCACTCTTTCAATGAAAATAATGGATATGGTACATTTCAACTGTTTCAACGTTCTCAGCAATGATGTCAAAATGCGTACACAAGCAGTAAGTAATGCAATATGCACAGACATTCACCGATAAGTATGCCAAAAATTATTAAGATTCAAACAGTATGTCAAAAGATATATAGGTTACAAAAAGTGTCTTAAGTATTTTTGGGCCACCCTGTAGATATCACAAAATCGCCTGGTAACAGCTGGATGCATTAAATGTATTAAATATCGGAAGATGGTTGGCAAATTCCCTTCGGTTACGCATGTACTAAACCTATAGAGAGCAAACACTTTATTAAATACATGTAATTTTCAACAATACTGCCATCTGTGTAACCTAACAAGTGTGCACGACTGCCATGATAACGTTCAACATCCATCTGAACGACTTGTGGCAATAATACTTCAGAAATAGTGTTTGGTACTCACACTGATAGCACGTCTTTGTCCATTTATTGACATATTTTATGAAATTCCAATAAAGTCATAGATTTGCACAAGCTCGGTTCAGGCTTAAATCAATTAGTATATATTATTATTATATATTCGGTAATGCATTTAAATTTAGCTATTGAATAAATTAAGATGTGCCTATTTGTCCCTTCAAATATTGGCTCCACAATGTAATATATATCCTACGGTAGCTGATGCATTTTTCACTGGCGGCCATCTTGTTTATGCAAATTTGTGGGCTTCAGCTACTACTTTGAAAGGTCTATCATGCAACAATATATACAGTACAGTAATGGTGCACCAAAGAAAGCCGCGGGATATACTTATCATGAAGATAATTACACCCCTTTGTATATAATTTCCAAAGCAAGGCTGGGTTCAGAACAATAACAAGAAGATGACATAACAAAATAAATTGACTATTTTTGCCATTTTCATACAATTTTTAGCCTGGATTTTTCATCCATCTGAACGACTTGTGGCAATAATACTTCAGAAATAGTGTTTGGTACTCACACTGATAGCACGTCTTTGTCCATTTATTGACATATTTTATGAAATTCCAATAAAATCATAGATTTGCACAAGCTCGGTTCAGGCTTAAATCAATTAGTATATATTATTATTATATATTCGGTAATGCATTTAAATTTAGCTATTGAATAAATTAAGATGTGCCTATTTGTCCCTTCAAATATTGGCTCCACAATGTAATATATATCCTACGGTAGCTGATGCTTTTTATTTTTCACTGGCGGCCATCTTGTTTATGCAAATTTGTGGGCTTCAGCTACTACTTTGAAAGGTCTATCATGCAACAATATATACAGTACAGTAATGGTGCACCAAAGCAAGCCGCGGGATATACTTATCATGAAGATAATTACACCCCTTTGTATATAATTTCCAAAGCAAGGCTGGGTTCAGAACAATAACAAGAAGATGACATAACAAAATAAATTGACTATTTTTGCCATTTTCATACAATTTTTAGCCAGGTTTTTTGAAAAAAAATCCAGGCTATTGGATTGGCGAAAGCCGGGCGGGCGGGCGGGCGGGCGGGCGGGTGGGATCGGGCGGCGGGAACGGGCGGGCGGCGTCCACAATCAATGTTAAGTTTTCGTATATGAGTCCATTTCTTAGTTAGTGTACCACCTGGGACCACCAAACTTTCACAGCTTCATAATCAAGGGGTGCCCACCACATATCACTATCCAACATGTGACCATTTGTTTTACCTTCACCTATTATTTCTACGTAATTGACTTAGCCATTTTCAACGTTAACTTTTTAACGTACGTTAGGTTAAAGTTTTTTGCTTAATTTTTTTTCGTTATACTATATCTCTGCAACTGCTTCGCCCATTACCTTGAAACTTCACATGGGTGTTTATCATCATCCATATTTTCATTCTACCCCCCCAACCGTGCGGCCCCTATGCCCAATGTCAAGGTCAAATTACTTTGAATTTTTTTGTTAAAGTTTTTTCGTGTACTATATCTCTGCAACTGCTTCACCCATTACCTTGATACTTCACATGGGTGTTTATCATCATTGTCAGCGCGATATCGTCGGCATTTTGGCATACGTCCGTCCGTACGTCCGTACGTCCGTACGTCTGTACGTCCGTGTGTCTGGTTAAAGTTTTTTGGTTAAAGTTTGTCCATCTACTATATCTATTTTTTTAGTGTCCATGCCTCGCCCCAAGGCGCGACATGCAGGCCACGGCCATCTAGTCTACAAAAAGTGGGTATAATTATGTTATCCAAGTGTCTATGCTTGGAAAAAACCTGGCCTTCGTGGTTTGCCTCGTTTCTTGTTTCAATCTCAAAATCCCCCGCTTCCTGAAGGTAACGACATCTAACACGTTTTAATATCAAATTGACGTTGCAGCCCTTGAAATGTAATAACGTTGGGTTGTATCATTAAAAACGATATTGTTTTGGAAAGTTGTTAAGATATCAAATACAAATGTTCACCATAGCTTCCTGACATATTCATGTACACTACTACATTGTTATTTTCCAATTTGGGTGTGGGCCGAATTTTGGCCTTATTGCCCCTTTTCATTTCTTATAATTTCTGTTTCCTTTCACGTAGCTGCTTAATATTTCACACAAGGGTTCTGGCTTGGCCTCACTACGTTCGTCTACGGGACGTTTTGGATTGTAGACGAACGTAGTGAGGCCGAGCCAGAACCCCCATTACCTATATAATCCTCTGATGGTCCTCTATCCACGATCCCTGCTAAGCTCAAGGTGATCGTCACATACTAATCAACCATCCGCCGGCCTTTTGTGTTTACAAATGTGCCCTCATTGTATCCCCCGGACTCCGTCAGGGGATACTATGGATTTGACAGCGTGCCGCGTCCGCGTCCGCGTCCGCCGCAGACACTTCTTGTCCGGAGCATAACTCGAACACCCTTTGGAATATTTTCATGAAACTTCACACATACATAGACCACGACCCGAAGGTGTGTCGCGCACAAGAATGACAACTCTTGCATAGCTAATTTTTTAGTTATCTCCCTTTTTTGTTTCTCGCACTGATTTCGTGTCCGGAGCATAACTCCACCACCCTTTCGAATATTTTCATGAAACTTCACACATGCATAGACCACGACCCGAAGGTGTGTCGCGCACAAGAATGACAACTCTTGCATAGCTAATTTTTGAGTTATGTCCCTTTTTTGTTTCGCGCACTGATTGACCATAACTCGACCACCCTTTGGAATATTTTTATGAAACTTAACACATTCAATTAGACCACGAACCGAAGGTGTGTCGTGCACAAGAATGACAACTCTTGCATAGCTAATTTTTGAGTTATCTCCCTTTTTTGTTTTCGCTCACTGATTTCCTGTCCGGAGCATAACTCGACCACCCTTTGGAATATTTTCATGAAACTTCACACATGCATAGACCACGACCCGGAGGTGTGTCGCGCACAAGAATGACAACTCTTGCGTAGCTAATTTTTCAGTTATCTCCCTTTTTTGTTTTGCGCACTCTACAAACTGGACAATAATGCATGAAGACCTGTTTTCTCGTCTGCTCTGTATACCTTTTCTCGTGTGCTCTGTACACCTTACCTGTAGAGAGAACAATAGAAACTGGGAGAACCATGTGCTAAGCATGGGCTAGCATGTCCACTGCTTGACCACTGCTTGACCACTGCTGACCAGGTAATTTATACAGGTAAATCACTACATTGGGTACTGTGTTGAAAATATTGTGGCATTATGTGGACCTCTGCAGATATATGTAGATAAATATAGGACTATTAAAAAAAAATCTGGTCTCCAATAGCAAGCATTATTATTTTTAAACTTTTTTTTGTCATTTTTTTTTTTTTTTTTTTTCATTATTTTTTTTCATTTTTTTTTTTCAAATTATTTTTCAATTTGACTGGAAAAAAAATCTGGGCTCCAGTAGCAAGCATTATTATTTTTAAACTTTTTTTTTCCATTTTTTTTTTTTCATTTTTTTTTTCAAATTATTTTTCAATTTTTGTCCAGTAGCAGAAGGTCGTAAGTGCTATATACAGACTATTCACCTGTACATGTGCTAGCATGTGCAACTGACCACTGACCACTTACAGGTAATTTATACAGGTAAATGATTATATTACATTTCCGTAAACTGTGTTGAAAATATTGTGGCATTATGTGGACCTGTGCAGATATATGTAGATAAATATAGGACTATTAAAAAAAATTCTGGGCTCCAGTAGCAAGCATTATTATTTTTAATTTTTAAACTTTTTTTCAATTTTTTTTTTTCATTTTTTTTTTCATTTTTTTTTTCAAATTCTTTTTCAATTTTTGTCTAGTAGCATAAGGTCGTAAGTGCTATATACAGACTATTATCATATAATAAAAAAAGTATTGACTAGTGAGCCATAGAATATAATCTGATATTCTATGGTTCACTAGTCAATAATTGTATAATATGTTCGGGCCAGTGAAAATTGCTTTCGGGCCCAGGCTCGAGGTCAAGGCGGGACAAGGCGAGGCATCTGATTCCACGGAATTCTTGTTTACTTATCTCCCTTTGTTGTTTCGTGCTCTGATTTTGTATCCAAAGCATAACTCGAACACGCATATACGCATTGCTCTAATGGTCCTCTACCGCCCTGTGCCAAATCCACGTTCGTTCTGCCCCCGTCAAGCCCAGGGTCAAGGTCACATACTTAGTGCTTCAAAAACATTAACGCTTGGGTAAATATCTTATACTTTCTGTTTTCTTTCATGGATCATGGATCATCTTCATATTTCATATACGCATTGCTCTAATGGTCCTCTACCGCCCTGTGCCAAATCCACGTTCGTCCTGCCCCACCAATCCCAGGGTCAAGGTCACATACTTGATGCTTCAAAAACTTTAACGCTCAGGTAAATATCTTATAATTTTTATTTCCATTCACGGATCAACTTCATATTTCATATACGCGTTGCTCTAATGGTCGTCTACCGCCCTGTGCCAAATCCACGTTCGTCCTGCCCCCGCCAAGCCCAGGGTCAAGGTCACATACTTAGTGCTTCAAAAACTTTAACGCTCGGGTAAATATCTTATAATTTCTGTTTTCTTTCATGGATCATCTTCATATTTCATATACGCATTGCTCTAATGGTCCTCTACCGCCCTGTGCCAAATCCACGTTCGTCCTGCCCCCGCCAATCCCAGGGTCAAGGTCACATACTTGGTGCTTCAAAAACTTTAATGCTCAGGTGGTAAATATCTTATAATTTTTCTTTCCATTCACGGATCAACTTCATATTTCATATATGCGTTGCTCTAATGGTCCTCTACCGCCCTGTGCCAAATCCACGTTCGTCCCGCCCCGCCCCCGCCAAGCCCAGGGTTAACATCATATACTTAGTGCTTCAAAAACTTTTAACGCTCAGGTAAATATCTTATTTAATTTCTGTTTTCTTTCACTGGATCAGCTTCATATTTCATATATGCATTGCTCTAATGGTCCTCTACCGCCCTGTGCCAAATCCACGTTTGTCCTGCCCCCGCCAAGCCCAGGGTCAAGGTCACATACTTGGTGCTTCAAAAACTTTAACGCTCAGGTAAAAGAAAATTTTGACTTGCAATTTGGCCTCATTTATTATCAAAGCGATATGTGGGACATCCGTGTTCTATGAACACATTTTCTAGTTTATTAAACTTCACACATGCATAGAAGATGACCCAAAAGTGTGTCGCACGTAAGAATGACAACTCTTGCGTCGTTAATTTCTTAGTTATCTCCCTTTGTTGTTTCGTGCACTGATTTCGTGTCTGGAGCATAACTCGAACACCCTTTGGAATATTTTCATGAAACTTCACACATGCATAGACCACGACCCTAAAGGTGTGTCCCGCAAGAATGACAACTCTTGCATCACTAATTATTTAGTTATCTCCCTTTGTTTTTCCGTCACTGATTTTGTCTCCGGAGCATAACTCGAACACCCTTTTTTCAAACTACTTGTGTATCTGGGGAGGGGGATACACATGCGCTTGTCGACAAGCGTCCATTTCTAGTTTTCTGTGGCTGCCAGCAGGAGCATTTGCGTGCCGACAGGCCACATTTTTAGCGTATTTTATTTATATAAATGAATTCTAAATATATCAATAAAAAATAATATTTTTGTCAAAAAATATTGGTCCGGCAGTTTCGAGACTGACTGGACCTGTTCTGATGCCCCTCAATGATCTTCACATGATCACTGAAATACTTAGCCATTCTTGCACTGGGCCACAACTATGACTTGACATTCTGTGTTTCAGGATCTTGTAAACAATGGTGCCATGGTCGCTATGGCAAACAAATTTGATGAATCTCCACTGGACAAGTGCAAGGCATACCTGGCAGATGTTCTCAGAAGTGAGTTGTTGTTTTTATTGTTGAACAAGCTTACAAGAAGTTAGATATAGAGATCACTGATGTCTGCGTGTGTGTGCATGCGCCCGTCTGTCCAAAATCTATGTTAAAGTTTTTGCCCGTTTTGAATGAAACTGGACGTATTATGTATATAATGAGAATGGGAGATAGGTGCTGTAGGATTAGCTTACAAGGTACAACAGGGGCCTGCGATTAAATGACCAATTTTGATTGAAGGGAAATCTTTTGTTACTGGTCAAGGATAATCTGTGGTCAGTGAGCTCATTCAGTACTTGTGGGTAGTTCACAAGTGAGTTTAAATCTTGTAGAATAGTGTGTGTTGGATGTTACACAGGGATCGACACTAACTTGTTTTTCAAGGTAGTCCAAAGGACTATAGTGGCTTCCAAAAGTTGGTAGTTCTCCATGGAAGTGATTAGTCCTCCAAACGTATTAGTGGATGAGCCAGACCCATGAAAACAGGGTTATCATTACTACTTGGAGGGGGGAGGGGCAAATTGCCACTATATTTTATTGAAAGGTATATATCTCTACATATTATTTCCGCATGATAGCAATTTGTAAGTCTTCGTTTAAAGATTTTATGCCCCTATAAGTGAACCTAAAACAAACATTTTCTGCTTAAAAATGTGCAGGTTCTATCTATCTATTCATCCTGCATCACCCTCTCGTGAGGATTATGTGCAGCCATTCAAATAACAACAATGCAAACTCGCATTCACACATCGCAAAAGCACTGAAAACATGACAAGACGGTAATTATAATTTGCTTGAAATCAAAATTGACTATTTTCATTCAAAATGGCCGCCCAAATCCAAGATGGCGGCCAAAACCCACTTACATTCCCCCACCACACTACATATGTACGAACTACATTAATTATTGGCAAAACAGAAGTCTGTTTATGGTTTAAATATGTTCTAAGAGTAACATATAAGATGATAGCATTTTTATAAATATGTATCAATTGGGAATGTAAGTCCAATATGGCCGCCAAATATCATAGTTTCCCATCCAGACCATTTCTGTGAGTCCTGTAGCATCAAAGCAAATTTGCATTTACACATTGTAAAACGGTATGAAAATATGATACTCAATGGTTCCAATTTATAGAACATTGGAACTTGCAGGTCAAAAACTGCCACCAAAATCTAAGATGGCTGTCAAAATCATAACATGTTCGCCCACCAAGCCAACCCACCGCTAACACAACCAAACTATAGTTACGTTGCAATAAATGGTAGTGTATATAAACTTCATCACGCAGTGACACACATTGTGATTGAGTAAATTCGATATATAAATCCAAGATGGCTGCCAAATATTAACCGGTTATCCGGTTAGCGCAATCGGTAACGAGCTCGCTTCTCACCAATGCGACCCCAGGTTCGATCCTCGGCAGGGGCAGTATGTGAGATGGTATGGTGGTCGCCAGATTGGACAAGTGGGTTTCCTCCAGGTACTCCCACTTTAATGACCGCCCCTACGCCTTCATCTGTGCCAACGAAAGCATTTGTATAAGTGCTATCATTCGAAACCTTAACTCTCGTGTAAATTACTTATAATTTCTGTTTCCTTCCTCGGATCTGCTTCACATTTCACACACGCATTTCTCCAATGCTTCTCTACTGCCCTGTGGCAAATCCACATTCGTCCCGCCCCCGCCAATTCCATGGTGAAGGTCACATACTTTGTGTGTTTGAAACCTTAACGCTCGGATAAATGGCTTATAATTTCTGTTTCCTTGTTCGGATCTACTTCACATTTGACACACGCATTGCTCCAGGGGTCTTCTACCGCTCTGTGACAAATCCACATTTGTCCCGCCCCCGCCAAGCCCAGGGTCAAGACTTGGTGCATTTGAAACCTTAACGCTCGGGTAAATGGCTTATAATTTCTGTTGCCTTGTTATTATGCCACCGCCACCGAATGGGCATATAGTGTTACCGGCGTCCGTATGTACGTACGTACGTACGTACATGCCACCGAATGCCAAATCCACGTTCGTCCTGCCCCCGCCAAGCCCAGGGTCAAGGTTACATACTTGGTGCTTCAAAAACTTTAACGCTCGGGTAAATATCTTATAATTTCTATTTTCTTTCACGGATCAGCTTCTTATTTCATATACGCATTGCTCTAATGGTCCTCTACCGCCCTGTGCCAAATCCACGTTCGTTCTGCCCCCGCCAAGCCCAGGGTCAAGGTCACATACTTAGTGCTTCAAAAACTTTAACGCTCGGGTAAATATCTTATACTTTCTGTTTTCTTTCATGGATCATCTTCATATTTCATATACGCATTGCTCTAATGGTCCTCTACCGCCCTGTGCCAAATCCACGTTCGTCCTGCCCCGCCAATCCCAGGGTCAAGGTCACATACTTGGTGCTTCAAAAACTTTAACGCTCAGGTAAATATCTTATAATTTTTATTTCCATTCACGGATCAACTTCATATTTCATATACGCATTGCTCTAATGGTCCTCTACCGCCCTGTGCCAAATCCACGTTCGTCCTGCCCCCGCCAAGCCCAGGGCCAAGGTCACATACTTAGTGCTTCAAAAACTTTAACGCTCGGGTAAATATCTTATAATTTCTGTTTTCTTTCATGGATCATCTTCATATTTCATATACGGTTTGCTCTAATGGTCCTCTACCGCCCTGTGCCAAATCCACGTTCGTCCTGCCCCCGCCAATCCCAGGGTCAAGGTCACATACTTGGTGCTTCAAAAACTAAACTTTAATGCTCAGGTAAATATCTTATAATTTTTCTTTCCATTCACGGATCAACTTCATATTTCATATATGCGTTGCTCTAATGGTCCTCTACCGCCCTAGTGCCAAATCCACGTTCGTCCCGCCCCCGCCAAGCCCAGGGTTAACATCACATACTTAGTGCTTCAAAAACTTTAACGCTCCGGTAAATATCTTATAATTTTTCTTTCCATTCACGGATCAACTTCATATTTCATATATGCGTTGCTCTAATGGTCTTCTACCGCCCTGTGCCAAATCCACGTTCGTCCCGCCCCCTCCCCACCAAGCCCAGGGTTAACATCACATACTTAGTGCTTCAAAAACTTTAACGCTCAGGTAAATATCTTATAATTTCTGTTTTCTTTCACGGATCAGCTTCATATTTCATATATGCATTGCTCTAATGGTCCTCTACCGCCCTGTGCCAAATCCACGTTTGTCCTGCCCCCGCCAAGCCCAGGGTCAAGGTCACATACTTGGTGCTTCAAAAACTTTAACTCTCAGGTAAAAGAAAATTTTGACTTGGAATTTGGCCTCATTTATTATCAAAGCGATATGTGGGACATCCGTGTTCTATGAACACATTTTCTAGTTTATTAAACTTCACACATGCATAGAAGATGACCCAAAGGTGTGTCGCACGTAAGAATGACAACTCTTGCTTCGTTAATTTCTTAGTTATCTCCCTTTGTTGTTTTGTGCACTGATTTCGTGTCTGGAGCATAACTCGAACACCATTTGGAATATTTTCATGAAACTTCACACATGCATAGACCACAACCCTAAAGGTGTGTCACGCAAGAATGACAACTCTTGCATCACTAATTTTTTAGTTATCTCCCTTTGTTTTTTCCGTCACTGATTTTGTCTCCGGAGCATAATTCGAACACCCTTTTTAGCTCACCTGAGCGAAGCTCATGTGAGCTATTGTTACCGCAATGTGTCCGTCGTCCGTCGTCGTCCGTCGTCGTCGTCGTCCGTGAACATTTTCAAACGGCTTCTCCTCGGTAACCATTGGGCCTATGGTCACCAAACTTCATGGTCATGGTCCTTAGGTAGGGGGATTACAAAATTGTTAAAATGACGTCATTACGTAATCCAAGTTGTCCGCCGTCTAAAAATAGCACAAATTCTTAAAAAATCTTCTTCTCAAGAACCGCCAACCGGATTTCGACAAAACTTGGTAGGAATGATCGATGTACATTGCTCTTTCAAAGTTGTTAAAATGGTGACCCTGGGGTCAAAAATGGGCGTGGCCCATGGGGTCAAATTGGGGTCAAATTCTATTTTTGACTGAATATGGTCATTTCATATATCAAATTGAAGGTATCAATGAGGCGATCACTCTGGTGCATTTTTTGTCGAAATCGGATTGTTATGTCATCCAAGATGGCCGCCGAAAGGTCAAGTAAAAGGTCGTTCTTTTATTAGAAATTTCAAAATTCTTCTTCACATAAACCGCTTGGCCCATGGTAGCCAAACTTAAAAGTTATGGTTCATGTGTGAAGCCTTTTCAGATTTGTTTAAAATGGAGGTCATCGCTAATCCAAGATGGCCGCCATCTAAAAATAGCATAAATTCTTAAAAAATCTTCTTCTCATGAACCGCTAGCCGGATTTCGACGAAACTTGGTAGGAATGATCGATGTACATTGCTCTTTGAAAGTTGTTAAAATGGTGACCCCGGGGTCAAAAATGGGCGTGGCCCGTGGGGTCAAATTGGGGTCAAATTTTATTTTTTATTTTTGACTGAACATGGTCATGTCATATATCAAATTGAAGGTATCAATGAGGCGATCACTCTGGTGCATTTTGTGTCGAAATCGGATTGTTATGTCATCCAAGATGGCCGCCGAAAGGTCGTTCTTTTATTAGAGATTTCACAATTCTTCTTCACATGAACCGCTTGGCCCATGGTAGCCAAACTTAAAAGTTATGGTCCAAGTGTGAAGCCTTTTCAGATTTGTTAAAATGGAGGTCATCGCTAATCCAAGATGGCCGCCGTCTAAAAATAGCATAAATTCTTAAAAAATCTTCTTCTCATGAACCGCTAGCCGGATTTCGACGAAACTTGGTAGGAATGATCGATGTACAATGCTCTTTCAAAGTTGTTAAAATGGTGACCCCGGGGTCAAAAATGGGCGTGGCCCGTAGGGTCAAATTTTATTTTTGACCGAATATGGTCATGTTATATATCAAATCGAAGGTATCAATGAGGCGATCACTCTGGTACATTTGTTGTCGAAATCGGATTATTATTTCATCCAAGATGGCCGCAGAAATGTCAAAAGGTCGTTATTTTATTAGAGATTTCAAAATTCTTCTTCACATGAACCGCTTGGCCCATGGTAGCCAAACTTAAAAGTTATGGTCCATGGGTGAAGCCTTTTCAGATTTGTTAAAATGGAGGTCATCGCTAATCCAAGATGGCCGCCATCTAAAAATAGCATAAATTCTTAAAAAATCTTCTTCTCATGAACCGCTAGCCGGATTTCGACGAAACTTGGTAGGAATGATCGATGTACATTGCTCTTTGAAAGTTGTTAAAATGGTGTGACCCCGGGTCAAAAATGGGCGTGGCCCGTGGGGTCAAATTGGGGTCAAATTTTATTTTTGACTGAATATGGTCCTGTCATATATCAAATTGAAGGTATCAATGAGGCGATCACTCTGGTGCAATATTTGTCGGAATCGGATGATTATGTCATCCATGATGGCCACCAAAAGGTCCATTTATTCAAGATTTTTAACGTCTTTTTCTCAGGAACCACATGGCCGATGCTGGGTGAAGCATTTTCAGATTTTGTAAAATGAGAGTCATCGCTTAATCCAAGATGACCGCCATCTAAAAATAGCACAATTTTTTTAAAGCACATGAACTCAATGTCACATTCTCCTCTGGTGTTCATGGAGTCAGGTGAGCGAATTAGGGCCATCATGGCCCTCTTGTTTCAAACTACTTGTGTATCTGGGGAGGGGGATACACATGCGCTTGTCGACAAGCGTCCATTTCTAGTTATTTTTAATTTTTAAACTTTTTTTTTCCATTTTATTTTTCAAATTCTTTTTAAATTTTTGTTTAGTAGCATAAGATCGTAAGTGCTATATACAGACTATTATCATATAATAAAACAATTATTGACTAGTGAGCCATAGACTATAATCTGATATTCTATGGCTGGTCAATAATTGTATAATATGTTCGGGCCAGTGAAAATTGCTTTCGGGCCCAGGCTCGAGGTCAAGGCGGGACAAGGCGAGGCATTTGATTCCGCGGAATTCTTGTTTTCTTATCTCTCTTTGTTGTTTCATGCACTGATTTCGTGTCCGGAGCATAACTCGAACACCCTTTGGAATATTTTCATTAAACCTCACACATGCATAGACCACGACCCAAAGGTGTGTCGCGTGCAAGAATGACAACTCTTGCATCGTTAACTTTTTTTACTTATGTCCCTTTGTTGTTTCATGCACTGATTTTGTGTCCGGAGCATAACTCGAACACCCTTTGGAATATTTTTTATTAAACTTCACACATGCATAGAAGACTACCCAAAGGTGTGTCGCGTGCAAGAATGACAACTCTTGCGTCGTTAATTTCTTAGTTATCTCCCTTTGTTGTTTTGTGCACTGATTTCGTGTCCGGAGATAAAATGAACATACACCCTTTGGAATATTTTTATGAAACTTCACACATGCATAGACCACGACCCTAAAGGTGTGTCACGCAAGATTGACAACTCTTGCATCAGTAATTGTTTAGTTATCTCCCTTTGTTTTTTCGCGCACTGATTTTGTCTCTGGAGCATAACTCGAACACCCTTTTTTCAAACTACTTGTGTATCTGGGGAGTATACACATGCGCTTGTCGACAAGCGTCCATTTCTAGTTTATTATTGTAATTTCAAGAACATGGTGTACACGTCAAATTACTGTGCTAATGAATCTTGGCTATGCTACTAGTTTCAGAACGACAGCTACCTTTAATGATCAACATACTCCTCGCTGCAATGTCAATAGTTGTTCCTGTGGATTATATAACATGTAAATAGTATACCTATTAAAAGGCCAGCATGAAGTTGTAAGCACAGAGTTTTCAACAGGAAAAGAGGTACACTCTAAAACTAAACAATGTACGACGACTCACAACGAACTAACCACATACTATTTATTCACTCAGATATTACATTAACACTATAAGTGAGTGTTTGTTTATTACAGTGTCAACCGTATTGAACATGTCAGCCAGTTGTGACTTATGAGAAACTCTTTGAATATCATAATTTCACAAATTCCTATATGTTTATAGATACCACTAATATTTGAGCCGGGGCATGGGAAATAGATTATGTTCAGATTGTTTATAAAAAACTGCAGCTACATGACAAATATGTCAATAAAACGTTGGCAATATTAACAAATTATATTACAGGCCCTGAGAAATTGGACGTCGTGTAAGTTTGTATGTCCTACGTTTTCTTATCTGGTACATTTATTATTCCAAATCGAACAAATCTTGCGATGCTGAACATGTATATTGTCAAAAACGGCAATGTTTGATCTTTGTACGTGGCTCCGATAAGCCTAAGTGTGTGTCGGCTGCGTTGGCTCCACACCATTTATCTTTATCGCGCGTTTACTCCATGGCATAACATTTGCCACGCCAATGTTGGAAATGTCATGGACAGGTTCATTTATTCAGATTATATTATATCAGACAATTAATAGCTTCTACGTACTTGCTCACCGAGCATACATACTTATCCAAATTTCAAAACATCCTGAAATCCTCGCGACTCTTTTACCAATTGTTTCTGCTCACATTTCATCCACATCTGAGACCCAGGGCCTTTAAATCATCAGTAGTACAATTTTTAAAAAAATCCCATTAAATTCCCTATTCCAGCTAATTGTGTAAATATGCCTTTGACCATACATAAAACATTATTTATTTGCGGAAAGCATATGTATCTTTGCTACTATTTTGATTTAGTAGTGTTACAAAGTGATGTGCATTATTTTGGTACAATGATTGCCAGATTAGGATAATCTCATATTTTATTTTTTGAGGACATATTCAATATGTTTATTATTTTTACAATCACTATTTTATATTAAATTTTCGATCACGTGGTATTTACCAAAAGAGTTAGAAACTGTATTTGGCAGCCTCTTTGATGTCCATATTGAATGAAGCACAGGTTGACGTTAACTGCCAATACAGTTACTAACTATTTTGATGAAGACCATGTGGTCGAAAATTTAATAAAAACGTACCTATTCAACTAATATTTATTATATGTGCTTCCCTTCGAAGGTTATTGGAAATAAAATGCATGTACTATATGTAGAGATATAATTGACAAAGTCTTCTGTTTTCATAGAAGTTTTTATCCCCTCGCCGATAGGCAAGAGGGGATGTAGCGTTGGTACATGTACGTGCGTACGTTAGTAACACCATTCATTGATAAATAATTTATTAACGCCGATTTTTGTCGAGCCCGCTTGCGGAAAGCAGACATAGTGATCACAATGACGTCCGGATGTCCGTCCATGCGTCCGACCGTGTGTCAGTCCGTCCGGGCAACTAAACGGAAGGAAGGGGCCATTGGGAGGAGCCTGGCCTCTTCCTCCATATCGTTGGTAAGTCTGTACGTCCGTCCATACATCCGTCCGAAATCTGCATTAAAGTTTTTAAATACCTTATATCTCTGCAGTCCTAAGTCACTCACATTGACTTGAAACTTCATATGCTTATTAGTCATCATCCATATATTCATGCTGTTTCCCACTCATGCGGCCCCTGTGCCCAAGGTCAAGGTCAAATGACTTAGAAGTTTGCGTTAAATTTTTGTCAAAATTTGCGTTAATGTTTTCAGATACCTACTATCTCTGTAACCGTAAGTTGGATTTACTTGAAACTTTGTATGCTTATTGGTCATCATCCATACATCATTCTGTGTCCCACTCATGCGCACCCTGTGCCCCAAGGTCAAATGACTTAGATGTTTGCGTTAAAGTTTCTATCAAAATTTGCGTTCAAGTTTTCACATACCTACTATCTCAGTAACCGTAAGTCAGATTTGCTTGAACCTGTATGCTTATTGGGCATCATCTATATATTCATTCTGTGTCCCACTCATGCGGCCCCTATGCCCCAAGGTCAAGGCCAAATGACTTAGAAGTTTGTGTTATTATAAAATCTGCGTTAAAGTTTTTACATAACTTATATCTCCACAACACTTACTCTGATTTACTTCAAATAATTCTTTATCATCAACCATATTTTCATTCTATAGCCCACCCATGCGGCCCACATGCCCAAGATCAAGATCAAATGACTTTAAAAGTTGCGTTAAAGCTTTTACATACCTTACATCTCCACAACCCTTAATTCAAACTTCAAATAAATACACTCTGAGACCATCAGACCACCATCGACATGCGGGCCGCGGCCATCTGGTTATAATATTTTACTGCAATCTGTGCCTAGGGATGATGCTTTGTTTTACATATGATCCACATCTGACTGCCTTAGGTCAAGGTTACTGAGGACTTATGTTCACCTTGTTATGCTCCCCGAAAAAAATATTTCAGGGGAGCATACCGCTGTGTCCGGCGTCCGCTGTCCGGTGTCCGGTGTCCGGTGTCCGGTGTCCGAGTTTATCGTTAAAGTTTTTATGCCACCGGTCTCGAAGAGCCGGGTGGCATATTGTTTTTGGATCGTCCGTCTGTCCGTCCGTCCGTCCGGGCACACATTAGGGTACTTATGTGGCTAGCCCCACAGGGTTATGGACTTGTTAAAGGATAGGGTTGGTTACAATTAGCCACCTAAAAAATCGTTTTATGTGGCTAAAAATCGTTTTATGTTGCTAATATTTAACATGTGATAAGCCACATAAGTATCCTAATGTAAGAACGTCCGTCCGGGCAGACATTTTGGTACTTATGTGGCTAGCCCCACAGGGTTATGGACTTGTTAAAGGATAGGGTTGGTTACAATTAGCCACCTAAAACATCGTTTTATGTGGCTAAAAATGGTTTTATGTGGCTAATATTTAACATGCGATAAGCCACATAGTTACCTGAAAGTAAAGACGTCCGTCCGTCCGTCCGTCTGGTGCGTCCGTCCGTATGTACGTCTGTCTGTCTGTCCGTCCGTCACACTTTTCGTCCGTCACACTTTTCGGTTAACCACTTTGTCACAGTTTCTCAAATATGCTGCAGGTGGCATCCGCGTTCGACAGACGCATTTCTTGTTCAAATTGCTATATCTGTGTGCTTGGGATATCAATGTGAAACTTCATATACACATTGATCATCATCGATATTTTCATTGTATACCCTCCTACCTATGCTGCCCAGGAGCTCAAGATCAAGGTCAAATGACTTTAAACATCTTGTTATATCTCTGCGACCGCTCGCGATATTAACTTGAAACTTCATGTACATATTGATCACCATCCATATTTTCATTGTTTACCCTACCCATGCTGCCCAGGAGCCCAAGGTCAAATGACTTAGATTTTTTTAGCTCGCCTGCACGAAGTGCAGAAGACCTTATGGCATACCCCCGGCGTCGTCGTTGTCGGCGTTGGAGGCGTCGGCATCGTCGGCGTCCACAAACTTAACGTTGGGGTAAATGTCTTATTATGCCCCCGCCACCGAATGGTGAGGGGGGCATATAGTGTTACCGGCGTCCGTACGTACGTACGTCCCGATACTTTAACGCTCGGTTAAATGGCTTATAATTGTATCCCCCGGACTCCGTCGGGGGATACTATGGATTTGACAGCGCGCCGCGTCCGCGTCCGCCGCAGACACTTCTTGTCCGGAGCATAACTCGAACACCCTTTGGAATATTTTCATGAAACTTCACACATGCATAGACCACGACCCAAAGGTGTGTCGTGCACAAGAATGGACAACTCTTGCATAGCTATTTTTTAGTTATCTTCCCCTTTTTTGTTTCTCGCCACTGATTTCGTGTCCGGAGCATAACTCCACACCCTTTGGAATATTTTCATGAAACTTCACCACATGCATAGACCACGACCCGAAGTGTGTAGCGTGCACAAGAATGACCAAACTCTTGCATAGCTAAGTTTTTTAGTTATCTCCTTTTTTGTTTCGCGCACTGATTGAACCATAACTCGACCACCTTTGGAATATTTTTATGAAACTTAACACATTCAATTAGACCACGAATAAACCCGAGGTGTGTCTTTTTGCACAAGAATACACTCTTAAGAATAGCTATTTTTTGTTATCTTTTTTGTTTTTCGGCACTGATTTCCTGTCGGCATAACTCGACCACCTTTGGAATATTTTCATGAAACTTCAACGCATAGACCACGACCCGGTGTGTGCACAAGAATGACAACTCTTGTAGCTAATTTTTCAGTTATCTCCCTTTTTTGTTTTGCGCACTCTACAAACTGGACAATAATGCATGAAGACCTGTTTTCTCGTCTGCTCTGTATACCTTTTCTCGTGTGCTCTGTACACCTTACCTGTAGAGAGAACAATAGAAACTGGGAGAACCATGTGCTAAGCATGGGCTAGCATGTGCAGATGTCCAGTGCTTGACCACTGCTGACCAGGTAATTTATACAGGTAAATCACTACATTGGGTACTGTGTTGAAAATATTGTGGCATTATGTGGACCTCTGCAGATATATGTAGATAAATATAGGACTATTAAAAAAAAATCTGGTCTCCAATAGCAAGCATTATTATTTTTAAACTTTTTTTTGTAATTGTTTTTTTTTTTTTTCATTATTTTTTTTCATAATTTTTTTCAAATTATTTTTCAATTTGACTGGAAAAAAAATCTGGGCTCCAGTAGCAAGCATTGTTATTTTTAAACTCTTTTTTTCCATTTTTTTTTTTTTCATTTTTTTTTTTTTTTCATTTTTTTTTTCAAATTATTTTTCAATTTTTGTCCAGTAGCATAAGGTCGTAAGTGCTATATACAGACTATTCACCTGTGCATGTGCTAGCATGTGCAACTGACCACTGACCACTTACAGGTAATTTATACAGGTAAATGATTATATTACATTTCCGTAAACTGTGTTGAAAATATTGTGGCATTATGTGGACCTGTGCAGATATATGTAGATAAATATAGGACTATTCAAAAAAATTCTGGGCTCCAGTGGCAAGCATTATTATTTTTAATTTTTAAACTTTTTTTCCATTTTTTTTTTTCATTTTTTTTTTCAAATTCTTTTTCAATTTTTGTCTAGTAGCATAAGGTCGTAAGTGCTATATACAGACTATTATCATATAATAAAACAATTATTGACTAGTGAGCCATAGAATATAATCTGATATTCTATGGTTCACTAGTCAATAATTGTATAACATGTTCGGGCCAGTGAAAATTGCTTTCGGGCCCAGGCTCGAGGTCAAGGCGGGACAAGGCGAGGCATCTGATTCCGCGGAATTCTTGTTTACTTATCTCCCTTTGTTGTTTCGTGCTCTGATTTTGTATCCAGAGCATAACTCGAACACGCATATACGCATTGCTCTCTAATGGTCCTCTACCGCCCTGTGCCAAATCCACGTTCGTTCTGCCCCCGTAAAGCCCAGGGTCAAGGTCACATACTTAGTGCTTCAAAAACATTAACGCTTGGGTAAATATCTTATACTTTCTGTTTTCTTTCATGGATCATGGATCATCTTCATATTTCATATACGCATTGCTCTAATGGTCCTCTAACCGCCCTGTGCCAAATCCACGTTCGTCCTGCCCCACCAATCCCAGGGTCAAGGTCACATACTTGGTGCTTCAAAAACTTTAACGCTCAGGTAAATATCTTATAATTTTTATTTCCATTCACGGATCAACTTCATATTTCATATACGCGTTGCTCTAATGGTCGTCTACCGCCCTGTGCCAAATCCACGTTCGTCCTGCCCCCGCCAAGCCCAGGGTCAAGGTCACATACTTAGTGCTTCAAAAACTTTAACGCTCAGGTAAATATCTTATAATTTTTATTTCCATTCACGGATCAACTTCATATTTTTATACGCGTTGCTCTAATGGTCGTCTACCGCCCTGTGCCAAATCCACGTTCGTCCTGCCCCCGCCAAGCCCAGGGTCAAGGTCACATACTTAGTGCTTCAAAAACTTTAACGCTCGGGTAAATATCTTATAATTTCTGTTTTCTTTCATGGATCATCTTCATATTTCATATACGCATTGCTCTAATGGTCCTCTACCGCCCTGTGCCAAATCCACGTTCGTCCTGCCCCCCCCGCCAATCCCAAGGTCAAGGTCACATACTTGGTGCTTCAAAAACTTTAATGCTCAGGTAAATATCTTATAATTTTTCTTTCCATTCACGGATCAACTTCATATTTCATATATGCGTTGCTCTAATGGTCCTCTACCGCCCTGTGCCAAATCCACGTTCGTCCCGCCCCCGCCAAGCCCAGGGTTAACATCATATACTTAGTGCTTCAAAAACTTTAACGCTCAGGTAAATATCTTATAATTTCTGTTTTCTTTCACGGATCAGCTTCATATTTCATATATGCATGCTCTAATGGTCCTCTACCGCCTGTGCCAAATCCACGTTTGTCCTGCCCCCGCCAAGCCCAGGGTGAAGGTCACATACTTGGTGCTTCAAAAACTTTAACGCTCAGGTAAAAGAAAATTTTGACTTGCAATTTGGCCTCATTTATTATCAAAGCGATATGTGGGACATCCGTGTTCTATGAACACATTTTCTAGTTTATTAAACTTCACACATGCATAGAAGACGACCCAAAGGTGTGTCGCACGTAAGAATGACAACTCTTGCGTCGTTAATTTCTTAGTTATCTCCCTTTGTTGTTTCGTGCACTGATTTTGTGTCTAGAGTATAACTCGAACACCCTTTGGAATATTTTCATGAAACTTCACACATGCATAGACCACGACCCTAAAGGTGTGTCCCGCAAGAATGACAACTCTTGCATCACTAATTCTTTAGTTATCTCCCTTTGTTTTTCCGTCACTGATTTTGTCTCCGGAGCATAACTCGAACACCCTTTTTTCAAACTACTTGTGTATCTGGGGAGGGGGATACACATGCGCTTGTCGACAAGCGTCCATTTCTAGTTTCTGTTTCCTTGCTCGGATCTGCTTGACATTTCACACACGCATTGCTCCAATGGTCCTCTACCGCCCTGTGACAAATCCACAATCGTCCCGCACCCGCTAAGCCCAGGGTCAAGGTCACAGACTTGGTGCGTTCAAAACCTTAACGCTCGGGTAAATGGCTTATAATTTCTGTTTCCTAGCTCGGATCTGCTTCACATTTCACACACACATTGCTCCAATGGTCCTCTGCCACCCTGTGACAAATCCACATTCGTCCTGCCCCCTCTAAGCCCATGGTCAAGGTCACAGACTTGGTGCGTTCGAAACCTTAACGCTCGGGTAAATGGCTTATAATTTCTGTTTCCTTGCTCGGATCTGCTTCACATTTCACACACGCATTGCTCCAATGGTCCTCTGCCACCCTGTGACAAATCCACATTCGTCCCGCCCCCGCTAAGCCCATGGTCAAGGTCACAGTCTTGGTGCGTTCAAAACCTTAACGCACGGGTAAATGCCTTATAATTTCTGTTTCCTTGCTCGGATCTGCTTCACATTTCACACGCATTGCTCCAATGGTCCTCTGCCACCCTGTGACAAATCCACATTCGTCCCGCGCCCGCTAAGCCCATGGTCAAGGTCACAGACTTGGTGCGTTCGAAACCTTAACGCTCGGGTAAATGCCTTATTATGCCCCCGCCACCGAATGGTGAGGGGGGCATATAGTGTTACCGGCGTCCATACGTACGTACGTACGTCACAAAACCTTAACGCTCGGGTAAATGGCTTATAATTTATGTTCCCTTGCTCGGATCTGCTGCACATTTCACACACGCATTGCTCCAATGGTCCTCTGCCACCCTGTGATAAATCCACATTCGTCCCGCGCCCGCTAAGCCGATGATCAAGGTCACAGACTTGGTGCGTTTGAAACCTTAACGCTCGTGTAAATGCCTTATATTTTCTGTTTCCTTGCTTGGATCAGCTTCACATTTCACACACGCATTGCTCCAATGGTCCTCTGCCACCCTGTGAGAAATCCACATTCGTCCCGCACCCGCTAAGCCTATGGTCAAGGTCACAGACTTTGTGCGTTCGAAACCTTAACGCTCGGGTAAATGCCTTATATTTTCTGTTTCCTTGCTCGGATCAGCTTCACATTTTACACACTCATTGCTCCAATGGTCCTCTGCCGCCCTGTGACAAATCCACATTCGTCCCGCCCCCGCTAAGCCCATGGTCAAGGTCACAGACTTGGTGTGTTCGAAACCTTAACGCTTGGGTAAATGGCTTATAATTTATGTTTCCTTGCTTGGATCTGCTTCACATTTCACACACACATTGCTCCAATGGTCCTCTACCGCCCTGTGACAAATCCACATTCGTCCCGCCCCCGCCAAGCCCAGGGTCAAGCTCACAGACTTTGTGCATTCGAAACCTTAGCGCTCGCATAAATGGCTTATAATCAAATATGCCTCGTTTTCTTTGGCTGCCAGCGGGGGCATTCGTGTGTCGACAGGCCACATTTCTAGTTCATATATGCATTCATCTGATAATACTATATCGTACTATAGCAAATCCATGACCCACCACCCACCCCTTACCCCAAAGTCAAGGTCACAAACTTAGCACATTCATAAACTTAACGTTGGGGTAAATGTCTTATAACATCTGTTTCCTTTCATGGAACGCCTTGATATTTCATACATACATTCCTCAGATGACCCTCTATCATGCTGTAGCAAATCCACGACCCACCACCCAACTCTTACCCCAAGGTCAAGGTCACAAACTTAGCATGTTCATAAACTTAACGTTTGGGTAAATGTTGTGTAACTTCTGTTTATTTACAGGGAACACCTTCATATTTTATACATGCATTCATCTGATGACACTCTATCGTGCTGTAGCAAAACCATGACCCACCCCCCACCCCTTTCCCCAAGGTCAAGGTCACAAACTTGGCACATTCATTAACTTAAAATTGGGGTAAATGTCTTATAACATCTGTTTCCTAACGCCTTGATATTTCATAAATGCATTCCTCAGATGACCCTCTATCATGCTGTAGCAAATCCATGACCCACCACCCAACCCTTACCCCAAGGTCAAGGTCACAAACTTAGCATGTTCATAAACTTAACGGTGGGGTAAATGTTGTGTAACTTCTGTTCATTTACAGGGAACACCTTCATATTTAGCCATTTTCAATGTTAAGTTTTCGCGTTTTCAATGTTAAGTTTTCGTGTTTAAGTCCATTTCTTTGGTACTGTACCACCTAGGACCACCAAACTTTCACAGCTTCATAATCAAGGGGTGCCTACCACATATCACTATCCAACATGTTACTTTTTTTTTAACTTGACCCATTTTTTCCGCGCAGTCGACTTAGCCATTTTCAATGTTAAGTTTTCGCGTTTACAATGTTAACTTTTCGTGTTTAAGTCCATTTCTTTGGTACTGTACCACCTAGGACCACCAAACTTTCACAGCTTCATAACCAAGGGGTGCCTACCACATACAACTATCCAACATGTGACCATTTTTTTTACCTTCACCCATTATTTCTACGTAATTGACTTAGCCATTTTCAACGTTAACTTTTTAACGTACGTCTGGTTAAATTTTTTGGTTAAAACTTTTTTGTTATACTATATCTCTGCAACTGCTTCGCCCATTACCTTGAAACTTCACATGGGTGTTTATCATTGTCCATATTTTCACTCTAACCCCCAACCGTGCGGCCCCTGTGCGCAATGTCAAGGTCAAATTACTTTGAATTTATTTGTTAAAGTTTTTTTGTGTACTATATCTCTGCAACTGCTTCACCCATTACCTTGATACTTCACATGGGTGTTTATCATCATTGTCGCACCCGCTTGCGGAAAGCGCGATATCGTCGGCATTTTGGCATACGTCCATCCGTCCGTACGTCCGTGTGTCCGGTTAAAGTTTTTTCGTTAAAGTTTTTCCATCTACTATATCTATTTTTTTAGTGTCCATGCCACGCCCCAAGGCGCGACATGCAGGCCACGGCCATCTGGTCTACAAAAAGTGGGTATAATTATGTTATCCAAGTGTCCATGCTTGGAAAAAACCTGGCCTTCGTGGCTTTGCCTCGTTTCTTGTTTATACGTGCATTCATGATACTCTATCGTGCTATAGAAAAACCATGACCCACTGCCCACCCCTTTCCCCAAGGTCAAGGTCACAAACTTAGCATATTCATTAACTTAACGTTGGGGTAAATGTCTTATAACATCTGTTTCCTAACGCCTTGACATTTCATACATTTATTCCTCAGATGACCCTCTATCATGCTGTAGCAAATCCACGACCCACCAGCCAACCTTTACCCCAAGGTCAAGGTCAAAACTTAGCACATTCATAAACTTAACGTTGGGGTAAATGTCTTATAACATCTGTTTCCTTTCATGGAACGCCTTGATATTTCATACATGCATTCATCTGATGATACTCTAACGTGCTATAGCAAATCCATAACCCACCGCCCACCCCTTACCCCTAGGTCAAGGTCACAAATTTAGCACGTTCATAAACTTGACGTTGGGGTAAATGTCTTATAACATGTTTCCTTTCATGGAACGCCTTGATATTTATACCCCCGCAACGAGTTGTGGGGGGGGGGGGGGTATACTGGAGTCAGGTTGTCCGTCCGTCCATCCGAGCTTACAAATGGTTACATATGTGGCTAGGAGAACAATAGGTTATGTAATATTCTATTGTTCCGTGATTTTATGTGGCTAAAAATGGGTTTATGTGGCTACAGAACAATAAGGTTAGGGTTAGCCACATAAGTATCCATTTGTAGGAACGTCCGTCTTCACGTCTGTCCGTGCGTGCATGCGTGCGTGCGTCCGTCACTAAACTTAACATCAGAGAAATATTGTTATAACTTCTATTTCCTTCATCTAAAATGCTTAATATTTCACACATGCATTCCTGTAAGGCTCTACTACCATGCTGTGCCAACTCCACGACCGTCCAACCCCACGCTGATCCCAAGGTCGAGGTCAAATACTTGGTCTCTTTACAAAACTTAACATCAGAGAAATATGTTATAATTTCTATTTCCTTCATTGAAAATTCTTAATATTTCACTCGTGCATTCCTCTAAGGTTGTACTATCATGCTGTGAAAAATCTATGACTGTCCAACCCCCGCTGATCCCAAGGTCAAGGTGACATACTTAGTCTCTTTACAAAACTTAACATCAGAGAAATATGTTATAACTTCTATTTCATTCATCGAAAATTCTTAATATTTCATGCATGCATTCCTCTAAGGCTCTACTATCTTGCTGTGATAAATCCCCGCTGATCTCGAGGTCAAGGTCACATACTTAGTCTATTTACAAAACTTAACATCAAAGAAATCGGTTATAACTTCTATTTCCTTGCTCGGATCTTCTTCACATTTCACACACGCATTGCTCCAATGGACCTCTACCACCCTGTGACAAATTCACATTTGTGCCGCCACCAAAATGCTAAATGTCAACTTGTTGTCCACAATAACAGCTGATAGCACAGTATTAACACAAGCAAGTGTGCATTCTCACATGCAATAACTTGTTCAATCATGATACCAATGAGAAAATAATTAAAAAGGTATTGAAACTGCATTTATCCCTGTTCTTGTTATTCATATACCTGGTGATCTGAAAATATGCATCTATGCATATAGAGTGGGTGGTTGGTCGGACGAACATGACTGCGTAAATTAACGGTAGGGATTTCTCCTTATAGGAATCACGATTTGCCTGGTTTGGCCCTCAGGTACGTTTTTATCTTTGGCTCTTTTGTTACCTGGGAGTTTAATTGGGTTATTGGTTTTGGGAGTGGGGGTGGCCCATTATAAAAGTAGTTAGATTATTACTGATCCTACTGCTTTTGGGAGGGGACCAAGTGATTCTGGTGTGGCGAGGACCTGGCATCAGATCAGGATTATTCTGATTTCAGGGCTGAATATATAGTTATACCCACGTTTTTGGGAAAATGGGTATATTGTTTTCGTCACGAGTGTCCGTCCGTCCGTACGTCCGTCACGTTTCTTGTAACTTGAAAAACTTTTTCACCTTCATACCTACGCGCCTGATATTTGGTATGTAGCTTCGTTATCATGTGCAGATGCGCAAAATGAATTCGGATTTTTCATCCGACCCTCCATCATGGATTATCTCCCCCTTTCAGACTCAGAATTTCCCATTGTTTCCTTGTAACTCGAAAAACTTTTTCACCTTCATGCCTACGCGCCTGATATTTGGTATGTACCTTCGTTATCATGTGTAGATGCGCAAAGTGAATTCGGATTTTTGATCCAACCCTCCATCATCGATTATGTCCCCCTTTCGGACTCAGAATTTCCCATTTTTTCCTTGTAACTCGAAAAACTTTTTCACCTTCATACCTACGCGCCTGATATTTGCTATGTAGCTTCGTCATCATGTGCACATGCGCAAAGTGAATTCGGATTTTTGATCCGACCCTCCATCATGGATTATCTCCCCCTTTCGGACTCAGAATTTCCCACTTTTTCCTTGTAACTCGAAAAACTTTTTCACCTTCATACCTACGCGCCTGATATTTGGTATGTAGCTTCGTTATCATGTGCAGATGCGCAAAGTAAATTCGGATTTTTCATCCGACCCTCCATCATGGATTATCTCCCCCTTTCGGACTCAGAATTTCCCTATTTTTCATTGTAAGTTGAAAAACTTTCTCGCCTTAATACCTACATTTCTGATATTTGATATGTAGCTTCGTTATGATGCGCAAAGTGAATTCGGATTTTTGATCCGACCTTCCATCATGGATTATCTCCCACTTTCGGACTTAGAATTTCACTATTTTTCCTCGTAGGTCGAAAAACTTTTTCACCTTAATACCTACGTGTCTGATATTTGGTTCGTAGCTTCGTTTTGATGTGCTGATGCGCAAAGTGAATTCGGATTTTTTATCCGACCCTCCATCATGGATTACCTCCCTCTTTCGGACTTAGCATTTGGGGAAAGTGGGTATATTGCGATGGCGTGCCATCGACTTTTTCTAGTTTTGTATTGTAAATATTCAGTTCTGATGTTGGGATTTTCCCCCCATTTGTACATGTACTTGAACATGTGCATGTACTTGTACAGGTAATATATCGAGGGCTTGGCGCAAAACTAGTCTAACTTCATTTTTTCAGAAAATCTTTTTTTTACATATTTTTAATAATTGGTTTGAAATACACGTTCTGTGAAAAAATGAATTGCCAACGCCAATTAATTAGTACTTTAATTAGTCGGAAACGAAGTAGTCTATCTCAAGTTGACCATTATCTTAAACGCAATACTATGCTAACTTGAGTTGGACTAGTATTGCGCTGAAATATCCAATGTGTTGATTAATCTCAGGTAGTCTATCTGTACTTGGACTAGTTTTGCACTGAAACAAATAGTAATTCAGAACAATTAGCAATAGCAAGTACTATCGTGGTAAAGAATACAGACTATAAATTGTTTTAATGTGTGGTTAAGAAATATAAATTTGCTTTTGAATATAAAAAATTGTTATTCCGAGCAAACATTCCTAATAACCTCCAATGTTTGGGGAACAATACAATTTGTGTAAAATTATAATATTCAATATTTTATACGTTTAATCAAATTCAATATTTAAATGTATTTATGTAACAGAGGCCTTGATAAGCTGCGTATTTGCGTAAATACGCCAATCAAAAATCTGAAACCCAATTCAAATTGAAAGCCCTGCTGTACCAAAACCCAATTAAAACATCGAGTAATCAATTAGCTTGAAAATATATGCGTACTGATAATTGTACAAGGACAGTTTTCAATAAAATTATTGAAAAATGCCAAAGATGTCGATGGCAAAATCAGTCACAAAATCACCGCTAGCCTATCTGTCTTATTTGGTTACAATAAGCGTCTATATCGATGATGCAACTATACATATAATAAACGTCTATGGATGTTTTATAAATAGGATACACACGGTCTCTATTTTTTAGCAGATTACACGGTGACGGTATTTGTGAAAAGCACTTCATATGAATTTCCGGTCGGTCGATTACGATTGATAACGGCGATTCCTTTTTGTAATTTGCCATTTAATACGCACAGTGTTCGCAGGTGACGACGCATAAGTAATTGCTTTGAGATATGTGACCAAAAAATAAGGATATGGCTGACTCGACCCTGGTCCGAAACGTTTGTGATGCGAAACGTCCGAGTTCGTGCAAATAGACTAAGTTTCTTTTCATTCGGATATACTTTGTATGTTATTGTTTAAGATTTGACAGACCGCGGTAAATATGTCCTTCAACAAAACGTGGAGAAAAAAGACGCAGCAAAGGCCCAATTAAACATAATTTCTAATTAGTTTTAACTAACACTTAAAAGATGTCACAGGCACTTATTCAATGTTTTGTGTAGCCATGTTTATTGCACATTTTGATACCAGAATTGGAAAATACCCTATTCAATTTTACACAATGGGGTAACTGTTGTAAAGTACCCAATTGATAATTGAAAAATATCATGGAGTAAAAATACTCAATGAGAAAATCCTTATCTAGAGCCCTGATGTAATTCCAGAAAAATCTAATTTTTATTAACAGTAACTGTCCGGCCCAACCCCATTGCACGAGGAAGTCCTGTCCAGCCCATCCCAGAGTACTACTCCATGGTACCCCATTGCACGAGGAAGTCCTGTCCGGCTCATCCCTGAGTACTACTGGTAACCCATTGCACGAGGAAGTCCTGTCAGGCTCATCCCCGAGTACTACTGGTACCCCATTGCACGAGGAAGTCCTGTCAGGCTCATCCCCGAGTACTACTGGTACCCCATTGCATGAGGAAGTCCTGTCTGGCTCATCCCCGAGGACTACTGGTACCCCATTGCATGAGGAAGTCCTGCCCGGCCCTTCCCCAAGTACTAGTGGTACCCCATTGCACGAGGAAATCTTGTCCGGTCCCATCCCCGATACTAGTGTAGGGGCCCCCACCATTGCACGAGGAAGCCCTGTCCGGTCCCATCCCACCCAGTACTAGTGGTACCCATTTCACCGAGGAATCTTGTCCGGCCCATCCCCGAGTACTATTGGTACCCCATTGCACGAGGAAGTCCTGTCAGGCCCATCCCCGAGTACTAGTGGTACCCCATTACACGAGGGAGTCCTGTCCGGTCCATCCCCGAGTACTAGTGGTACCCCATTACATGAGTACATACAGCTTTTTCACATGGTAGCACACCAATGGACGAGGGAGTCCTGTCACGCCCAACCCAACGTAGTATTTCATTGAAACATAGAGTCCTGTCCGACCCATACCAGAGTACCCAGTGGTACCCCATTTCACGAGTAAGTCCTGTCCGGCCCATCCCCGAGGACTAGTGGTACCCCATTACACGAGGGAGTCCTGTCCGGCTCATCCCCGAGTACTAATGGTACCCCATTACACGAGGGAGTCCTGTCCGGCCCTTCCCCGAGTACTAGTGGTACCCCATTACACGAGGGGAGTCCTGTGACCCATTACACAAGGGAGTCCTGTCCGGCCCATCCCCGAGTACTAGTGGTACTCCATTACACAAGGGAGTCATGTCCGGCCCATCCCCCGAGTACTAGTGGTACCCCATTACATGAGTACATACAGCTTTCACATGGTAGCACACCAATGGACGAGGGAGTCCTGTCACGCCAAACCCAACGTAGTACTCCATTGAAACATAGAGTCCTGTCCGGCCCATCCCAGAGTACCCAGTGTTGTACCCCACCTGGACTAGAATTTAATGATTCATTTGTAGATAAAGTCATACATAGATGGGCTGATTAACGAAACAGATATTTTATTCGACCTTTTAGGTGGATCGGATTCGGAGGAAGATGTTCCTTTAAGTACTTTAAAAGACTGAAAGATCTCGTCCATCAAAAGGAGAAGAAATAGTACTCCTTTAAAACCTGTACTACATCCAAATTCATTTATCCCTGAAAATGTTGTAACAGTTAATACTGTAAACTCCAATAGGTCTGATATAACCATGTCTGCCTCATCACAGTGTGAAGCTGATCAAACTAACCTGCCCCAGGGCAATAGTGAAGATACCCAAATAGAAAGTCCCCCTGTAAAAAAACGTAAACAAAGAGGTACAAAGAGAACCCGGAATGAGGAAACTTGGCAACGAAATGCAGCAAAGCAGTCACGAAACTCTGGCCGTAGGTACACAGGTTCAGGCAACAAAGCTAAGCGAGCTAGGGTATTGGGAAAAGGGTGTGGCTAAGCATGTCAGTACAAATGTCATGAGATATTTCATGAAAATGACAGACAAAAGATATTTCATGACTTTTGGAATCTTGGTGACATAAATAGGCAGAGAGACCATCTCTCAAACTGGGTAAACTCTACACCTAAAAAGGTGTCAACAAGTAAAACTTCCCCAAATGCAAGAACTCAAGGAACTGGCAATGTAAGGTAGACGGGGTATATATCAAAATATGCAAAACATATTTTCTCGCTACTTTGGATATAAGTCAACAGATGGTTGACACGGCTCTGAAGAAAGGTATCAACAAGGAAAACAATTTGTCTGGTATTGTTTCACCTGATGGGAGAGGTAAACATGACAATTTACACAACAAAGTGGCCTAAGATCAAATTAATCAAGTTAAGAATCATATAAACACATTCCCACGAGTCGAATCCCATTATTGCCGTAAAGACACTTCAAAGAAATACTTGGAACCAGGTCTCAGCATACCAAAAATGTGTAACCTGTACAAAACGCATTGTCAGGAAAGAGATGTTCAGCCTGTGTCAATATACTATTACAAGCATATGTTTGATACATCTTTTAATATAGGTTTCCATTCGCCAACCAAGGATAGATGTGATTTTTGTGCCAGGTATGAAAATGCATCTGAAGATGAAAGAAGCCATATGCAAGATGAATATGAGAACCAAATTTTCTATGTCCATGTTGTGTTTCGCGAAACAAGAACTAGGCTTTGAAAAACTTGCAAACAAATTTTTGGAGAGAGGGCATACACAAAATGAAAATGATTCCATTCATGCTGCTATTGAGAATGCCAGCCACGGACAATCAATATACACAACTGCTCAATGGGCTGCTACAGTAAGAGCTGCCTAAAAAACAAATCCTAACCATGTGGAAGAGTTGGATTCTCAGGAGCTCTCCCAAGCCATACCAAATTTTGATTTTGATTTAGATGGACAAAGGGTACGGTGGATGAAAAATAAAAACTGTGTCTTTCGATGAAAATCAAGATGAAATTGTTAATTCTAACTTACAACTTTACGTCAGCAACAGCAAATCTTGGTGTTACACGATCTAGTGCAAGAGCTGGCCTGTCTTAGAAACAAGGTATTCATTTCCAAACCCTCAAGAAATTGTATTCCGAGAATCAACCCCCAAAGCTGACCGTAGCCAAATACAAGGCATTGGTTCAGTTATATAATACCAAAAGTTTCTCACAAATTTTTTCTTTCACTGCGACACCGATCAGAATCTGATAGTGATTCGGACTGAGCTACTATGCATTGAATGACAAGCCATTGCATGAGTCCTGTCTGTCCCATCTGACGTTACCCAGGGTAGGACACCAATGGACGATAGTCATGCCCGGCCCATTCTAGAGTTGTTGAGGGAGTCCTGTCCAGCCTATCTCCGAGTAGTATCCCATTGCACAAGGGAGTCCTGCCCTGGCCCATCCCAGTGTATAGTACCCCATTGATTGAGCGAGTCCTGTCTGGCCCATCCCAGAGTAGTACCCTTATTGCACAAGGGAATCCTGTCCGTCCCGTCTGAAACTACCAAGGGTAGAACACCTTGTGTATCCAGGCTAGGACACTGTCTCAGTATCATCATTAGCAGCTTACATTATTGTTGTAAACAATCTGTATTTTTATATCCATGTTTAGTACATAAATAAAATATGTAGTAATATTCGAGTTATTGATTGCTTGGAGTACAGTACCGATATAGTTAAATTTGAAATATTATAACTGCTCAATTGTCTCTGACAGTATCAGAAAATGTTTTGATTAAAATATTTCAGTTTAATATAACCGAGTAACATTGTACTGCTGTCTGAGACCTTGATAAATGATTCCCAGTTCACCTATTTTAATTTTGTCTCTATTACATTGAAATTAAGCAATATGACGGTCTTTGTGACGTTGGCATTTATTTGCATAACTGAGGTAGTCTGAAATATGTAAATATTTCATTTATATTTCAGTGCAATAATAGTCTTATCTCAATGCACTGCTGTATTTCAGCAAATATTTAGGAGCAAAACAAGTCTAACTTGAGATAGACTAGTTTTGCGTTGAATATTTCACTGCAAAGGGAGTCTAACTGAAGTTGGACTAGTCTTGCACTGTTAAACTCAGCGCAAAAGTAGTCTAACTCATCAAAAACATATTTTCAATTAAATTAATTGTTTTTAACCGTTTACTCCACAGAAGCGCCATTGGACGCCTCTATCGACTCCTACATGCAAGCGCCTCTGGACGCCTCTATCTATTCCCCCATACAAGCGCCTTTTGACGCCTCTACACGATTTCCATGGAAGCGCCTTTCGACGCCCCTCAATATATTTACGTGTAGCATTTTTCCCACGCTAGCGACACCTGTCGGGACTTTTTCATTGGATACTTCAAACATTTATAATTAATTTATTCACAAAGGTTACTACACTTTCCTAATAAGGAAATAGAGTAATCTTGATTTTAAAAATAGAACCCACGCTCGATTTCGCGGGAACAAATATTAAAAGTACGTCTAAACAATGGCTTCCAATTTCCTCGAAAGCGATGACGATGCGAGCGATTTTGAAGGTTTTAATCCTTCAGACGTTGGTTCAGATATTCACGTTAGAGAAATATCATCAGCAAGTGACGACTCGTCCGACAATGAGATCTCCGGCGACGAAAACATGATGACGGATGGACACGACAATTTTCCGACATTGCGGTGCGTATTTTCTTTTGTTGAAAATCAAACTTCCAAGTTATAGTTTTGCATATTTAGTGACAAAACCGACATAAACTAGCAAGAAACAATGAATATATTCCAATTGAGAATGTGTTTCAACCAAAAATTTACTTTGATTTACGATCGAAAGTGAGTTTTAAGCTGAAAGAAAAATGGTCTTATCGATTGACACACGAGTCGAGTCGCACCCACATCGTTTCGGACCTAGCATTGAAATCGTGAAAAAGGATAAATTTCACCGTTTTTTCATCATTTTAAATATATTAATTGGTAATAAAATTAATTATAATATGCGATAGTGTCTGTTGACGGACCTGCTCAATAGAATCTGCTGTTTTCTGCATTTTAATAATTTTATATTGTGTATTACTGTAAATATTTTTTTAAGAAATGTACAGTTTGTACACAGTCATTTAAATGACACGGATCATTTAAATGACACAGAGTGTGAATACAAATAAATTAGTGCTTACTGTCAAGATATTGACATAAAAATTATGACATAACTTATTTATATTTGCAGATAGAAGACTTCACAGAAAACTCCGGGCCTAATCTACCAGACGGATTTGATGTACAGTCCAACCTCTCTACAACAGCCAGCAGCTGGAAGGACTAAAAGTGGCTGTTGTAGAGAGGTGGCTGTTGTGGAGAGGGTCACCAATGAACAGCCATCAATGAACAGCCATCAATGAACAGCCATCAATGAACAGCCATCAACTTCTCAGTTGCTTATACTGATATATGAACATAGAAACAACTAGGATTGTATATGTTTTATAGTATTATATTTTATTTACTATAGAACATATACATTTGTCATTGTTAGTATGTTATTGAAGAAGACAAAATAGTAATCATGGATTATTTTGAGAAATAACAATTTATTAAACATGTTAAATGTTCAAATTGACCAATAACAATTATGCATTCATAATGACAAACTGGGCTCATTCAGTTTTTGACATGTGTAGCTCCTGATCAGAATAACTTGCAGTCTGGATTCGGATCTGCATTTGTGTGACAAAGTTATAATCTTGCTAATGTTAATCCAATTTTGTGTAAAAACATGTAGTGAACACACTGAGCAGACTAATTTACAGCTACACTGGTCACAAACCCAATAAGCCCACTTTTCTTGCAGTGACACATGGTGTCATATTCAGTCAGCAGACCGTGTTGAGTGTCCTAATCCTGTTAATAAACACCTTTGATATGATTATGTTGGAGTATTTGACTTTTATTCTCACCATTGGCAGATGCCAGACAGGTGATAAATCCGAATACACAACTTGGACATGTGTTTACACACAACTTGTATCGACCGATTACCACCGAAGGTATCCGATAGATACGCACACTCGATTAGATCTGCCGGTAGGCTACATAGGAATATTGATTTTACGCGATTCACGGTAACGTTTGCATACGAAAATGTCCATTAAAAAAAATATGCTGCCCGTTTACAGGCCGTTTTTGTCGTAGTTTATGCCGTTTGTCAATAATAAAATATGTTGGCCGCTCAGAGAGGTGGTTCGTGTCGTGTTTTAATTGACATGGCCGTTTGGCGAGATTAATTATATTGACCGTTCAGAATAAAAACGACCTGTAAAAATATGTTGGCCGGTCAGAGAAGCTTATGACTCTTTGCTATGAAAAAATCAACTGGCCGTTAGCAAAAATATGTTGGCCGTTTGAGAGGTCTTTTGACGACTTTGTTGTGTTTTTTTGTGGCCGTTGGCTGGAGAAGAGAGGTGACCGTTGGACAGAGGTAAAATAACGTTAAATTCTAACGGGGGGAGTTTAAACTGGCCGTTGAAGAGAGGTGGCCGTTGCTGGGAGGTGGCCGTTAGGGGAGGTGGGACTGTATCTACAGCAACACCACTCGATTATTTTTGGCTTTTGTACAAGCCAGAGATGTTCACTTCCATGGCCAGACATACAAATAACTACGCGAGATGGAAGATGGCTCAGTCTGGCAAGGTGGATAAGAGGTGGACAGAGACGAACGACTTGGAGCTCCGCGCCTTCATTGGAATCAACATTATAATGGGAATTTCCAGCCTACCAGAAGCAGACACGTACTGGTCCCAAAATACCTACATTGGCAATCAGGGCATACAATCCATTATGACATGCAACCGGTACCAGAAGCTGGCACAGTATTTTCATGTGTCAGACAGGGCAGCCGAGCCACAACCGGGACAGCAGGGCTACGACAAGCTATACAAAGTTCGACCAGTAATCGACCATCATCTCCAGACATTCCCGTCAGTCTACAACCTGTCGAGAGAAATCGCCATTGATGAGGCGATAGTCAAGTACACTGGGAGACTTTCGTTCCAACAGTACATGCCTGCCAAACCCATAAAACGAGGCATAAAAATTTGGATGCTCTGCGACACCAACACATCATATCTAACACGATTCGACATCTACTTAGGACGACAGAACAACGCGACGGAACATGGACTGGGCTACAATGTAGTTACAAAGCTGACGGACAACCTTCACAATACCTACAGACATGTGTACTTCGACAATTTTTTCACCGGTGTTCCCCTTTTGGAAAATCTTTTGGCAAATGGTTTGTATTCTTGCGGCACTGTACGCGTGAACCGTAAGCAGTTCCCGAAAGAGCTGAAAAAGCCTCGCGACTTGAAGACCAGGGGACAGTACCAGATCGTTCAAAAGGGGGATACAAACCTGACGGCATCAGTGTGGAAGGACAAACGACTTGTGCACCATCTCTCGACACTCAGCGACCCAACGGAGAAATGGACACACAGCGACGTGTTGGCCAGACTGTGCACCATCTGAAGCAGCCACAGTCTGTCAATAGCTACAATAAATTCATGGGGGGTGTGGACGTTCACGACCAATATAAAATGAAATACGACGTGGGACGGAATTCAAAAAAATGGTGGCGATATTTATTTTGGTTTCTGGTTAATTCTTCGATTGTAAACGCGTTCCTTTTATATAAACTTTCATCTCGTCGAGCAACTAAGAAGAAGAGATTCAACCACTTGGACTTCAGACTGGAGCTGGTACGCGACCTCATAGCTGGCTTCAGCAAACGCTCCGCGATCGAGGCAGGAAATGCTGGACTTGTAGACGCCGACAACATCCAGGGACACATCCATGGGCGTCTTGATGGGCCAAAGTGTCGTTGCAGATATCATTTGACGGTTTTGAATCAACGCCACGAGACTGTCTATGGATGCACGGTCTGCAGAGTTCATCTGTGCAAGGATGGGTGTCATGCCAGTTACCACAACCAGCAGTAGTGTATAGTGAAAATATATAGTGGAACACATGGATTATCATCACAGCAACAATAGAATCAGCTATGTCTGCATGGCATGTTTTATATTTGGCATGCTACATGTAGAATCTTGGACTAACATATTTATTTTCAGGACACCCAAGTGACCTTAGGACAAGTGCGACCAGTGTAGCCCCAGATCAGACTGCGCAGGCTGATCTGGGGCTACACTGGTCGCACAAGTCGTAAAGTCCCTTTTGTTAGTCATGGGCCCAATTTTTAATAGTATTTCATATTTTAGTGTTATATATAGGTAAAATAAATAACAAAATACATGAATATGTTCTACATTTTATTTGTTTACTCTTCTATCACAGAGGATAGCAACAAAACTGTAAATTATATTCCAGAAATATTTACATGAATACAAAGGAAAAATTTATCCTCTAAATTTCATACATACATTGCTAAGAGATCTACACTTTAGAAACAACTGTAAATACCATTGGACTAACATATTTATTTTCAGGACACCCAAGTGACCTTAGGACATGTGCGACCAGTGTAGCCCCAGATCAGACTGCGCAGGCTGATCTGGGGTTACACTGGTCGCACAAGTCCTAAAGTCCCCCCTTTTGTTAGTCATGGGCCCAATTAAATTTTTAATAGTATTTCTCATATTTTTAGGGTTTAGGGTTATATAGGTAAAAGGAAATAAATTACAAAATACATGAATATTTTCTACATTTTATTTGTTTACTCTTCTATCACAGAGGATAGCAACAAAACTGTAAAAAATATTATTCCAGAAATATTTACATGAATATAAAGAAAAATTTATCCTCTAAATTTCATACATACATTGCTAAGAGATCTACACTTTAGAAACAACTGTAAATACCATATTAAACAAGTAATTACATAATTCATGAAATTTCACTAAATGGCTGTATGGAGATGGTGCAGGTAATCTGGCCAGTGCTGCATTCACTGCAGGGTGTAATTTTACACTCTGCTGCATGGACACAGCATAGCTGATAAGCCTACTTGGCTGTGGAGTAAAGGGTTAAAGTTGATCAATCAATTTCTTATATTAAATATGCTAAAACTCTGAATTTTCACACTTGTAGTCCCATTATTTATGAAAATAATCAGTTTTTTACTTCTCCTGAACAATTTTCAAAAACCTAGTTGGACTAGTTTTGCGCTGGGCTCTCGATATGGGATTTAGTACTAAACCCATTGACCTGGCCTTAAATGACCTTAGCTGTTGATAGGCCGTTAAACCCAAACAAACAAACAAATAAACATTACATGTAGAATCGATTCGTCTTAATGATAATTACTCAAAATGTACGTTTAAAACATATGTTCAAAACATATGTTCATTGCATACAATGTCAAATACTGTCTCTGGTCCTACTCGAAGACTGTAAATATAGCCCCATATAGCTATGGACCTCATATCATATATACACTCTATATGTCATTGAAGCAGTTTAATGAACTATGTATACACGTTTATCGCTGGTTATTTCACGATGAGTTAAACCATTATTTCTTAGTTCCAAAAAAAAGTACTTCTTAGCTAAAAAGAATTCTATTATTTCAGGCTAATGTGGCCAACTACCATGTCACAATAAACCACAATATATTGAGTTAATCTATATACATCTTCGTCGCAACCGGGGAAATTATGATATATCAACATATAATATAATGATCGCCTGATTCAAATGTTTACTGTGTACTCCACGAATAAGGATCAGCCATCAACAATACTATACGACTTTGCATATATTTACTCACATTGTATTTTCATAATTGTAGAGGTGCTACAATGTAATCTGTAAAATTAAAGTTAATGGTCCCAAACTCCCCCCCCCCCCCCCCCCCCCCCCCCCCCCCCCCCCCCCCCCATCAATCTGAAATTTTATCTATATACAGCCATCAAACATACTTCAAAAACTTCGGTAGCATGTTAGTTGCTAATTTAACCTGCTATTTCAGCATTCAATCATTGAAAAAAAAATATGGGGTGGGGGGGGGGGGGGGGGATTTTGGGCCGGCCCAAACTCCCCCCCCCCCCCCCCCCCCCATCAAACTGAAATTTTATCTCTATACAGCCATCAAACATACTTCAAAAACTTCGGTAGCATGTTAGTTGCTAATTTTAATCTGCTAATTCAGCATTCAACCTGTCATCATTGAAACAAAAATATGGGGGGGGGGGGGGGGGATTTTGGGCCGGCCCAAAAAGGCCCCCCCCCCAAAATCACCCCCCCCCCATCAAACTGAAATTTTATCTATATACAGCCATCAAACATACTTCAAATACTTCGATAGCATGTTAGTTGCTAATTTAACCTGCTAATTCAGCATTCAACCTGTCATCGTTGAAAAAAAAAATATGGGGGGGGATTTCGGGCCAGCCCAAACTCCCCTACCCCTCAAACTGATATTTTATATATTAGTTGCTAATTTAACCTGCTAATTCAGCATTCAACTGTCATCGTTGAAAAAAAAAATATGGGGGGGGGGGGATTTGGGCCGGATAGATCGGGCCGGGCCAAACCCTACCTCACCCCCCCCCATCAAACTGAAATTTTATCTATATACAGCCATCAAACATACTTCAAAAACTTCGGTAGCATGTTAGTTGCTAATTTAACCTGCTATTTCAGCATTCAACCTGTCATCGTTGAAAACAAAATATGGGGGTGGGGGGGATTTCGGGCCGGCCCAAACTCCCCCCCCCCCCCCCCCCCCCCACCCCCACCCCCACCCCATCAAACTGAAATTTTATCTATATACAGCCATCGAACATACTCCCCCCCCCCCCCCCCCCCCCCCCCCCCCCCCCCCCCCCCCCCCCCCCCCCCCCCCCCCCACCCCCCCCCCCCCCCCCCCCCCCCTCCTCAAACTGATATTTTATATATATATATCTTCAATCATACTTAATTCAAATACTTCAGTATCATGTTAATTTTAATCTGCTAATTCAGCATTTAACCTGTCATTGTTGAAAAAAAAAAATGGGGTGGGGGGATTTCGGGCCGGCCCAAACTCCCCCCCCCCCCCCCCCCCCATCAAACTGAAATTTTATCTATATACAGCCATCAAACATACTTCAAAAACTTCGGTAGCATGTTAGTTGCTAATTTTAACCTGCTAATTCAGCATTCAACCTGTCATTGTTGGAAAACAAAATATGAGGGGGGGGGGGATTTCGGGCCGGCCCAAACTCCCCCCCACCCTCAAACTGATATTTTATCTACATATAGCCGCGATACATTCTTCAAATACTTCAATCTCATGGTAGTTGCTAATTTAGCATTTAACCTGTCATTGTTTGAAAAAAAATGGGGGGGGGGATTTCTGACTGGTGGGGGGGAAAGTTGACTAGTTGGAAATCCCCCCGGGGGGGATTTCGGGCCGGCCCAGATTCCCCCCGGGGGGGAAACTAGGCTAGCCCAAACTCCCCCCCGGGGGGATTTCGGGCGGGGGGGATTTCTGACCGCTACACCGGTATCAGTATTTGGGAATCGGACCGGAATACATCCAGAACTTTTTATCATCATTACCCAAGGCTCTAGATAAGGATTTATTCATTGAGTATTTTTACTGCAACTGCATGATATTTTTTTCAATTGGGTGTTTTCAATTATCAATTGGGTACCTTACAAACCGTTACCCCATTGTGTAAAATTGAATAGGGTATTTTCCAATTCTGGTTTTAAAATGTGCAATAAACATGGCTACACAAAACATTGAATACAATACGTACATGTGACATCTTTTATGTGTTAGTTAAAACTAATTAGAAATTATGTTTAATTGGGGCCTTTGCTGCGTCTTTTTTCTCCACATTTTGTTGAAGACATATTTACCGCGGACTGTCAAATCTTAAACAATAATATCCGAAGTATATCCGAATGAAAAAAAAACGAACTCTGACTTTCGCATCACAAACGTTTTGGACCAGGGTCGAGTCGGCCATATCCTTATTATATCCCCCGCAACGAGTTGTGGGGGTATACTGGAGTAAGGTTGTCCGTCCATCCGTCCGTCGGACGGTCCGTCCGTCCGTCCGTCCATGCGTGCTTGCGTCCGTGCGTCTGTAAACTTAACATCAGAGAAATATTGTTATAACTTCTATTTCCTTCATCTAAACCGTCCAACCCCCGCTGATCCCAAGGTCAAGGTCAAATACTTAGTATCTTTACAAAACTTAACATCAGAGAAATATTGTTATAACTTCTATTTCCTTCATCCAAAATGTTTAATATTTCACACATGGATTCCTGTAAGGCTCTACTACCATCTGTGCCAAATCCACGACCGTCCAACCCCCGCTGATCCCATTGTCAATGTCAAATACTTAGTCTCTTTACAAAACTTAACAGCAGAGAAATAAGTTATAACTTCTATTTCCTTCATTGACAATTCTTAATATTCCACACATGCATTCCTCCAAGGTTGTACTTTCATGCTGTGCCAAATGCATGACCGTCCAACCCCCGCTGATCCCAAGGTCAAGGTCGGGCGGGCGGCGGGCGGCGTCCACAATCAATGTTAAGTTTTCGTGTTTGAGTCCATTTCTTTGTTACTGTACCACCTAGGACCACCAAACTTTCACAGCTTCATAATCAAGGGGTGCTTCATAATCAAGGGGTGCCCACCACATATCACTATCCAACATGTTACTTTTTTAGCCAGGTTTTTTGAAAAAAAATCCAGGCTATTGGATTGGCGAAAGCCGGGCGGGCGGCGGGCGGCGGGCGGCGGGCGGCGGGCGGCGGCGGGCGGCAGGCGGCGGGCGGCGTCCACAATCAATGTTAAGTTTTCGTGTTTGAGTCCATTTCTTTGTTTCTGTACCACCTAGGACCACTAAACTTTCACAGCTTCATAATCAAGGGGTGCCCACCACATATCACTATCTAACATGTTACTTTTTTAGCCAGGTTTTTTTTAAAAAAATCCAGGCTATTGGATTGGCGAAAGCCGGGCGGGCGGGTGGTGGCGGGCGGGGCGGCGGGCGGCGTCCACAATCAATGTTAAGTTTTCGTGTTTGAGTCCATTTCTTTGTTACTGTACCACCTAGGACCACCAAACTTTCACAGCTTCATAATCAAGGGGTGCCCACCACATATCACTATCCAACATGTTACTTTTTTTTTAACTTCACCCATTTTTTCCGCGTAGTCGACTTAGCCATTTTCAATGTTAAGTTTTCGCGTTTACAATGTTAAGTTTTCGTGTTTAAGTCCATTTCTTTGGTACTGTACACCTAGGACCACCAAACTTTCACAGCTTCATAAACCAAGGGGTGCCTACCACATACAACTATCCAACATGTGACCATTTTTTTACCTTCACCTATTATTTCGACGTAATTGACTTAGCCATTTTCAACGTTAACTTTTTAACGTACGTCTGGTTAGAGTTTTTTTGGTTAAAACATTTTTCGTTATACTATATCTCTGCAACTGCTTCGTCCATTACCTTGAAACTTCACATGGGTGTTTTATCATCATCCATATTTTCATTCTAACCCCCAACCGTGCGGCCCCTGTGCCCAATGTCAAGGTCAAATATTACTTTGAATTTTTTTGTTAAAGTGTTTATGTACTATATCTCTGCAACTGCTTCACCCAATACCTTGATACTTCACATGGGTGTTTATCATCAATGTCGCACCTGCTTGCGGAAAGCGCGATCCTGTGCCCAATGTCAAGGTCAAATTACTTTGAATGTTTTTTTGTTAAAGTTTTTTTCGTGTACTATCTCTGCAATGCTTCACCCAATCCTTGTACTTCACATGGGGTGTTTTTTTATCTCATTGTCGCACCTGCTTGCGTAAAGCGCGATCCTGTGCCCAATGTCAAGGTCAAATTACTTTTGAATGTTTTTGTTAAAGTTTTTTCGTCTACTATATCTCTGCAACTGCTTTCACCCAATACCTTGATACTTCACATGGGGTTTATCATCATTGTCGCACTGCTTGCGTAAGCCGATCCTGTGCCCAATTGTCAAGGTCAAATTATTTGAATTTTTTTGTTAATGTTTTTTCGTGTACTATATCTCTGCAACTGCTTCACCAATACCTTGATACTTTCACATGGGTGTTTATCATCATTGTCGCACCTGCTTGCGGAAAGCGCGATCCTGTGCCCAATGTCGAGGTCAAATTACTTTGAATTTTTTTGTTAAAGTTTTTTCGTGTACTATATCTCTGCAACTGCTTCACCCAATACCTTGATACTTCACATGGGAGTTTATCATCATTGTTGCACCTGCTTGCGGAAATCGCGATCCTGTGCCCAATGTCAAGGTCAAATTACTTTGAATTTTTTTGTTAAATTTTTTTCGTGTACTATATCTCTGCAACTGCTTCACCCAATACCTTGATACTTCACATGGGTGTTTATCATCATTGTCGCACCTGCTTGCGGAAAGCGCGATCCTGTGCCCTATGTCAAGTTCAAATTACTTTGAATTTTTTTGTTAAAGTTTTTTCGTGTACTATATCTCTGCAACTGCTTCACCCAATACCTTGATACTTCACATGGGTGTTTATCATCATTGTCACATCTGCTTGCGGAAAGCGCGATATCGTCGGCATTTTGGCATACGTCCGTACGTTCGTCCGTGTGTCCGGTTAAAGTTTTTTGGTTAAAGTTTTTCCATCTACTATATCTATTTTTTTAGTGTCCATGCCTCGCCCCAAGGCGCGACATGCAGGCCACGGCCATCTAGCCTACAAAAAGTGGGTATAATTATGTTATCCAAGTGTCTATGCTTGGAAAAAACCTGGCCTTCGTGGCTTTGCCTCGTTTCTTGTTTTTAACTTGACCCATTTTTTCCGCGCAGTCGACTTAGCCACTTTCAATGTTAACTTTTCGCGTTTACAATGTTAAGTTTTCGTGTTTAAGTCCATTTCTTTGGTACTGTACCACCTAGGACCACCAAACTTTCACAGCTTCATAATCAAGGGGTGCCAACCACATATCACTATCTAACATGTTACTTTTTTTTTTAACTTGACCCATTTTTTCCGCGCAGTCGACTTAGCCATTTTCAATGTTAAGTTTTCGCGTTTACAATGTTAAGTTTTCGTGTTTAAGTCCATTTCTTTGGTACTGTACCACCTAGGACCACCAAACTTTCACAGCTTCATAACCAAGGGGTGCCTACCACATACAACTATCCAACATTTGACCATTTTTTTACCTTCACCTATTATTTCTACGTAATTGACTTAGCCATTTTCAACGTTAACTTTTTAACGTACGTCTGGTTAAAGTTTTTTGCTTAAAACTTTTTCGTTATACTATATCTCTGCAACTGCTTCGCCCATTACCTTGAAACTTCACATGGATGTTGATCATCATCCATATTATCATTCTACCCCCCAACCGTGCTGCCCCTGTGCCCAATGTCAAGGTCAAATTACTTTGAATTCTTTTGTTAAAGTTTTTTTGTGTACTATATATCTGCAACTGCTTCACCCAATACCTTGATACTTCACATGGGTGTTTATCATCATTGTCGCACCCGCTTGCGGAAAGCGCGATATCGTCGGCATTTTGGCATACGTCCGTCCGTACGTCCGTGTGTCTGGTTAAAGTTTTTTCGTTAAACTTTTTCCATCTACTATATCTATTTTTTAGTGTCCATGCCTCGCCCCAAGGCGCGACATGCAGGCCACGGCCATCTAGTCTACAAAAAGTGCGTATAATTATGTTATCCAAGTGTCTATGCTTGGAAAAAACCTGGCCTTCGTGGCTTTGCCTCGTTTCTTATCTGATAACTGGTATGGCGGTCATTTTGTTTTCAAAATGGCTTCTATGTAAATAATATTTCTTATGTCTTCACTACTTAGTGTCTTTAGTAAAGTGTATTTATAGTTAGGTTGTATTGACTGTGTTGCTACGTTCTTGGAACAAACGTTGTTTGTATCATTAAAGAAAGCTTGAGTTGTTCCTATTGTATTCTAATTTACAAACTGATTTTTATCTGAAATATACTCATTATTGAAAGTAAATTATATATGACTAAAGTAAATTTCATGAAAAACATGTTATATTTCAAAATGGCCACTGTGTGTATGCAGGAATTTTCTTACTTATGGATACAGTGCTTTCAATCAGTTCCATCACCATCTGCCTTACAGTCTACATCGTGTTGATGTTCCTGAAAGGCAGTGCTGTCACAATCACACTAATAATGCGGTCAAATGAGTTGCTTACATAAAGTGTATACCCTATACACACTTGTATGCAGGAAAGTGTAGAAGAACTGTCGAAAAGGCAGTATTTGTGTGATTAAATGACTTTTTCGGCATTAAACGCCATGTGCACAAGTTCAGTATGTGTAGACGACATGTGTAAAATGTCAGATTGATTGCAAAAACCCTGTTGGAGAGGTTGAATACACTATACCTAATACAGAATTGCATGCAGGAAACTGTAGAACATGGTCACGTTGAAAAGGCAGTCTTGTTCCATGGTCATTATCATTATTGACGATTACCACATGGTCTTAAGAGATCACAATTCCTGTGTCAATATAAAAGTGATCAGTGCATTGTTGGTCCAAATTGCATTTCACTTGTTAAAATTGTCATATTATGACTTGACGTGATCACGAGTTGCAAGGAATTGCAAACTTGACGGAGTAAGATGTACAATTGATTCTGCTAGAAAAACTATTTCAGAATGCAATGTCCGCAGAAAATAGTGACGTTATGGGATTACAGGGATAAACTGAAAGGATCTAAACCTGTAATTCTGACTCCTCGAGTCCAAAATGTTGCAAGCTGTGCACAATGGTCATCTCTGCATTCAGACATGTCTTAGACGAGCGCAAGATATTATGTTCTGGTAAAATGGTAGGAAGATGTTCAATTGAAGTTAGAAACTGAAATGCCAAAGAGACTGATATCACACTATGTACCAGGCCACCCATGACAAACTGTTGCTACAAACATTTCCACATGGAATGAAAAGGAATTTCTGGTAACAATAACAGTCACACAGCATGAAATCCAAAATGGCCATTGAATTGTTGAAATTGATTTACAGTAAACATGGTGTACCAAGTACACTTGTGTCCAATGAAGTCTGCAATTTGCCTACCAGGAATTTGCTGATTTTGCAAAAGAATGTGATTTCCTTAATGTCACATGCTCTATGTAGCCAAGGTCCAGTGAGTTAGCTGAGCAAACAGTAATCTCATTGTGAAACACAGTTTCTTACAAGCAAAAGGTGAATGTACATTGGGTATACTGGAATATCGAGACTCCCATAACCAGCACGGAATGGTCACCTGCACAGTTATTGATGGGACAGTGGCTTCTATCCAGTTCGCTGACCACTTGTGAGCAGGTATTGCCAATACGTGTTTCGATTTGTGACAAGATCAGATCCAGTCATCAACAGAGCAAGAATCGCTATGATAAAAGCATAGCAGCTTTAAAATTAAACGAGCTAAAACATTGGCGACCAAGTTGGACTCCATAAAGACAACAAACTGTTCAGACCAGTTGCCCTCTGCTAGCGCAATGCCAGATCTTACAGACTGCAGATGGTGCATCATATCACCGTAACAGATGCTTTATCATGAAGCAATGGAGAATATAAGTATTTATCTTTGCAATGCAATATACAAGACAGAAATATACACTTTATTGGATAAAATGGATGATTTGCCATATTTTTATCTTCTTATTTTAAAGGAAAACACATGTGCTGACCAAGATATCATTTAAAGAAACATAACTATAAGCCACAACAATATTAGATTGTCAAGTTTAAATGGCGGCCATTTTAAAAATATACTGATTAATTACACCAATATTTCTTATCCATAATAAATAATAATAAAAATCACCACATATAATGACGTTGACGTTAAATATAAATTAATTTCAATGGTGGCCATTTTGAAATTCAAAATGGTGGTCATGCAGCTCTTAAAAAAATGGAACCAACTTCAGTTTTGTTATATGTTGTTTATAGATATGTTTTCAAGCAAACACACATGTTCCAATCACAATATCATTTGAAAGAATATAACTACAGCCACAGAAATACTAGAATGTGCAACAAATCTTTGATGTGGCGATGTACATAACACACTTAGTTTCAGTGGCTATTTTGAAGATAAAGATTACTCGTAGCACAATACCAGTTAGCAAGAATCTTAGCAGACTGTGTTCGAAGAAATACGAGTATAACCAGAAAGAAAATACAAAATCTTACCACGATATTCAAAAATGTACAATAAGATGGCGGCCATATGGCTTATAGAAAAAAATGGAACCAACCCCAGTTTTATTGTATGTGGTCTATGGAAGAAAAAAAACCTTGGTTCAAACAATGTAGCAAAAAAATTCACAAACCCTAAAATAACGACATAGCAGTATACACTATAAGTCTCCACAACATTCACAATTTTGTTAGTCTGTATTGAGTGAATGGTCAGGCAATGTGCATATTGTGCACACTGTATTACCACCAGTCCCTGTGAAGAATTAAGAAAAGTAGAGATAATAATTATACTAAGATATACGCCAGACATTAGTGGGTTAATGTTTACATGTAATAGAATTTTATTTATGTACAGTATAATATGGTGAGTGTCACACTTAAATTGGTAGTGTTCTGACATTACTGGTCACCAATGTAGATCCTGATCCGCCTGCATATTCATGCAGTTTGATAAGGCAAATTATTATCAAGACCAAATTGCAGCACAGTGTAGATCTAGGCTGTCATATCTGCTGTATGGATCCAGCCTGCCCGGTATGAACCAGTCACAAGTATACAACAGTATTGTCAGAGCATGACCAATTTCATGGTTCACTGAATGATTTGTATTTAATCAGCAGCATGTATATGCCCCAAATACAACTGTTTGAATTCATTTAGCGACTTAGCATTTTTAACTGGATTTGGTAATGAATTCCACAATTTAGCTCCACAATAAGCAAAACAGTTGCGGTAAATCTCAATCCTGGGCTTAGGTACATATATTTGCATGTTCATTTCTACTGACCTCAGATTTAAATGATGCATTTCAGTGAACTGCTGAGATATCCAGGACAAATACCATTCATGCATTTATACATCAGTATAGACTTCTAATATTTGATTCTCTCATAAATTGTCATCCAGTTAAGTTCCCTGAATAGATCCCCACTAGCTAGGTGTATATAATAATAATCTTTATCAAGAATTACCCTGGCTGCCCTTTTTTTAAATAATAATAATTTATTGAGTGACTGATCGGAGGTGTTTCCCCAAATTGTCGAGCAGAAATCTAGATGAGGTAAGATGTACGCATTAAAGTACAATTTTCTGTTATCAATATTTAAATATATCTTTATTCTGCCTAATGGATACAATAGTGAGTTGCATTTTTTGAGAATTGTGTAACTTGTTTGTCCATTTGATATTATTACATGTATAATTTTCATAACTGGACCTGTGACTGTGAAACTTGGGCTTATGGGCATTGGCTGCGCTTGTTGACCAGACACATGATCATGTTCATCACTGTTGCTACTAATTCAGGTATTTCTATATGCATCTTTCACAGTCACAGTTTGAGGTTGTTCTTGTTTGTTGATTTGTTTTCAAATCTTTATATTCAAAGTATGAAATTATTTGTCTCTTGTGGACCCATAATTGGAAATAACATCTTGTATCTACTTATTATAAATGATGTAACTAAGAAAACAAGTTAGATTTTGAAAATCGGTCCACAAATAAAACATTATTAAAAAAATGTATATTTTTAGCCCCCGTGTTAAATTCCCATAGGAAAATATTTTTTTCGCAATAAAATCAATATTTGACGGAATTTCATCATATAAATCTTTTTGAGGTTTTTGTTATTGGTGAAAAAGTACTTATATTTAAATATTTTTCAGATTTAATGTGTTTAATGGCCAAAAGTTCGTCGGCAGCAAAACGTGGAACAGACAGTAGTAACATCCTTCGACATTAATACAAAGTCGCTACTGATCTTTCGTCGGTCCGTCTGTCTTATTTTTTTGAAAGTTTTTGTAAGAGTTTATCAAATATGAATATCTTCATATTGCACACATGTCTGTCCTCCCGCCCCGCTACTGATCGTACGTCCGTCTGTCTGTTTATTTTTTTGAAAGTTTTTGTAAGAGTTTCTCAAATCACCTATAGGGTGCATCGACAGACCACATTTTATAGTTTCCAAAAAACCATGCTGTCAAACCATGGGGCATTAAGAAGGGGGACAAACTATAAAAAAAACAACAAACAACAATTTTTATTTCCGTCATTCTAAGGATTAACTGTTGCATATGCATAAATACACTGTGTAAACTTGCAGAGCGGGCCGCTTCCCTGGGCCAGGATCTACAGAAAATTGCGTTTAAGGACCGAAGTTGGCTCGGCTACAAAACGAGAAGCAGTAAGACTGTTTTATTGTTGTTCCACCACCCATACCTCATACTGCCACCATAACTTGCAACTACATATACAGCGGGGAATATTCTGCGGCTGTCTTATTTCCGCTATATCTGCGATGCATTGCAAATAATTTCCAACATCGATTCTAGGTTGACAGAGAAAAAAATCTGTCTCAGCATTGGTTGCATCCTTGTATTGGTGTAACAGTATTGGTTTACATACATGTAGGTCAGTCACGCATAATATCAAAATAAGTATGTAGTTTGAATACGATGTGTATTGTGTGTATATATATATATTCAATATACACAACAAACCTGTGAACAACTGCTGGCTAAGGGAAGTGGCCAAAGTGGCCGTTGTTGACAGGTGGTCATTGTTCCAAGGGTCAAACATTTTCCTTTCTCAAAAGCAACGCAATATGCCCCATTGCTATCGCATAGGGGCATTAAATACATTTCTGAAGATATTTTGCTTTAGACATACATGTCTTTTAGATTAATAAATGCGGAATTATGACAAAGAATACAAAACATAATTATGCAGTTTGATTGTTGAATTGAAAAGTATCAACATCCGCGACCTACTATGATATTGACAGTTGGTGACTGGTATTCTATTCCACACATACATTTATTATCCATATCAATGAGGATATTGACATTTTTTGATGACATTGTCATTTTTTGTCGTGCCTGCTTTAGCAGAAGGCTCGACTATCGTCGCCACTTTTTCCGTCTTCGTCGTCTTTGCCCGGGTCAACAAATATCAAAAGGTTTGTACAAGCTTCGTCATCATGGGATAACTTTAATATTATTTAATGGATTGATTCAATATTTGGACACTCGATACATGTGAGCATTTGGAACACACTCATGCTGCCATTAACATGACCTTGACCTTTTTTGCCTTCACATTTTTGCAATGCGGAAACACTTAGCCATTTTTTTTGGCGTCAAAAGGTTTGTACCAGTTTCTTCATCATCATATAACTTTAATATTACATGATGGATTGCTTCAATATTTGGACACTTTTATACATGTAAGCATTTGGAACACACTCATGCTGCCATTATAGTTTGGGATGTTAGGGCATTACATGGGAGGTTTGGTTCACATTCTTCCAAAAGCACCAATTTTGGCACAGACGTCGCCCATACCCTACTGTTTCGATTTTTGATGGACGCCAAGATGGGCACCACTTGGGGCCCGCGATATTTGCGAAATCCAATATGGCCGCCACTCGGATTAGAAATCAATCGTAGGTAAAAACCAAAAGGGCTAGAACCATGAGTAATACCACTAAATATGGGTATTCGGGGTCGTAGATTCTGATTCTGGTCTTATTTCGACGATTTGTGGTCAAATTCGCCACTCACGGTCAAATTCTGATTGATGTTTTAGGAGTTTCACATAACAAATTGCCAAACATTTAAATGACCGTTTCCAATTATTAATATTAGTTTTATTTCGCACTTGTTTGAGATCTTCTTCACATACATCGTTTGTTAAACAGACGTAAACCACATTTCAATCAATCAATAATCACACGATTCCCTAACATCCCAAATAAAACCGCGCGTAATTCTGAGAGGCCGAAAATGCGTGAACAACGCTACCGTTTTTATTCAGATACTGAGTAGTGCAGTTAGTTAATCAATATTAGCAACAGCATACAATTTGCTTGCAAATTGATGTATGCATATCGCGAATCATGTAAATTATGAATTGGGGACTTTGTTGTCTTTGTCAATCGGACAAAACTCAAGAAGCCTTGCAAACTCCCAAGGAGGAGGGACTTGTATCACTTGAGAGAGATCTCAACGACTTCAATGCTATTAATCCCAATACTCTTCCTTCTGGCATTAACGTCAGCATTAGTCATTTGAATGATGGTCTAGGTATTGCAGTGTAGAGAAACTGTCATTTCTTTATCATTTAGCAATAAGCGTCTCGGTAATACAGATTTATGCCTGGATCTAAACTGTTAGTAATGAGCGTCTGATTAACACTGATACTGTGGAATTTCCACCCTGCTTTGACAACACTTTACAGCACACAATTAGCGATATGAGTTGTTTTTATGTATTTCGAAGATCAAATAGTTTATAAAGATTATAATGTGGTGTAAATTATTCATGGCAAGTTTTATGGTAATATTTCATGCCTTTGTGAAGTTTTCATTTTTAATCCTCGGCTTTTATTGTAATCGTGATCGGAAATGGCAGGTGCGCATTTTCTATAAACCGGAACTGGTTATTTTCGAAATGAGTGACGTCACATTACCAGTTTTTGCCAATGACGTAATTTACCAATGACGTATTTGGGTAACTTACCAAAATCGTCAGTCCTGTTCCGATAGCCATTGAGCTTGGCAGCTTTTATTTATCTTCGACTTTGTTGAAGTTTTGGCCGCTTAATTTCTTTGTATTTAATATTATATTCTACAATCATACAACAGCGACAACTATGTCTTTGCTACTGAACGTAAATATCCTGCTTTTGTAGCTTTTATTCAGTATTATTCATAACTTTTTGACACTTCTGTGGCTAGCGAGTTCATCACTTTGGTGACTTGTCTACACGCACAGAAACTTCCAACTTCTTGCGTCAGGGTATTTCCTCGACCTCATTAATTATTCATGGCCACATCTATTTTTATCGTCAATTGTTAACGATTCGCGTGTGTGTATTTATTGCTATTTTTATCTCGCGGAAAGGTCGCATCATTTCTTCACTTGCCATAAATAAATCCACAATTAGGTCACACTACTTTCGGTTTCTATTTATAGGCTCAGTTGTGATAGTAATTTATTTTGTGTATCATTAAGTTTATTAAACAATGTTAAGTTGTTAATTCCTCGTTTGTCCAGGTCTTTCTCTAATCTATTCTTATAGATTAAGAGGGGATTTAACATCCCAGTGTCCAGTATTCAGTGCCTAGCGTTCCAGCTCAAGTGCTGGGAGCAAGCACTGTTTACTTGTTATAAAATCACAGAATCTGTCCGCTCCCAGTTATCTTCCCCTGACTTCACTTGTTAAACGTACGTCCGCTTTAGCTCAAGCACCTTTATACAGTGCTTGAGTGGTAGTATATAAGGGGGAAACGTTACAGCAGCAACACTTAAACCACACAATGCTCAGTATCACAATACCTTGTAGGAGGTATTGTAGTAGTTCTCGTGTTAAACGGGCGAGAGAGGTTATTGACAAAGATACCGGCCTGCACAATAGATATAGTCCCAAAAAAGATCTAGAGAATTTCACCCTCCGGCCAATAGCAAGTATTGTGTAATTTGTGAGGGTGAGGACCCTTCACAAAGTATTAACCGATGCCGTAGATGCCAACTTGAAGAGTTGGGCGAAGACCACAAACCACTTTCATTTACTTGGCAGACTGGTTGCCGTAGCGTCTGATGCACATGCGGCTGATGTATGTTACCACAATCAGTATTATGTACATTTGCGTGACTTCGCTTGCGCTGTCGAGCGACGGGACTCGGCTGGACCCTCAACTCCGCCCTTTGACCACCTCATATGTGCTCAAATTATTGCTCTAATCGAACATTCGGACACCACTATATTTAAGCTTTCAGAGCTTCGCAAGATGTATCAAAAGCTTATGAGTGATCAAGGTCGCCCATGCAGAGATAAAAAAGAGCCACACTCGTCTTGATTCAAAGAGCATCTGCTCGATGCCCTGCCGGATTGGGTAGAGTTTTTCAAGGGCAATGAAGGCAGGAAGGATATTTACATATAATACATTGTGGCTGATGAGCTGACATATGTGTCACAAATTGGTCAAGAGTATGTGCTTACGTTCATGCAGGCTGCCGTGATGATGCACAAGTCCGGACCCTTTCGGCGGCTCATTCTCCCCCAACTGCCTCACAAACCCAGTCAACGAGGAGATGCGGAGTTTCTTGAACGTAGTGCTCCGGGGCCCATCAGCCCTTCATGGGCATGAACAGAGCGGTGGCGATGCCAATCTGAATGCGTGGTAGAAAATCGCATGCAATATCTCACAACTGCTCATCTACAATACCAGTAAGGGTATGCACCATGCAGTAAAGACCGATCCAGATATCACAGCAAGGAAAGAGAAACCCTGTTTCCCCTGTATCACGGCCTCAAGCTACACGGTCACGGACGGAGTAAAACACAGATTGAAATTGACAATGAACAGGATATATCGGTATCGTACAATCGTGTCGTGGAAGTTAAGCGATGTCTTGCGCGGGCGGTGTGTGCTCGCCATGCTCAGGATGGCGTTGTAGTACCCACCAATAGCCATCTCAAGGTCTTCACCACACACGATGTGGATAATATAGATAGCAAGGCTCAGGGCAACTTCTCACTGGATGAGTTCCATGGTTATGTCTTGAGCTTGACGAACCATCTTTCGCACGAGAACCACGGAATAAAGCGGCCACCAATCACGATTGACCCGTCAGATACGTCCATTGCGAAGCTTCCAGACTCTTACGTGATCCAGACCCCAGTCAAACTCTCTAAAACTGATGTATTTGCACCCAGACTTGGCGAAAGCGAAGCCAGATCACCCCATGATGTGCGAGGTGCCAAGGATGAGGCGTGGATGGAGCACGTCACCAGGTTCCTCGAGGAAGGTGAGTTTTCAGAGTGGGATGTAATCACCTGTCGGGGTACAAGTCGTTGCTTGCGAGCGACGAGTCGGTGAAGCCTCCTGCTGAATTGGGTAGAGGTTTTCAAGGGCAATGAAGGCAGGAAGGATATTTACATATAATACATTGTGGCCGATGAGCTGACATGTGTCTCAAATTGGTCAAGACGACGCGCTTACGTTCATGCGGGCTGCCGTGATGATGCACAAGTTTTGCCTACAGAGTCAGGACCCTTTCGACGGCTCATTCTCCCCAACTGCCTCACTAACCCAGTCAACGAAGAGATGCGGAGTTTCTTTAACGTAGTGCTCCGGGGCCCATCAGCCCTTCATGGGCATGAACAGAGCGGTGGCGATGCCAATCTGAATGCGTGGGAGAAAATCGCATGCAATATCTCACAACTGCTCATCTACAATACCAGTAAGGGTACGCACCATGCAGTAAAGACGGATGCAATATGACACAGCAAGGAAAGAGAAACCCTGTTTCCCCTGTATCACGGCCTCAAGCTACACGGTCACGGACGGAGTAAAACACAGATTGAAATTGGCAATGAACAGGGTATATCGGTATCGTACAATCGTGTCATGGAAGTAAAGCGATGTCTTGAGCGGGCGGTGTGTGCTCGCCATGCTCAGTGTGGCGTTGTAGTACCCACCAATAGTCGTCTCAAGGTCTTCACCACACACGATGTGGATAATATAGATAGCAAGGCTCACTGGATGAGTTCATGGTTATGTCTTGAGCGTGACGAACCATCTTTCGCATGAGAACCACGGAATAAAGCGGCCACCAATCACGATTGACCCCTCAGATACGTCCATTGCGAAGCTTCCAGACTCTTACGTGATCCAGACCCCAGTCAAACTCTCTAAAACATGTATTTGCACCCAGACTTGGCGACAGCGAAGCCAGACCACCCCATGATGTGCGAGGTGCCATTGTCAAGGACGAGGCGTGGATGGAGCACGTCACCAGGTTCCCCGAGGAAGGTGAGTTTTCAGAGTGGGATGTAATCACCTATCGGGGTACAACTCGTTGCTTGTGAGCGACGAGTCGGTGAAGCCTCCTGCTGAGATCGGCGTCTATCCCCTCTTCCCGGACAAGGTCGTGTCCGCTTGTTCAATGAAGCATGCGATGGAGCTGACGATGCAGGCCATCAAGTTCCTCAACCCTGGCCAGATCAGCGTTCTCGGTGCAGATCAGCCACTATATTCGATCATCAAACTCATTCAATGGCAATACCCGGCCACATTTGGAGAAGACAAGCTGGTTGTTAGGATGGGTGGGCTGCACATTGAAGATTAGATGCATCTCATGATAGGCAAACTGCTGCGCGACTCTGAGTGGGCCACAGTACTTTCTCAGGAGGAAGTCCTGACATCCGGTCGCACACAGTCTGCGCTCAATGAGCATCACATCAAGCGCACAAGATATGCCCATCAAGTATCTCTGATGTCTCTGTACCTGCTCAAGCAGAAAGCATACTCAGAGTATTGCAAGAATATAATTGGCCCTGCTGAATCATTCGATATGCATAATCGTTCAAGTTCTGGTCAACCATAATTGAGTTGGAGCTGCTGATGGCTCGGTTTGTGCGGTCACTGAGGGAAGGAGACATCGCACTATGTGTGCAATCATGTGACGAACTCTGTGGCTGGTTTCATGCACTGGACCACACAAACTACGCCTATTGGCTGCCGGTACATGTACGTGACATGGTCTTGCAGATAAACACCCTGAAGTACATGCGGACTTCATGAAGGGAAATTTTGTTGTGCAAAAATCTGCTAAAAAGTTGACTCATTGCCAAGGACCAAGCCCATGAACAATCCAATAAAAGCTTCCAAGCACATGGTGGAGCAGTTGGACTCTATGAGAAACCAGAGGCTCTTACACTATTCATGTTGGCCGGAGCTGTATGCGCGTGGGTGGTTGAGGAATTTGAGGCCGTACACGAACCAACATCGTCATCCACCGCTCATCAAGATGAAGGATACAGCTTGCAAGTCAAGTTTAGAAAAGATGTAATTTCGTTTGTCGAGGTGGTAAATCAGCTTGGTAATCCTTTCCTTGTTACAAACCAGGAGCTTGTAGCACTTTGCCAATCAATCTGACCCCAAGAAAAAAGGCACGAAGGACAGTGACGTACAGAGGCAGAACAGTTCTTTCGGTTTGAAAATCAGAGACAGCCTCTGAGTCTGGCGGATCGAGAGTCGCTGCGGTTTGGAACAAAGTCGGACATTCTGCAATGCCTCAATGCACCCACTGGCCGCGCAGCTGCTGCCCAACACTCCACGCTCGTGGTTTTAGATATGGCGGCAGAAACTCACATGGTGCGCCCAACTACTGCAAAGACATTCCGCGAGTGCGTGACACTTCACATATAGTACCATTTCTGGAGGCACAAATGAAGTGGTACCCAACGCATCGACGCTATTTGGGATAATTATCCCGAGGAAAATAATCTCAAAGCTCTTACACAGCAACAGCGCGGGAATGGCCCATGGACAAGAGTTGGCGATGGAAGCACTCAGATACCAAAGCATGAATGGAACAGTGGAGGAGAACAAAAAGGAGCTGTTCTCATTCATCAGCACTCAGATCTCCAAGACTGACATCGGCGGAAAGCTGCTCCTAAGTACTCACTTCGAGACCGTGTTCGCCAACAGACCTATTGACCTTGCATCACTTCAGTTGTGCAACCATTCCGAGGCGGACACTAGGAGCCTCCTGCATTTAGCACCTGCCGCAGAGCAGGGCCCTGCAACAGCATATGTTTGTACAGTGGACAGTGATGTCGTGGTTTTGGCAGTCAGATTTTTCGAGACACTTTGCCTGTCAGAGCTCTGGGTGGGTTTCGGTAGCGTAAGAAATTACCGTGATATTCCAGTCCATTTCATGTGTTTGACCGGATGTGACAATGCATCCCAATTTCTTGGATGTGACAAGAAGACCGCTTGGACAGCCTGGTCAAGCATACCTGAATTCAGACACATTAGTGGCTCTTAACGCACGACCCTAACATGTTCAGTATCGAGTCATTGCACATGCAGCGTATCGAACGCATCGTCGTACTCATGTACAGCAATGGGTGTGGTGCAGCCGGTGTAAACGAGGCCAGGCATCGCCTCTTCACCACAGGAGTGGGTGGCAGGTGGGAGAATGTGGTGGGTAATTTAACGATCCTTACCGGAATTACGATACCTGGTTTGGCCCTCACATACGTTGGCCCTCACATACGTCTTTGGCATTTTGTATGTGACAGTTGAATCTGGTTATACCCCTTATGTGAGTATTACAATTATTCGTAATCGTATTTCAGGGGAAGGGGCCAAGTGACTTTGGTGTAATATGGACCTGGCACCAGGTCAGGTTATTCTAATATCAGGGCTGAATATATTTGTTCTTGATTTACGGATTTTCCCCCCAATGCAGCAGGTTAAAACGGGATCGAACCCGTTTGCCCGGCCTTACATGACCTTAGCTGTTGATAGGCCGTTAAACACCAATAAACAAACAAACAAACTTCACCACAGGAAGTAGATCACTGGAAACTATTCCGCCTACCCAAGCCACACTGTTCCAGCATGTGAAGCGAGCACTTCTACAAGCGAGTTTCTACTGCAGTCAGGCCATTTCGGTCCAACAGGAAATCCCTGACTTCAGTGAGTGGAGTTGGCACAAAGATGGCACCAGTACATTGCAGCCCCTATGGACTACTCTCAGCGATGCTTCAGTAGCACGTGTCATTCTCTTACACTGCGGCTGCGTCAAGTCATGCACAGGAAGGTGCAAGGACAACCGCGCACGGTCCTCTGCAAATGCGATGCAGTAGTAAGGATGCCAGAACGTATAGGTAGTGAATTAGGAATTATTGTAAATCAGAATATGATTATCCGTTGCCACAAACCCCCAAAAAGTGATATTATTTGTGATCCCAGCTCTTTTGACATTTTTATACAATTGACCTCTGGCTGACTTCAGGTTCGGGCGACCTCTGCCGTGACCCTGGTATGTAATATTGCATCCAATCAAATTAGGTCAGTCGTGTTTCTCAACCCCGGAAACCGATACAATGATATACTGTTCGTACATATTGATTAACACTTACTAAATATGACAAATTTGACACAAAATGACCTTTATCGTGACCTTAAGCTTTGACAATGACGTCAAATTCTCTAAATAACATTATAATCGGATTCCCCGAACCCTAAAACCCATAAAAGGTGGTATGATTTATGAATATAGCCATTTTTGTTGTTTAACTACGACTGATTTCTTACCCAACTGGCGGCCATATTGGATCTCGCCAACATGGTGGCCCCAGGGTTTGTTCGTCTTGGCGCCCGTCGGAAATCGAAATAGTATGGTATGGACGACATCTTGGCTAAATTTGGTGTTTTTGGAAGAATCTGAACCAAATATTCCTAACAGCCCTCATTAACTATTAACATGACCTTGACATTTTTGACCTTCACATTGTTGCAGAAACACTTAGCCATTTTTCACAGTCAAGTATGCAGTCAAGTCAAGGGCATATCCATGTTTTACAAACATAATGTCTTGTTGTTTTTTCTCGCCGATAATCGCTGCTTTTTCTGTCTTCGTTATCGTCTTCCCCCGGGTCAACAAATGTTTGTACAAGCTTCGTCATCATGGGATAATTTTAATATTGCTTGACGAATTGCTTCAATATTTGGACTCTTGCTACATGTAAGCATTTGGAACACACTCATACTGCCATCAGAAACTGCAGAAACATTTAGCAATTTTTATGTCAAAAGGTTTGTACCAGTTTCTTCATCATCATATACTTTTAATATTACTTGATACACATGAGCATTTGGAACACACTTATGTCCTCATTAACATGACTTTGACCTTTTGACCTTCACATGGTTGTGGAAACACATAACCATTTTTTTTATGTCAAAAAGTTTCTTCACCCTTTTTCGTGTTTAAAGCATGCACTTCTCTGATGGTTTTTGTTGCGCCCGCTTGCAGACAGCGCGATATAGTTAAGTTTTTCGGTTAAGTTTTTTGGTTAAAGTTTTTGGTTAAGTTTTTTGGTTAAAGGTTTTGGTTAAGTTTTTTGGTTAAAGTTTTTCGTTATACTTGCCCATGATCATGTTATGGTAAAATGCCTCGTAAAATGCCTGGAGTTCGTAACGTAAATTTTTTCCCTGTCACACCGATCCATCTACAGTTATGCCCCGCCCCTTTTTCAACACTGCAAATATTTTTTTCCGTGTCCAGCGAACTACTTATACAGTTTTTTGCTGTTGTATTCATGAATGCTCAACAGCGGTGGCATCTTGTTTTCCAAACATTTTTCTAGTTTTTTTAGCTCACCTGAGCGAAGCTCATGTGAGCTATTGTTACCGCAATGTGTCCGTCGTCTGTCGTCCGTCGTCGTCGTCCGTGAACATTTTCAAACGTCTTCTCCTCGATAACCATTGGGCCTATAGTCACCAACCTTCATGGTCATGGTCCTTAGGTAGGGGGATTACAAAATTGTTAAAATGACGTCATTACGTAATCCAAGATGGCCGCCGTCTAAAAATAGCACAAATTCTTCAAAAATCTTCTTCTCAGGAACCGCCAACCGGATTTCGACAAAACTTGGTAGGAATGATCGATGTACAATGCTCTTTCAAAGTTGTTAAAATGGTGACCCCGCGGTCAAAAATGGGCGTGACCCGTGGGGTCAAATTGGGGTCAAATTTTATTTTTGACCGAATATGGTCATGTCTTATATCAAATGGAAGGTATCAATGAGGCGATCACTCTGGTGCATTTTTTGTCGAAATCGGATTGTTATGTCATCCAAGATGGCCGCTGAAAGGTCAAAAGGTCGTTCTTTTATTAGAGATTTCAAAATTCTTCTTCACATGAACGGCTTAGCCCATGGTAGCCAAACTTAATAGTTATGGTCCATGGGTGCAGCCTTTTCACATTTGTTAAAATGGAGGTCATAGCTAATCCAAGATGGCCACCGTCTAAAAATAGCATAAATTCTTAAAAAATCTTCTTCTCATGAACCGCTAGCCGGATTTCGACAAAACTTGGTAGGAATGATTGATGTACAATGCTCTTTCAATGTTGTTAAAATGGTGACCCCGGGGTCAAAAGTGGGCATGGCCCGTGGGGTCAAATTGGGGTCAAATTTTATGTTTGACCGAATATGGTCATGTTATATATCAAATCGAAGGTATCAATGAGGCGATCACTTTGGTACATTGTTTGTCGAAATCGGATTGTTATGTCATCCAAGATGGCCGCCGAAATGTCAAAAGGTCTTTCTTTTATTAGAGATTTCAAAATTCTTCTTCACATGAACCGCTTGGCCCATGGTAGCCAAACTTCACAGTTATGGTCCATGGGTGAAGCCTTTTCAGATTTGTTAAAATGGAGGTCATCGCTAATCCAAGATGGCCGCCATCTAAAAATAGAATAAATTCTTAAAAAATCTTCTTCTCATGAACCGCTGGCCGTATTTCGACTAAGACTTGGTAGAAATGATCGATTTACAATGCTCTTTCAAAGTTGTGAAAATGGTGACCCCAGGGTCAAAAATGGGTGTGGCCCGTGGGGTCAAATTGGGGTGCAAAATTTGTCTGAATCGGATGATTATAACATCCATGATGGCCACCAAAAGGTCCATTTATTCGAGATTTTTAACGTCTTTTTCTCAGGAACCACATGGCCGATGCTGGCCAAACTTTATAGGAAGTTAAGATCCTTGGGTGAAGCATTTTCAGATTTGGTAAAATGAGTCATCGCTTAATCCAAGATGACCGCCATCTAAAAATAGCACAATTTTTTTTTAAAACACATGAACAATGTCACATTCTCCTCTGGTGTTCATGGAGTCTGGTGAGCGAATTAGGGCCATCATGGCCCTCTTGTTTATTATTATTATTATTATCGAGACTGCCAGCGAGGGAATTAGCTTAGTGATAATTGACGTCATGTAAGGTTTTTGTTTTGTATATTTCATTATGATAGTACATGTGTTGGTTGTGTGTGCAGGAGACGCGTTGCTGTCACGCCACACCGGCATAGAGATTGGCCAGCTGAACCTGAGCAGCCAAATGGCGACCACCCACTCGGGCGATGTGTGGCGCGGCCAGTGGCAGGGCAACGAAATTGTCGCCAAGATCCTCAATCTCCGTGAATGTACCGTCCGTAACTCCCGCGACTTCCAGGAGGAGTTCCCCAAACTGAGGTATGTACGTTAGAGAATACTAAAGGGCACAAAATCACGCGGGGGGAGGGGGGGGGGGGGGTGGTTTGGGTACACAAAATTAGTCTGGTATAAAAAATAGTGCAGGCATTTTGAGGTTACAGACACAGTTTAAATCTTGATCCATTTTGGGGTGCTTTTAAGGTATTAGGTCATAGATAGATACACTTGACTTCAATGATAAATTGCTTCATAAGAGTGATGTGATATATAAATATAACATATGTGAATATTGTCTTCTTACTGTATACAGGCTGTCACATATCATATTTCTTTCCATTTTTTTAGCAATTCCTATTGTTTCCTATTTTCAGACCAAATTTTCCTATTTTTTGATTCTTTGGAAAAGCCACACACATTTTTGCCCATATTTAACTATGAATATCACAGTGAAATTGACAATATAGATAAATATTGTACATTGTAACATAACTACAAACTACTATTGCATAACTAGTAGCTAGTATTCAACTGTGTTAGATTAGTATTTTGTATATGTACTTAGTAAATTGGAAGGTAAGAACTATTTTGCTAACCTGTATACAGGCATTAGCGTTCCTAAGATTTTACGTACTTTGTATCTCTGCAACCCTGTTACCGATTGACTTGAAAATTGATATGCATGTTTATCATTCTCCATATATTCATTGTGCACAATACTCATAGTCCCCACATGCTCAAGATCAAATTATGTAGAGGTTTGCTGTAAAGATTTTTGTAAACATTCCATTTAATGATTTCAAGTACTTTATATCTCTGCAACATTCACCCTTCACTTAATTAGATTAAAATTCATATGCATTGATACAGTTTTCCAAACAACGCTGTCTGCATTTTCAAAATCATTCTGGATTCAACGTCACATGACAGGAATTTACTTTTTAGCTCGACTATTTGAAGAATAGCTTATGTTGTCACCCCGGCGTCGGCGTCGGCGTCACCGTCACGTCACGCCTTGGTTAAGGTTTTTAGTCAAGCTTGTATATGTAATACTACTGGCCCTACACCCACCATACTTGGACAACTTCATCTCCTAGTGATGTACATCAATAACCCCTGATCTATATTTGACCTTGACCTACATTTCCTCTTGAATTACTTAGTTAATTCCCCTTGGTTAAGGTTTTTAGTCAAGCTTGTATATGGAATACTACTGGCCCTACACCCACCATACTTGGACAACTTCATCTCCTAGTGATGTACATCACCAACCCCTGATCTATATTTGATTGACCTACATTTCCTCTTGAATTACTTAGTTAATTCCCCTTGGTTAAGGTTTTTGTCGCGCCCGCTTGCGGAAAGCGTGATATAGTCGGCACTTTGGCGTACGTACGTACGTACGTACGTACGTGTGTCCGGTTAAAGTTTTTGGTTAAGTTGTTTGGTTCAGTTGTTTGGTTAAATTGTTTGGTTAAGTTGTTTGGTTAAGTTTTTTGGTTAAAGTTTTTGGTTAAGTTCTTTGGTTAACGTTTTTGGTTAAGTTTTTTTGTTAAATTTTTTTGTTAAATTTTTTGGTTAAAGGTTTTGGTTAAGTTCTTTGGTTAAAGTTTTTGGTTAAGTCTTTTGGTTAAGTTTTTTGGTTAAAGTTTTTGGTTAAGTTCTTTGGTTAACATTTTTGGTTAAGTTTTTTGGTTAAAGTTTTTCGTTATACTATATCTCTGCAACTGCTTTGCCCATTAACTTGAAACTTCACATGGGTGTTTATCATCATCTATATTTTCATTCTACCCCCCTCCCGTGCGGCCCCTGTGCCCAATGTCAAGGTCAAATTACTTTGAAGTTTTTGGTTAAATTTTTTGGTTAAAGTTTTTGGTTAAGTTTTTTGGTTAAAGTTTTTCGTTATACTATGTCTCTGCAACTGCTTTGCCCATTACCTTGAAACTTCATATGGGTGTTTATCATCATCAATATTTTCATTCTACCCCCCTCCCGTGCGGCCCCTGTGCCCAATGTCAAGGTCAAATTACTTTGAAGTTTTTGGTTAATGTTTTTTTCGCGCCCGCTTGCGGAAAGCGCGATATAGTCGGCACTTTGGCGTACGTACGTACGTGTGTCCGGTTAAAGTTTTTGGTTAAGTTTTTTGGTTAATGTTTTTCGTTATACTATATCTTTTTTTTTTAGTGTCCATGCCTCGCCACAAGGCGCGACATGCAGGCCGCGGCCATCTAGTTAGTCAAGCTTGTACATGGAATACTATTGTGCATACAGACACCATACTTGGACAACCTTTTCTCATAGGGATGTACATAAATAACCCCTGATCTATATTTGACCTTGACCTACATTTCCTCTTGAATTACTTACTTAATTCCCCTTGGTTAAGGTTTTTAGTCAAGCTTGTAGATGGAATACTCTTGGCCCTACACCAACCATACTTGGACAACTTCATCTCCTAGTGATGTACATCAACAACCCCTGACCTCTATTTGACCTTGACCTACATTTAACCTTGAATTACTTAGTGAATTCCCCTTGGTTAAGGTTTTTAGTCAACCTTGGTTAAGGGTTTTAGTCAAGCTTGTACATGGAATACTATTGTGCATACAGACACCATACTTGGACAACCTTTTCTCATAGGGATGTACAACAATAACCCCTGATATATATTTGACCTTGACCTACATTTCCTCTTGAATTACTTACTTAATTCCCCTTGGTTAAGGTTTTTAGTCAAGCTTGTATATGGAATACTACTGGTCCTACACCCACCATACTTGGACAACTTCATCTCCTAGTGATGTACATCAATAACCCCTGATCTATATTTGACCTTGACCTACATTTCCTCTTGAATTACTTAGTTATTTCCCTTGGTTAAAGTTTTTAGTCGACCTTGGTTAAGGTTTTTAGCTCGACTATTCAAAGAATCGTTAGAGCTTATGTTGTCACCCCGGCGTCGGCGTCACCGTCACGCCTTGGTTAAGGTTTTTAGTCGACCTTGTATATGGAATACTACTGGCCCTACACCCACCATACTTGGACAACTTCATCTCCTAGTGATGTACATCAATAACCCCTGATCTATATTTGATTGACCTTGACCTACATTTCCTCTTGAATTACTTAGTTAATTCCCCTTGGTTAAGGTTTTTAGTCCAGCTTGTATATGGAATACTACTGGCCCTACTTCCACCATACTTGGACAACTTCATCTCCTAGTGATATACATTAACAACCCCTGATCTATATTTGACCTTAACCTACATTTCCTCTTGCATTACTTAGTTAATTCCCCTTGGTTAAGGTTTTTAGTCAACCTTGGTTAAGGTTTTTAATCAAGCTTGTACATGGAATACTGTTGTGCATACATACACCATACTTGGACAACCTTTTCTCATAGGGATGTACATCAATAACCCCTGATCTATATTTGACCTTGACCTACATTTCCTCTTGAATTACTTACTTAATTCCCCTTGGTTAAGGTTTTTAGTCAAGCTTGTAGATGGAATACTATTGTGCATATAGACACTATACTTGGATAACTTTCTCGTAGGGATGTACATCAATAAACCCTGACCTATATTTACCTTCACCTACATTTAACCTTGAATTACTTGGTTAATGTTTATAGTCAAGCTTGTATATGGAATACTCCTGGGCCTACATCAACCATACTTGGACAACTTCATCTCCTAGTGATGTACATCAATAATCCCTGACCTATATTTGACCTTGACCTACTTTTATCCTTGGATTACTTAGGCATGGGAAATTTCTGGATTAATCCGGAAATCCGGATTTGAGGTCCCAGGGACCACTTTTGTGAATCTTGTAAATCCGTTGAGAATGGCGATACAAAATTACAATTTTCGAAAAAAAAGAAAAAATGATTTCCCCAGCGGAATCTGTTATACATGTACTGACTTCTTGTTGCAAGTATTATTAGCCAGGTTTTTTGGAAAAAAATCCAGGCTATTGGATTGGCGAAAGCCGGGCGGGCGGGCGGTGGCGGGCGGCGGCGGGCGGCGGCGTCCACAATCAATGTTAAGTTTTCGTGTTTGAGTCCATTTCTTTGTTACTGTACCACCTAGGACCACCAAACTTTCACAGCTTCATAATCAAGGGGTGCCCACACCACATATCACTATCCAACATGTTACTTTTTTTTTAACTTGACCCATTTTTTCCGCGTAGTCGACTTAGCCATTTTCAATGTTAAGTTTTCGCGTTTACAATGTTAAGTTTTCGTGTTTAAGTCCATTTCTTGGTACTGTACCACCTAGGACCACCAAACTTTCACAACTTCATAATCAAGGGTGCCTACCACATACAACTATCCAACATGTGACCATTTTTTTACCTTCACCTATTATTTCTACGTAATTGACTTAGCCATTTTCAACGTTAACTTTTTAACGTACGTCTGGTTAAAGTTTTTTGGTTAAAACTTTTTCGTTATACTAATATCTCTGCAACTGCTTCGCCCTATACCTTGAAACTTCACATGGGTGTTTTATCATCATCAATATTTTCATTCTAACCCCCAACCGTGCGGCCCCTGTGCCCAATGTCAAGGTCAAATTACTTTGAATTGTTGTTAAAGTTTTTCGTGTACTATATCTCTGCAAACTGCTTCACCCAATAACCTTGATACTTCACATGGGTGTTTATCATCATTGTCGCACCTGCTTGCGGAAAGCGCGATCCTGTGCCCAATTGTCAAGGTCAAATTGCTTTGAATTTTTTTGTTAAAGATTTTTCGTGTACTATATCTCTGCAACTGCATTCACCCTACTATACTTGATACTTCACTATGGGTGGAATTATCATCATTTTTTTGTCGCACCTGCTTGCGGAAAGCGCGTCACTCCTTGCCCACATGTCCCAAGTCAAAGGTCAAATTACTTTGAATTTTTTTGTTAAAGTTTTTTTGTGTACTATATCTCTGCAACTGCTTCACCCAATACCTTGATACTTCACATGGGTGTTTTTATCATCATTGTCGCACCTGCTTGCGGAAAGCGCGATCCTGTGCCCAATGTCAAGGTCAAATTATTTCTTTGAATTTTTTTGTTAAAGTTTTTTTCGTGTACTATATCTCTGCAACTGCTGCAACCCAATACCTTGAATACTCACATGAGTGTTTATCATCATTGTCGCACCTGCTTGCGGAAAGCGTGATCCTGTGCCCAATGTCAAGGTCAAATTGCTTTGAATTTTTTTGTTAAAGTTTTTTCGTGTACTATATCTCTGCAACTGCTTCACCCAATACCTTGATACTTCACATGGGTGTTTATCATCATTGTCGCACCTGCTTGCGGAAAGCGCGATCCTGTGCCCAATGTCAAGGTCAAATTGCTTTGAATTTTTTTATTAAAGTTTTTTTCGTGTACTATATCTCTGCAACTGCTTCACCCAATACCTTGATACTTCACATGGGTGTTTATCATCATTGTCGCACCTGCTTGCGGAAAGCGCGATCCTGTGCCCAAATGTCAAGGGTCAAATTACTTTGAATTTTTTTGTTAATGTTTTTTCGTGTACTATATCTCTGCAACTGCTTCACCCAATACCTTGATACTTCACATGGGTGTTTATTGTCATTGTCGCACCTGCTTGCGGAAAGCGCGATCCTGTGCCCAATGTCAAGGTCAAATTACTTTGAATTTTTTTGTTAAAGTTTTTTCGTGTACTATATCTCTGCAACTGCTTCACCCAATACCTTGATACTTCACATGGGTGTTTATTGTCATTGTCGCACCTGCTGCGGAAAGCGCGATCCTGTGCCCAATGTCAAGGTCAAATTACTTTGAATTTTTTTTGTTGTTAAAGTTTTTTCGTGTACTATATCTCTGCAACTGCTTCACCCAATACCTTGATACTTCACATGGGTGTTATCATCATTGTCGCACCTGCTTGCGGAAAGCGCGATCCTGTGCCCATGTCAAGGTCAAATTGCTTTGAATTTTTTTGTTAAAGTTTTTTCGTGTGTCGTATATCTCTGCAACTGCTTCACACAATACCTTGATACTTCACATGGGGTGTTTATCATCATTGTCGCACCTGCTTGCGGAAAGCGCGATCCTGTGCCCAATGTTAAGGTCAAATTGCTTTGAATTTTTTTGTTAAAGTTTTTTCGTGTACTATATCTCTGCAACTGCTTCACCCAATACCTTGATACTTCACATGGGTGGTTATCATCATTGTCGCACCTGCTTGCGGAAAGCGCGATCCTGTGCCCAATGTCAAGGTCAAATTACTTTGAATTTTTTTGTTAAAGTTTTTTCGTGTACTATATCTCTGCAACTGCTTCACCCAATACCTTGATACTTCACATGGGTGTTTATCATCATTGTCACACCTGCTTGCGGAAAGCGTGATATCGTCGGTATTTTGGCATACGTCCGTCCGTTCGTCCGTGTGTCCGGTTAAATTTTTTTGGTTAAAGTTTTTCCATCTACTATATCTATTTTTTTAGTGTCCATGCCTCGCCCCAAGGCGCGACATGCAGGCCACGGCCATCTAGTCTACAAAAAGTGGGTATAATTATGTTATCCAAGTGTCTATGCTTGGAAAAAACCTGGCCTTCGTGGCTTTGCCTCGTTTCTTGTTTTAAATTGAAATGGAGTATGTTGCCAATTTTTCCTAATTATGGCATATTTTTTCAGGGGAAAATGTGATCTATTTAATGCTAAATATATCTCAGAATGAAGCACAGAGCATCTAGCAGACCCCCCTAGCAAATTGCAGCGTAAACCGCTGCTGAAATTCATTTTCAGGATTGGGGATAGTGTTCCACTCCCATGCCTGATTACTTAGTTATTTCCCCTTGGTTAAGGTTTTTAGTCAATCTTGTATATGGAATACTCCTGGGCCTACAGCAACCATACTTGGAAAACTTCATCTCCTAGTGATGTACATCAATAACCCTGACCTATATATGACATTGACCTAGATTTCACCTTGAATTACTTAAGTTAATTTCCCTTTGTTAAGGTTTTTAGTCAACCTTCGTTAAGGTTTTTATGCGGGCCGCGGCCACCTTCTTTGTCAAGCTATGTGTACATCGACAACCCTCGTAGTCGAGCTATGCTGTTCTCCTACAGCTCTTGTTAGTGAGAGCGGAAAAAACTTTAGGGCAAGCATGTTTTCGGCAACTTATGAAAATGATACCACCTCGGTCATAATTCTCACCCCATAGACTATTAATACGATAAATAAAAGACTCCCCGGGGGTTCCGGTGAGAAGAAAAAAAGGAAAAAAAAAAGACCCCACCTGGGACTCGGAACTCGCGCCGGCAAAACCCTTCTGGGCCCACCCCGCTAAGCCTTGGCGCCTTATTTTTAGCTCACCTGAGCGGAGCTCATGTGAGCTATTGTTACCGCAATGTGTCCGTCGTCCGTCCGTCGTCAGTGAACATTTTCAAACGTCTTCTCCTCGGTAACCATTGTGCCTATAGTCACCAAACTTCATGGTCATGGTCCTTAGGTAGGGGGATTACAAAATTGTTAAAATGACGTCATTGCGTTATCCAAGATGGCCGCCGTCTAAAAATAGCACAAATTCTTCAAAAATCTTCTTCTCAAGAACCGCCAACCGTATTTCGACAAAACTTGGTAGGAATGATCGATGTACAATGCTCTTTCAAAGTTGTTAAAATGGTGACCCCGGGGTCAAAAATGTGCGTGGCCTGTGGGGTCAAATTTTATTTTTGACCGAATATGGTCATGTCATATGTCAAATCGAAGGTATCAACGCAGATCACTCTGGTGCATTTTATTAGACATTTCAAAATTATTCTTCACATGAACCGCTTGGCCCATGGCAGCCAAACTTAAAAATTATGGTCCATGGGTGAAGCCTTTTCAGATTTGTTAAAATGGAGGTCATCGCTAATCCAAGATGGCTGCCATCTAAAAATAGCATAAATTCTTAAAAAACTTCTTCTCATGAACCGCCAGCCGGATTTCAACGAAACTTGGTAGGAATGATCGATGTACAAAGTTGTTAAAATGGTGACCCCGGGGTCAAAAATGGGCGTGGCCCGCGGGGTCAAATTTTATTTTTGACTGAATATTGTCATGTTTATTCAAAATACAACACTTTAAGCCATATGGCCCATGAAGCAATACGAAAATGGCATGCTATAAATCAAAACATATCATAGTGACAAAGACAATAGCAGGACTGGTGTAAATATAAGTAGAAAGTCGTTTAAGTGTATTACACGTGGTGGAATGCAACAATTGTGCTGGGGATTCAGAATGGCATTATAATCATGCTGAATTTACTGCACAACTACATCTTACATAATACCACAGACAGAACAATTAAGTTCATTTCTTTCACATACAAAACGTCAGGCATATGACCACAATTATGTAATAACTATGTGTGACAATAATTTGACCACTATTATCAGTATATACGTAAAATATCGAGCATATCGAGTTAAATGAGTATTCACGTATATCGTGGGAAATTATACTGTTTGGTATGTGTATAATCATTAGATGCGGTGGGAGAAGATGATCTCAATTATGTAAATATAAATTCTCGTTTCTAATATTGAACGCCTGATATAAATACATGCCTAAATTTTTGAAAGTTTTTGTCTCGCCCGCGAAGCGGAAAGCGAGACATAGGTTTTGCTTTTCCGGAATCATCATTCAATGTTAAGTTTTCGTGTTACGGTCATTACTTCAACACCTTATCAGCTACAGTCATCAAACTTTATACATACCTTTACTATGATATATAGGTGAATATAGGACTATTAACAAAAATTCCGGGCTCCAGGGTCAAGGTAAAACTCTATTTCTTTCTATGCTACAAACTAAACATTCATTAATGCATGAAGACCCGTTTTCTCGTGAGCTCTGTACACCTTACCTGTAGAGAGAACAATAGCCTTCTCCAGTTGAACACTTCTGCATGTGCAAGCATGTGTAAATTTCCAGCTTGACCACTAAATGTCCAGCTAAATTATTACAGGTAATTTATACAGGTAAATTATTTATACCTGGGTATTACATTTCCGTAAACTGTGTTGACAATATTGTGGCAATATGTGGACCTGTGCAGATATGATATGTAGATAAATATAGGACTATTATAAAAATTCTGGGCTCCAGTAGCGAGCATTATTTTTTTGTTAATTTTTAAACTTTTTTTTTTTTTAACTTTTTTTCCATTTTTAGCCAGGTTTTTTTGGGAAAAAAATCATTTTAAACTCTTTTTCTTTTTTAATTTTTTTTTCCATTTTTAGCCAGGTTTTTTTGGGGAAAAAATCCACGCTATTGGATTGGCGAAAGCCAGGCGGGCGGGCGGCGTCCACAATCAATGTTAAGTTTTCGTGTTTGAGTCCATTTCTTTGTTACTGTAACACATAGGACCAACAAACTTTCACAGCTTCATAACCAAGGGGTGCCCATCACATATCACTATCCAACATGTTACCTTTTTGAACTTGACCCATTTTTTCCGCGCAGTCAATGTTAACTTTTCGCGTTTACAATGTTAAGTTTTCGTGTTTAAGTCCATTTCTTTGGTACTGTACCACCTAGGACCACCAAACTTTCACAGCTTCATAACCAAGGGGTGCCCACCACATACAACTATCCAACATGTGACCATTTTTTTTACCTTCACCTATTATTTCTACGTAATTGACTTAGCCATTTTCAACGTTAACTTTTTAACGTACGTCTGGTTAAAGTTTTTTGGTTAAAGTTTTTCGTTATACTATATCTCTGCAACTGCTTCGCCCATTACCTTGAAACTTCACATGGGTGTTTATCATCATCCATATTTTCATTCTACCCCCCAACCGTGCAGCCCCTGTGCCCAATGTCAAGGTCAAATTACTTTGATTTTTTTGTGTACTACCGTATTTACCCTATTTATTGGGACACCCGTTATATTGGGACACCCCCGTTTTGGGGAGAAATAATTATTTTTTAGGAAACAAGTTTTGGGACACAATTTTAAAAAAAAATCAATAATTTCTGCACCTTAAGTACTGGGACATCTCTTTTTTTTTTAAATACTTTTAAACACAGTCAGGCATTCCGCTGGGGAAAATAAAAAAATCGCCACTCCAATTTTTTTTAATTTTTTTTTCACCGGCTACTGGTCATGCCGACTATTGGCACGTCTCGCTATAAACAGAGGCCGTCGCTGATTAACTAATATAACACAGTGCTGACGGTAAATCTGAGCTCTGTTGATTAAATAGATTACCAATAAACCGTATACATTGACAATGCCGCCTGTCAATGCCGGAATGTGAAGAAATATGTGACTAATAAATGCATTTGGTCAGGGTGCCAGATTTTGTCCCATCGAACTCAACTTCCGGTTCACTTCCGGGATCGTAATATTTAGGACAATTTTGGCGATTACAACTTATTTTTACGCATTTTCAACACTAATTCACCGTCTAATCGTTGATGTATATGGATATTTTTTATTGCAATCATCAAATCACATTCGCAGTTTGGTCGAGATAATACTTTTTTAATTTGGAAATTAAATCGTTTCATTTGCGCACTCGGTAATTTCCGTAACATAGTTCGGGTATTTTCCGATCATAAAAATGGGCGACATGCTTAGAAACGGAAAATAATTAAATTCAACCTGTTATTGTACCGATATAGCAATTTCACAATTTCGAGGATACAAACTTTCAATATTAATAATTGGGACACCAAAAAAAATAATTTATTTATTTTATATTATGTATTGGGACACGTAGAATTTTATTTATTATTTACTGTCCCAATACATAGGGTAAATACGGTATATCTCTGCAACTGCTTCACCCATTACCTTGATACTTCACATGGGTGTTTATCATCATTGTCGCGCCCGCTTGCGGAAAGCACGATATAGTCGGCATTTTGGCATACGTCCGTCCGTCCGTCCGTCCGTCCGTCTGTGGTTAAAGTTTTTCCATCTACTATATCTCTTTTTTTAGTGTCCATGCCTCGCCCAAGGCGCGACATGCAGGCCACGGCCATCTAGTTCTAATATCTGTATACATGTTACATTCTATAATAAAGTGATATTCATCTTCTAAATGGCATAATGTGCATTTTCTGTTTTCTATCAGAGTTCTATTCCATCTACCGGCTTCTACCTCTAGGCGGTGAGATGATACTTTTAATCTCGAGAAAGAGTTACGAAATTTTGGTAGTGTGATGTCTTTCAAATAATACTGAAGTTTGAAGTCGCATACCTGGCGATAGAATAATGCACGACTAGATTCGTTAAGACGTGTTTGCCATTCTTGTATATAGTTGTCAGTTAATCTTTGCTTGAACATTGATAAAAACGCATCTATATTGCCGACCACCCTGACTTAGCCAAACATGAAAAAAGCCATAGCGTGCTAGCATTGTTTTGACAAGTGATGCCCAATTTGGTTTATTCGGAAACGTTTGTATGTCATCTAACATCATATTATATATATGTTTGATATATTTATGGGGTTCTGACTCAATAATTTTAAACCAATACTTAATAATTATCATATATCTTCTAATAAGGAGTGGAGTTCTGCCAACTTCACCATAGACAAAATCGTTTTGAGTACATTCTTTCACCCCTAGTAAGTTTTTACAAATTGCAAATGAACACGCTCAATTTGATTACCCGTTACAAAACCCTAAATTTCAGATCCATAATTTAGAATGGGCTGAATTAATTTGTCAAATAATTGCAATCTGTGTATTACTGTAATATCAGTGAATTTGTATAAATATCTATTAAGCCTAAAAAATAGATTTTTGAGCTTGGCCAGATAAAAGCTATTGTGTTGCCGTGAAAGATCCACCTGTAGTAAAAACTATACCGAGATATGATGGCGTTGTAATAGTAAAATTCTAAGTTTCTTCGCAATGTTCCCCCTTTACGAAAAATGAGTATCTTAGTTTTTACAGTGTTGACCTTTAATTTCCATTTTATGCAGTATTTGTGTAGTAAGTTCAGGCCAGTTTGCATTCCACTTTCTGATTCTGCGAATATGACTATATCATCGGCATATAGAAGTATAAAATGTTTTAGCATACCAATATCAATTCCTTCCAAACCACCCATTTCAAATTCCAATTCAAGATCATTCACAAACATGCTGAATAAAAAGGGAGATAAACAATCACCTTGACGTATGCCCAAGGTGCAAGAAAATTCATCGCTTAGCATTTTATTGTTCTTTACCCAACATTCAAAATTTTACCGCGAACTCCCATCTTTATTAATTTTAACCACAAATTGTCATGTTATATATCAAATTGAAGGTATCAAAGAGGCGATCGCTCTGGTACATTATTTGTCGAAATTGGATGGCACGTCATCCAAGATGGCCGTCGAAAGGTCGAAAGTTTGTTCTTTTATTAGAGATTTCCAAATTCTTCTTCACACGAAGTTATGGTCCATGGGTGAAGCCTTTTCAAATTTGTTAAAACGGAGGTTGTCGCTAATCCAAGATGGCCGCCGTCTAAAAATAGCACAAATTCTTAAAAAATCTTCTTCTCATGAACCTCCAGCCGGATTTCAACGAAACTTGGTAGGAATGATCGATGTACAATGCTCTTTCAAAGTTGTTAAAATGGTGACCCCGGGGTCAAAAATGGGCGTGGCGTGGGGGGACAAATTTGGGTCAAATTTTATTTTTGACCGAATATGGTCATGTCTATATCAAATCGAAGGTATCAAAGAGGCGATCGCTCTGGTACATTTTTTGTCGAAATTGGATGGTCATGTCATCCAAGATAGCCACCGAAAGGTCAAAAGGTCGTTCTTTTATTAGAGATTTCAAAATACTTTTTCACACGAACCGCTTGGCCCATGGTGGCCAAACTTCACAGTTATGGTCCATGGGTGAAGCCTTTTCAGATTTGTTAAAACAGAGGTCGTCGCTAATCCAAGATGGCCGCCATCTAAAAAAATTTATTTTTGACCGAATATGGTCATGTCCATATCAAATCGAAGGTATCAAAGAGGCGATCGCTCTGGTACATTTTTTCTTGAAATTGGATGGTCATGTCATCCAAGATGGCCACCGAAAGGTCAAAAGGTCGTTCTTTTATTAGAGATTTCAAAATTCTTCTTCACACGAACTGCTTGGCCCATTGTGGCCAAACTCCACAGTTATGGTCCATGAGTGAAGCCTTTTCAAATTTGTTAAAACAGATGTCGTCGCTAATCCAAGATGGCCACCGAATGATCGACGTAGAATGCTCTTTCAAAGGTGTTAAAATGGTGACCCCGGGGTCAAAAATGGGCGTGGCCCATGGGGTCAAATTTTATTTTTCACCAAATATGCTCATGTCATATATCAAATTGAAGGTATCGATGAGGCGATATATCTGGTGCAATATTTGTCGGAATCGGATGATTATGTCGTCCATGATGGCCTCCTAAAGGTCCATTTATTCGAGATTTTGAACGTCTTTTTCTCAGGAACCACATGGCCAATGCTGGCCAAACTTTATAGTAAGTTAAGATCCTTGTGTGAAGCATTTTCAGATTTGGTAAAATGAGTCATCGCTTAATCCCAGATGACCGCCATCTAAAAATAGCACTTTTTTTAAAAAACACATATGAACTCAATGTCACATTCTCCTCTGGTGTTCTTGGAGTCAGGTGAGTGAATTAGGGCCATCATGATGGCCCTATTGTTTTTATTTTTTTCGGTTTAGCGAGGTGTTGCTGACTCACGTCTATAACACACCATCTAGCGACTTTCTACTGCGGACCCCTCCTCATTACTTCCATCTGCTCGAAACGGTAGAGTAGTCTGTGAAGTGAACACACGTGGCAACGTGTCTCGGGGCCCGCGAGACCATAGCTGGCGTCCCAGCTAAGAAAACGTGTTGATTTCTCGTATATAAGCCTAACCTTGTTGTGCAATAAGGGTTGTATTATGTTTTCTTTATAATAAGTAATGAGAGCGGAATTTTTTTTAGGGCAAGCATATATATGTGAGAATGAGGGTATCATGAGGTCGCATTAGAGATAAAAACACCCCTCAAATATACCAGAGATACTGTCACTATTTCACTTTCTCATATCGTCGAGAATGATGTGACGTGACGTCATATTAGAGATAAAAACATCCTCAAGCATACCAGTGATACTGTCACTAGTTCGCTTTCTCATATTGTCGACAGTGACGGGACGTGACATCGTATTAGAGATGAAAAACACCCTCAAGCATACCAGTGATACTGTCACTGACCCGATTTGAATCCAAGTGAAAGATAAGATTTTCTTATATTAAAAAATTATGATGAGTCGTAAAGCCGAAACCATGACGAGGCGTAAGATAATTGATGAATTCCAAAGGATTTTCGAACGCATGAAAAGCGAACCAGTGACCGGTCTGGGTGCTACGGCTCACACACAGAAGGTCGATGATGATGATCACTATATGCGTGATGAGGATGTAACGGCAGTAATAAAAGAGTTAGTTGGACCAGCCGAAATTGTTCAAATAGGGCGTAGAACCATTATCTGGACCTATCATACTGGTGTGGATGCTGTGATAAGCGAGAGAATAATGCGAGATGCACATTGTAAGAAAAAGGATGCGGCAAAGATGTATTAAAAAACGAGAATTCAAGATGCCAAAATAAGAGAGGAAGCATACGTGTTGGTAGTAAAGTGCGAATGTGAGTTGAAGAATGTCGCGTGTATAAAAAGAAATGAGTGTGACGATACTACACTATATCCGCATCGGATAGTATACGACTTTGAAGCGTATTTAGATCAATCTTAAGGTTCTAAACCAACACAGGATCTGACTTACGACGGCGAACATGTACCAGTTTCCGTATCGATAGGTGATACTCTAAACGGTGAAATAACTCACATATGTGAAAAAGATCCACAGGTGTTAGTCAGAAAGTTTTTATCCGAGCTGAAAAAAGAGAGCGGTCGCGATACGTAGACTAGTTCAAAATGAATATCTACCTGACGACATTTACTTGCTTCCTAAAAGTCAACAAAAGGTCATCATACAATGGACCGATCCAGTTCCTGTCGTTGGATTCAACTGTACGACTTGAATCTTATAAAAAGGTATTTAGTAGAGAAGCTAGCGGACACAGTGACGAAGGTGATGGTAGGTAAGAGAGCGAGCATAACGATATTCCTCTTCACACAAGATTTCGGTTCTTAGACGTTATACAGTATTTAGGACCCGAACTAGTTATGAGAAATGGGTAAAAGCGTACGACTGTAAGATGGGAAAATCATACTTTACATACGAGTGGTTCGATAGCGTAGACAAACTAGACTATCAAGTTCGAAGATTGTTTACAATACTATAATGATCTTGACATTGGTCCGTTTCTCGAAGCATTGACAAAAATGACAAACTTCTGCAAAGGAAGAAAAATTGATATTCTTAAGGATGCCGTATCTCTTCCGGGTGTGTCGCTGCAATAACTTTTAAGAGGAACGAAAGAGAACGTGTTGTACGCACCAAAGAAGGAGACGTATGATAATTTTATGATGAGATCAGCTCTCGTTGGAGGACCTTCTATCGTTTTCTCAAGATACGTGGAAGCTGGTAGATCTAAGATAAGAAACGATGGTAAAAAGGTATGTGTTTCCATATTAGGTTACGATGCCAACGCACTATACTTATCTACGCTATCAGTAGTATATAGGGAGTCAAAATGATACCACCTACGGTGGTATCATTTCTCCACCCTATATACTACTCCACCGCCCCCCCCGAAAAACACTGTTTCGTCCAATTGCACAAACTGGTCACCAACACAAAAACGTGACAATTGGTGGCATAAATACATCATGTTATTTTCAATTGAACAGATAAATTTAATAGGTTATAACAAAAATATTATAACAAAATGGATGATAAAATAGAATATAACGAAGATTACGATAAATTCTGTACAATGAACACACTAGCCGGTATCGAATACACGAAATATCAGCGTAATTTATTACGCTACGATAAAAACGTTGCGTTTACAATATTATACCGGCGATTATACCAACTATACAAGAGGCAAATACAATCATTAAGAAGTATAACGCGTATCGGATATAAAACTAATATGTATTATATAAAATTGTTAAAACCCCACGATTTGTTTACGAATCTAAGTTTCTACGATACCGCTTTTACAGATATTAAAAACCAATTATTAGTGAAATCATTAATGATGCAATTTCCTCCTCCAATATAGCTATTCTATCCCTATAAATGTGGTCGCTATGGTAAACAACTGCATGACAACGGCGTTCCTATCCGACCGCTTGAGGTCGATACAAAAAATAAATTCAGATTACATAGAAATATAGTTTACATAGAAATATTCATAACCCGTGTAATTGTAACATTGTCGTCTACTTGGTGTGATTACAACATAAATTCGTTCTGTTCAGTAATAATTTTTTCAATTTCTTTATAAGCGATATCGTAGAAATGGTTACACGATTTATAGAAATGTATGGTGGTCAGTGGGTGTCGTAACGTGGCCCTAAATTATTTTTTTTATGTTCCGTATGGAGGGGCCGTCGGAACAGCTGGGCTGTAAGGTGGAGGAATATCCTGCTGTTGCCTCAAACACGCGAATAAGCATATCACGTCCCGAGACGGTCGAGGATCTCCCTTCCATAACGAGTTTTTTTATATCTTCATCCGCGAGAATTTGTTGTCGAGCCTTGGACCGGATAGTACCCTTTAACTCCTGATACCTTGACATCTCCTCGACGACCATTTTGAACTCGCTATCTGATATATCGTTGTCGGCTATCGCTTTTGACACGATAACGTCGATACTGTTTTTCTTAGATCTCGCGAGAACCGCTATTCGATCGTGCTTTCGACTCTTGGCTTCTAGTTTTTGGCCCACAAGTCTGGTCGTCATGCAAAACAGTCCCGCCCCCGCCGCTACAGCACTCAAGGCCGCCGCGACCAGTGCAGCGACAACTATTGACAATAAAGACACACTCCCCACCCCACTTATAACGGATGCTGAGGCTAACGCGGTGCTCACCCCCTCTAATATATTGACCGACCGCCTATATTTCTTCGCATAACCCGTCCGCATCTCTCCCTCGTGTTGTAGAATATGTTGTATCTCGACGATCCTGGTCATCCTAAAGGATGCCGGGTCGACCGTCCCCGAAGGTAAGTGTGGATATAGTTTCTCGTCATTCATCATAAATCAAGTTGTATTAACAGCGTAACAATAGTGGAGGAAGCCGATTGGCAATTTTTGTAACAAAGTTAATAACACTACCTGCCGAAACTTTAATTGTAGTGTCATCATCGAATATAGTAAACCCTGACCTCTGTCCCGCGTGCTTGGTGATGCCAATATTCTGTTCTACACCATTCAGGACGACATTCACTCGGACTTCGGCAGTGGCGTGTCCGCGAAAGTTGACCGAGCAGACCGCCATTCGAAAAATCGTCCCGGACACTGCCATGGTGTATCCCCCGTATCTGTTGCTATCGCGTTGGAACCGAATGCATATTCGTAGGCCCCCTCGCTTAGTGAACCCCGCTCCTCGGCCCAAACTGTTATGACGTGTCTGCTAGCTTGCAATGTTCTAATTTGTTCAACCGCCCTAGTTAAAACTGTGTGGGACTGTGATACGCCCCTCTCCAGTCTTCTCATTGTGGCTTCATCGTATGCTCCGGCCACGACGGAAACGTCCCGTTCTAAGTTGGAACTACTTGGACCGTATATGCTCATGATTAATATGTATATATATATTAATGTTTAATCGGTTATTTCGAGAACGACCGAAATCGGGTAATAGTTATTCAACTTTCTCACTTGATCATCAAGAATAGAAATCTTCAACTCGTGGATGTGTCCCAATTCCAAAACTTTCATCTCCGGGGTTGGGAAGTATAAGGTCAGGGTCTCACCATACAAACAGTCGCTGGCGTGCACAGTTTTTAATAATGTGCTGGGAGCTCCATCTAACGTGTTGTACGATGTGTTCAATTGATCCAGGTGCACCCTGAGAGTTTTCGTGAGGGTCGTCGCCGGTGTACTCACCTGGATTAAACCAACCCCTATTGTCGGAGTATGTTTTTGTAAAACCGAGCCGCACAGCCAAATCCTCGGTGATCGTTACCCGGTTGGCGGGTTCGACGGTTAAGGTCGCGAGTCCGGTAACCTTCGAGATTGTGAGGCTGGCTCTACCATCAAGCTCCGACGCAACAAAAGCTTGGAGGGCTCTCGAACTCCAAAGGCCGGGAGGCAGCTTTACACCTACTTGTCTATCCTTCACGTAGGTGAACCCTTCGCCCTCCCCCACGTTTTTCCACCCAACGGTGAAGGTGGTTGATCTGAGGCCTACCCGGCGTTTTCCGCAGCAGTTGTCGATTGACTTTTGAAGTTCACAACTCTCATTTTGAACATTAGTGATAGAAGCAAACATAATAATATCTTTCAATGGATACCCAAGCATTTAGCTTTAACTCTAATGCAAAGTACGCGGTCGGAGGTAAATACACACAAAAAGACGTTGTTGACCACCTTGTACACCACCTTGTACACCCAACTGTAACAGTTAGACCGAAAAGTGGCTTTACCACCAATTTTCCTAACGTATTTGAGAAATATGTAGTTCCAAAGACTACTAGTCAAGATGTAATACTAAGCTGGGATTTTCCCATATGAACTTCTGGCAGAACCAGCTAAATTTCGCTGTATGGTGCGCAACGGCCGGATGCGGAGTTTCGCATCAAGACCATTTGACATCCAAAAATATCATGCTCCGAAGTGTCTACAACTTTCACGTGTATTACACAATTAGGAGGATTCTCAAAGAACTAGTATTCCACTGCCTCAAGACGATGGCTGAGATCCCATTTCCAGCACATACGACCGTAAGGCGTTCGAAAGATTGTGTAGCGAATTTGGGGTATCAAAAGACGCGACTGGAGACAGAAAGTATACACCCCAACCAACAGTTTAGGGTTAGTTCACCTTAAAGGTTTAGTTAGTGGGGAGCGTCTGGATAAAGTTCCAGTATATTTCTCAGGGCTATGGAGCGCTCGAGGGGCCACCCCACCACCAGTTAGAAAAATGGCAACATGGACTAAATATAATTATAAGTTGAATAAGATGACGTTCGGTGCTGAAGTGCTTGGTGGACTTGCGTGTAATGATGGTGATTGCCATTGGCTGCCTACTAAAGTAGCCCATGTGGAATACCTAGACCTGGGTGATACTCCACAGATGCGAAATGCGTGGACCACATTATGTTAGATAAAGAAAGCACTGGATTTACGCAGGGTGGGGTTATTCGCCTAAACGAATCTATTCGCATATACGTATGGGCAATCCTCGCCTCACAGAAGCAAACGCGCAGCGCTATACTGGGTACGGGAACGGCCTTTGACGCACAAAAACAGTTCTTGGCACTTGTCGAGGACGCCATCTCGGCTAAGGTGGACCTCCAGAAGGCGATCCAGAATTATCAAGACGTTTTACAGACTGCCCGCACCCCGGTAGACTACGCATTTGGAATAGGTCTTTATATGGCACCGAGTAATATGATACTACGAGACGACCCGGTTGACGGTTACAATAATCAGATCGTAGTCGCAACCACCAATCAAAAAATCGGCCGCAACGGGAACGTGAACACTGGTATCATCAAACTCCCCCCCCAAGACGGTCGGGTTCAACAGTGGAAATTCAAATAAATTTGAAAAGATTTCATAAAACCACAAGCACCACCCCCAATTCACGAATTGGACACCCCATCAAGTTCATTTGAACCCAGTGTTCCACCGAGTTCCGCTCCTGTTTCACCCTCTGCAATAGGACCCCCAATTCACGAATTGAGTTCCCCCCTCAACACTGTTGAACGCGATTGGGGGGGAAAATAGTGCCACAACCCACGAGGAGGAGAAATTAGGGCTCGTCGTAGCCCTCGTGGCGGCCGGACTATTTGTGCTTTGGATTTAGGAACTCTCGGGAGGCTAAAAGTAGGAGACCGGCGATTGCCACGATTAGAGCCCAAACATTATTAGCAAACCACCCAATCGTTTTCGATAATATAGATAGTAAGTAAGAAATAATACCTCCTATCAATCCAGGTAGTGCGGCAGCCGCCTTTCCGGCTAATTTAGCCAGGAGACTGGCGAGGGCTTTTAGTTGTCTTTTTACCCACTCCTTGGTCCCCGGAGTTCTCGAAGAGGTAACGGTGGGTCATCGTTGAGTATTTCGTTTTCGCTGAACGTGATCTCCATCGTGTTAATAGCGTCAGTCGCTACTTGAGGGAGTTCGTTGAGCTCGACAGTTTCTATCGCGGAGGCCGTCTTCGCAATCGTTTCGTCGGTAGACTTGAGGGCCGCTACTGCTTCGGCTGGTATAATTGTTTTACCCCTCTTCCACTCTGTGAATCCTAGTTCGTTTCTTATGAGTTCGCCACCGCCCCGGTATCCGGCAATGGTGCTCAGCGCTAGGGGTTTTCCGGTCTTCATGTTGACGATAGGGATATCTGATGCTTTTAGTCGCAATCTACCGTTCAGGTCCACTTCGAACTTGTTCGTAGTAGCGACCGACAGATGGAATTAAACCTTTTTCCATCCAATGTTTATAGTATGAGTTTACAGCTCCCTCGAGTAATTCCCGACTTAGGCCAACGCTGCTGGTAGCGCCACCTATTTCCCCAATTGCGATTGGATTGGAACTGGAGTCTGTATGGTGGGTGTCGTGAGGGAATCCTCGAAGTCATCATCATCATCCTCATCATCGAGGTAATCGTCTCTGCCGATTTCATCCATGTCAACATCGTAATCAGCCATCTTTATAATTATTATATTAAAGACAAAACCATACAGGTTTAATAGATTATGTCTTCGAGTCAATACGGTCGCAAACTCAATCCATATCGCAGACTGCGTGAGCCCCTCGGGGCAAAAGGTGTGAGACAGAGTGTCGTTATTACGAACAAACCCATCGACGATCGATCAGAACCAGCAGCTCTTAGTCCGCTTCCCCAACCTCGGAGCTAGCGACGTCATTATGCCGGGGACTGTTCGCCTCGCTTTCACTATTTCGCTTACATCGACGGACGCGGACCGAACCGTCGTTCAGAACCTGGGTCGCGCCATCGTCAAGAAGACTATGATAAAGATTTCTGGTAATGAGGTGATGTCGATCGATGACAGCGACGTCTACCATTGCTACCAGGACCTGTGGAAGACGGCGCAAGAGCGCGAAAACGCTGTCTCTCAGGGTATTGACACCAGTCGAAATAAGAACGTAACCAGACTTAGAATCGGGGCTGGTGACAAGGTAGATAACATCGCGAGCGACAACGCGGTCGCGGCCGCTTACGGTAATAGATTCTACATCCCGCTCGACTTTGAGTTGCTGGAGAGTCACATGCCCTACTATCAGAGTGCTTTGGCTGACCGCCTCGAATACGAACTAACGTTGTCAACGTCAAATACGGCCGAGTTCTCATAGCCACTGACATGACATCGAAGTATAAGATCGACAATGTTTCGCTGGAGTACGACATGGTCACGATGCCCGAACTCGCGCGATTGATCAGAACCCAGTACGCCGAGCGCGTTGCCATACTTTACGACCGAGTTCTTCGCCATCGCAAGATGACGAAAGACAAAAGCGACACATTGTGGAATATTAACGTCAACGTACCCGTTCTGCTCGATGAAAGGTATACTGATGTTGTTCGAGGAGGGTCGGTTCGCGCTCGGTGCTAGAAAATCCGACAAATTTTATAACCCCAAAATCACGAAGGTAGAGGTGACGATCGAGGGAGTACCCAATCAACTCTACAGCGCGGGTCTTCACGCGCACCAGCAGTGGGACGAAGTAAGAAAACATTTTGCTTCCGGCTCTAAGCGTTCCCCGGAGGTTGCCGCGGTTGCCAAAGACCTGCAGCTCTCGGACGTCTCCCTCTCGGATTTTCTGACTACCAAATACGCTCTATGGCTAGACATGCGAGCCAGCGACGACGACCAAATGCACGGTAGCGGACGTCAAGTTGAGAACGCTAGCGAGGGTGTGACGATCCAGATATCCAAAGAGGCGGATGGAGCCGGGACATTGAACGTATACTTATATATAATAACGGACGTGCAACTCAACATCGAAAATGGCCGATACGTCTCAGCTTTATGCTGATTTAATTAATAATTTTGAAAAAATTAAGAAAATTAGCAATCAATACCAATTCACGATTGGAGATGTCCACTCTGCTATAATATGTGGGCAGACAGGATGCGGAAAAACGGTTTTCATCCTCGACTTAATCGAGGGCTCCTACCGCGATGCCTTTCGTCACATCGTGATCCTGTGTCCCACTGTGCGGCACAACGATACTTATCAGCGGCGCCCTTGGATATGGACCGACCCTGAGGTATACGTTATTGACCCCGGCGACAGGCTTCACGGTTGGCTGCGTGTCTTCCATCAAATATTCCAGGGAGAGCCCACCCTATACGTGATTGACGACTGCTCGGCCAAGGCGGCGATGACCAAAAAGAAGGACATGCTCTCCGAGCTCGCATTTTCTGGCCGCCATGTGAGGCAAAGCGTATGGATCTCCACTCAGAAGTACAACGCTGTCCTAAAGGATCTGCGCGAGCAAACGAAATGGGTCACCCTCTTTCACTGCAAGGACCGAGACTCATTCGATGACTGTCTTCGAGAGAATGACGTTATCCCAACGCGCGAGGAGCGCCTGGAGGTTCGACAAATGCTTTCGGAAACTAAGCATGCCAAGCTTCTGCTAAAGACTGATCAACCAACTGCTTATAATGTAATTAATTAGTAAATGCTGAACAATTACTGAGAAAATGCTGAACAAATTCTTAACAAATGCTGAGCAATGTTGAACATGCTTAACAAATACTTAACAATGCTGAGAAAATGCTTAACAATGCTGAGCAATTGCTAAGAATTTGTTGCTCCGCTGCGAGCTTTATTGCGAGCATAACGGTGATCATAAGTATCGGGTGGTGCGCTTGGCAATATGTTAGACTTATGAGACTTGTAAGAATAATTAAATTAATTTTAAGAAAAATGAACTGCGACGAACTTCTCGATCAGCTAATGGAAGAAACAGTCGCTCCGACTGAAACTGTAGGAACACCTGTCAGCACGGCTGCCGATACGGTCCCGAAAGAAAATGAAAACGCGGCGCGACGCGAGCGGTTGGCTGCGCTGGTTGCTGGGGGACAATCGGAGCATTATCTCGGTAGGAGTCTCTCAGTTTGTCAGGTGGATAAGATGTCGGATGCGGAGGTCGATAAAATGTACGCGCGATACGAATCCAAATTAGGTGCGGAGATGACGAAAACTCTGGATCGGCGGCTATTTATTTTTACGCTACCCACTGTTAGTATACTTCTCCCTATACCAGACACCGCGGGATTGATTGGCGATCTAGAGACCGACCCTTTTATAGGACACACTCTTAGAACAGCCTGCTGCTCATTTTATCACAAGTTTGGAATGTACTTAGCTCCGCTGACAACCGCGTTGATCACGGGTAAACACTGTCAATTTGGACATATATGTCCACGAACTATAAGCCTTAATATTATAAATGATGATGACACAAGACGCACCCACGGGAGTGATGGTGTTGAACCCGATTGCTCCAACACAATCGAACCCGAGTGTTACTCCGCCACTGGATGACATTCAGCATATAAAAAATCCCAAAAAACAGGCAGCTGGACGGGCATCAGCTGCCGCTCGAAAAGTTAAACAAGATAAAATACTCGCCGATCTTCGAGAGGTCAAACTACAATTGAGATTGGGGTTGCAGCCAATTCGTGAATTGATGGAGACAGAGACGGTAAAACACCCGGTGGCAGCTGTTTCTCTCCCCCCAATACAACTGCCGTTGGAGTTGGCTTGGAACCGATTGCTCCAACTGATTGGATCCCGTGGGTTGTTGTTGGTGGTCTGTCGGTTGTGGGCACCCTGTATGTGCTTTAACCGTTTCAAAATTATCAGGTCCATCAATAGAGGTTGAAAAAACAACCCCCAACACTGTTGGACGCGGTTCCAATCCAATCGTTGAGGGATGCGCCCCATTTAAACATTAAACGCGATCCTTTTTATATGCAATAATGGCTGAACAACGATGGTAAAATGATAGTGAATGCGCTTTATCACGCCGTGGTGATATCGGGTCTCAGTATCGGGTACGCTCGACTATCAAAGATGACCCTAGGAAGGTCCGCTCCCAAATTGGACTTTACTGCGAGAGACGTAGGGCTCGTGACCTTAGATGTAGCTGCCGCAGTTTGGACCCGAGATTATCTAATTAAAGCTGGAATTCTACCCGTTAATATATGGAAATAAAATGGCTTCGATCGGAATAATGATAGGTGGTGCACTCGTGAACGCATTGGCGTTCAGCGGTAGCAACTTTCTATTCTCGAAAATGAGAAGCTCGAATGCGGATGAGGAGCGCGAGCGTCACGATTTAGCTGTAGAACAACTCAATAGCGCAAAGGAAGCATGGTGGAAAAAACGAACCGCCCATCTGGACTGGGTCAACGAAGAGCTTCGCCGCGAGAATCACGCCGCGCAAACTTTCCAGAACGTTGAAGAAGCCAACCGCGAGTACGCGCTGGCATATCCGCAGAAAAGTCTCTATCCGATGGATCCCGAGCCCCAACTTTCAGATTTCTATGTACCGTCAGAGGCCGCGAGATCGCGTTCATCGTTGTGGGAATGTGTGTGGTGGGTTTCGTCGGCTACTATATTCAATCGAAATTTTAATTTTTAATAATTACTTCTTTTTTTTTTATAAATATATATATAGAACGATGTTAGTTGACAAACTTTATTACGCTATGATCGATGTAGGCTACACTGCCCAAAAACATCGTATAGCTGGTGCAAAGAGTATGATTCGTCTGGCCCAAGATTCTCTCGAGACGTGGCGCGAGGACGGAAAAGTGGCCACCCTTTTCGCAAAGCGGATGTTAGAATCCTCCTCAACTCCAATCGATTCCTCCGAGTTCCAGAACTTAACCTCCAAATGTGATTGTACTTCCAACAAAGGTTTATTATTAACGACGCAGTTACCGGACGAGCTGACGAGTGCATGTTGGAGATTGTCCGATATATTAGAATACTTCGCATTACGATGAACACGCGCAAACTTGATACCAAACTAACGCGCAAGCTGGCGAATACGTACTATAGCCCACGCGGCTACTGGAAGGGACTCGCGGCCATCAAGAACCTCGCGGCGGCGACCAAGGTTTCCGAAAACGCTGTCAAGGAATGGCTCAAGAAGCAGGCCATCTGGCAGATCTATTTACCCGCGCCTCGCAATATTCCGCGCCCGAAATTCGACGTGCCGGTTCCGAACCAAGTTCACCAAGCGGATCTCCTGTTTCTCCCTCACGATCGCGTCGGTCGCAATACGTACAAGTACGCACTGACAATCGTTGACGTAGCGAGTCGTTATAAGGGGGCTGAGCCGTTGGCCACTAAAGAGTCTTAAGGAGGTGGCCGAAGCTCTTCTCCAGGTCTTCTCCAGAATCTTCTCCAGGTCGATCCTGGCCGCGAGTTCATGGGCGCGGTCTCTCATCTATTGTCTAAGCACAAAGTTTCTATCAGACGCGGCCGCGTCAACATCCACCGGGACCAGGGGATCGTGGAGCGCTTCAATCGAACCCTGGCTGAGAGACTGTTCGGACACCAATACGCCAAAGAACTTGTAGACCCTCATTCGCGATCGACCGAGTGGGTGGCCAGACTGCCCGCCGTGGTCTCCGCACTGAACGGAGAGGTGACCAGATTGATAGGTAAGAAGCCCGTAGATGCTATCAAGTTTTTAAAAGGGTGACAAGCAGCCCTCTGCCGTCTCGCGTGGGCGACCCGTTGGTTTAGAGGAGCAGCAATCGGCGATTGCACTTCCATCGGATATTGACGTCCGCTACCTCTATCAACCGGGAGAGCTCGAAGGTGGCAGCCGCCGCGCGACTGATCCCGTGTGGTCTCTCAATGTATATCATATAGATCGATCTATTACCAAACCCGATGAACCCGTGCTCTACTATTTGGATGATGGGCCCTCTCGAGGGTTTGTTCGCGAAGAACTTCTTATGGTGCCTTCTGACACCCAGTTACCCCCGGATCGTCAGAGTCTTTAGAGAGGTTCCGTATGTATTCCGTCCGATAACAAGCGTCTTTTATCGTAGAACGCCGATAGTCCTAATTTTCGTTGACAGTACGTTTTCATAACGCCGTCTTTCATTTTAAATCCTCTATTTTACGCTACATCTATAATGTGTTTTCCATCTTCTGTAGTTTCGCTTAGTACTCGTTTATATCTATCCCAATTTAAATCGTTAGTTCTCTTGGACATTCCTTTCGCGGAGTTTTTATTAATTGAATTAAATTTTTCTACGAAATAACACTTACTAGATAACGCTATCGCCCTATTCTCCGCTAAATTCCCATTTTGAAAAGTCCTGGTTCTCTATTACTCCATTTATCCCAAGCCAACCATTTCTTTTTTTCTTTTTCAAACTCGTCTAGTAAGTTAGGTCTAATCAATTCCTCTATCGTTTTTTGCACTAACTCCTATATACATACTATCCGTGTCCATCTGTATTAATTCGAAGTCTTCTCTTTTTACGTATTTGTCTAGAAATTCGTAGTAAAATTCCAACATTCTCAATTTAGCTAGTTGATAAACCGCTATTCCGCAGTGGAATGGTCTCTTTACTGAGCACCGGGGTTTTCTTGAAGATATTTCGTACGCATCTCCTATCTCTTCCAAATCGTCAAAATACGCGGATCTTAATGCTTTGTCAACACAGGTTTCGTCTCGCGTATATGTCGTATTTAAATGTCTCTCCGTTGCCTCTATCATTTTTCCGCAACACGAGTTTCCTAATAATTTCATTATGTTGGCCACCGGTTTCTTATTCGGTTCTACATCCCCCGTTCGTCTTGCGGCTGTAACTTCTTTAGCGAACCATTCGAAGGGTTTACCACTAATATAATCTATAACACGATGAACTCCCGTTATTTCTAGGCCGTGTTTTAATACCATTTCAACAGTGGCGCGTACAGCAATACTTTAGTGGCCGACATAGATCCCACCAATTTTCTTCCGTTTCCTCTAGTTCGGCCAGTATCTGTTAAATATTTTAACATGTGCGTGGGAACTTCATCAACCTCTACTTCTCTGTTTATAAAAAGTGGAGACATTTCGGAAAACTTATCTTTTAAGTTGTGTGGAACTTCTATATCCACCTCCGCAAACCCAAACCAGTCTCCGGATAAAACTCTTTTACTAAACTTTTTAATAAGTTTAGGATTATGTGGGTTATTTATATGATGTATAATTTCTTTCCCACATGGCATCTCTTTATTTAACGTAGATAAATATAACGCGTTTGCGTCGTACCCCAAAACAGCCTCGCAAGGTTTGGAACCCACTCTAATATTTGAAACACCGGCTTCCGCATATCGCGTAAATACTATCGATGGACCACCAACTAGAGCGTCTTTCATCATTTTGTATGTTTCTTCTTTCGGTGCGCATAGAGCATCCTCCGGTATAATCGTCTTTGAAGATTTTTGTTCTTTAATGGTTCCTCTCAATAAATATTGTATAGCCACACCCGGTAGTGTTACCACGTCTTGAAAATATCTACACCCCTGTGTTTATAAAATTCACACATTTTTCCCACAGCTTCTAGGAACGGTGCTACATCTAAATCGTTATAATATTTCAACCAATCTCTGAAAGTTTTCATATTATTTTCTTCGAAAATTCTACGACATTTACTTAATTCTGTTTCGTCTAGTAACATTTTCCCAGATAGTTTGGATACCAATTCTCTATATCCGGTAGTCCCGGGTAATCCAGCTTGTCTGTAGAATCGAACCACTCGTAAGGAAAGAAAGATTTCTGTCCTTTGCAGTCGTAGGCTTTTATCCAACTATCGTAACTTACACCGGGTCCTAGGTAAAGTATTACATCAAGAAATCTAAACAAACTCTGGAGTAAATAGAAATATTGTCGCGCTCGCCCTTTTTCCCCCAACCATTACTTTCTTTGTTGTTGATGACAGTTCGCCTACTAAATATTTCTTTATTAAGTTTATATCGTACTTACTGCTGTTAAAACCTATAACCGGTACTTGCTCTATCCACTGTTCGATCTGGGCGATTTGTTTTTCGCGTAAATATTCCGTATTAAATTCGTATCTTGACCATACTTCTTCTCTTATAGCTTTTCCCCTGACTTTCAAATCTTCTACGAATTTTTCTATAAGTTTTGCGGGATCACAAATATGAGTTACCGTTCCTGAGAAATTATCTCCTATACTAACGCTTACCGGAACGTGCTCAGCTTCGTACTCTAAACTATTACCGGTAGTTTCAACTTCTGGCTGGAGATACGCCTCAAAATCGTATACTATCTGATATGGATAAAGAGTAGTGTCGCAACCGATCTTTATATCTCTACCCGTTCTTCGAAATTCGCATTCCCCCACAAAAAACTACTAAGGTTGAATTCTTTGCTTCTAATAAATTTATCTCTTCTCATTGTGGATGCACGTTCTTCTTTTTTATGCTTTGCATGAATCTCACACCCGTGCCAGTAACAGCCGTGATATTGATATACGATATTGGTTTCTGGACAGTATCCATCTACCGGAGCTCCTAAAATCCATCTTTCACCTCCGTGTCCGCACTGTTCGTGGTGAATGTGAATTCCCTCCCGCTTTTCCACAGAGTACATCCAATCGATCGCGCCATAACTGTTAGAAGCTTTTGGGTAGAACGCTTTCTCGAACGACGAACGCGGGCGCTCTAAATAATTACCATCGCATATTACTTTTGTCTTACCTCTCATACATGTTGGTCCGTGTCTCTTCATATTACTCGCTTTCGTGAATTTCTGTTTACAATTATCGCAGGCGTAAATTTTAGATAGGTTTTTAAGGTTTTTTATCAGAAATGCGTGATTATTAAACAGTCCTATTGTCATTGGTTTATTACCTATTGCATCATAGTGCGCTGGTACCTTTTTCAACCACCATACGTCACATTTGGTGGGTTGATATACTTCTATACCAATTTTAAAAAACTCTTCAACCTTTTTCAGATCGGAAAAAGGAATTGGTGAAACCACATTACTACCGAAATATTGCTTACTAAGTTCTTTCGCTTTTTCCGTACATCTGTCAGGTCTGATCTTTTTATCAAGGTGCATAGCTAAACACCTGAACAGACAAAGGTCGTCATTATACTTATCTAAAGAATACATACCTTTTCTATTCCTCAACCATTGTGGAAGTTCTCCTCCCGCCGCTTCTTTGGATTGTAGTCCCAAATCTATTACCCTACTACCCTGTATTAACTTTACAAAAACCTCTACCCATCTTACAGTGCAGTCTGCGTTTTTGTTCCACCGTAGACAACACTTGCAAACTCAACGCGAACGCAACGCGAACGCAACGGTTTGCTGTAGCGTTGTATACGTGGTTTAAACGTATAATACGTTTCGTACACGTGTAATACACATTGTCAAACCGTTTAGTTTAAAAGCGTTGTCGTACGTTAAATTTAAAACGTAATAATACGGTTCGTTACACGTGTAATACACATTGTCAAACCGTTTAGTTAAAAGCGTTGTATACGTTGTTTAAACGTATAATACGGTTCGTACACGTGTAAATACACATTGTCAAACCGTTTTAAAGCGTGTAATACGTTTAGCTTCAAGGCGTATAACACGCTTTGGCGTATACATATGTAGCGAGGTGAAAGCGTTGAAACGTGTACAACGCTTTACCTGGAAGCGTGTAGCTATATGAAAGCGTTGAAACGTGTACAACGGTTACACGTTTTAACGCGAATACCTGTTCGGCCGATCGCTTCGAGGCGTCCTTGTTTCGTCCCTTTTAAAAATATCGCGAATACATGTACCTGTTCGGCCTGGATCGTTTTACAGGCGGATCGTTTCGCACCTACATGTACCACCATTCCGCACATGCGAATTATTGTAAGGCAGACTCATTTCGCCCCTGATATGGAAAATGAATTATACGGGTGTAAACAACAATACATTGCAGCTCCATTATAACCGCGTGGTCGGGGTACGTTGTATAGTGCTCGCGATAGACAGACGCTTATTACAATGTATAATGCTCGCGATCAACAGGCGCTTAAAAGGATTAATTGTTAATAAATAATGGTCACGTGTCCTGACTATTCATGCGGACGATTAGCTGTTGATACGTGCATAATCCCATCGAAATTCCGCATGAACTCTGAATTTTGTGTCAACTTTTCAACACCATTTACGGAAAATATTTTCGAAATCAATATCGGCGAAACATGGCGACAGATCTGCGTATAATCCAGTGTTTTTTTTGTAATCCATTCCTTTCGGAATACACATTTACGGGTATGAAATTATTAAATAATTTATTTTTATTTTTGTTATTTCTCAATGAAAGTATACGTTGTGACCACTCATTTGAACCGTCTCGACGAGACGGTTTAAATGGTGCTCGCGGCATATACTTCTGAGTGCATAGAAGGAAAATATTTTCCCGCAAACATAATCGTATCCTCAGCATGAAATGGGTTACTGCATGATTGCCCCATGAGTCACACGTTCGCGACGTCTGCGGAACATCAAAGGGCGTGTTGACCAATCAGTAACATTTCAAAACATAGCCTAAAGGAATGGTCACGACGCATTTCTCGTGCTGAATGATGTCATACAATAAGCACCTGTTAGTTGACAGGGCTTAGTGTTATCGATTTTTTTACACAAAGCGACACACAAATCTCGTCTGTGTAATATCACAGGTTGAAGTAACGGACCGAGGTCTATAAATACATTAAATATGCCTAAAATCTTCAATTAATGAAGAAAAAGAATAATATTTTTTTTTATTTTACACCCTCCATATAAAAAATAATTTTGTTTCTTCATTCATTGATGCTTTTAGGCATATTTAATGTATTTATAGACCTCAGAAATGGCGAATCTAGGAACTCTCGTATCTTTACGCTGAAGCCAGTCTATTTCAGTCACTAATCCGCTATACACCTCTCCCACGCGTGTGTTAAGAAAAATCGATATATGGAGAAACTGAATACACAGCGAGCTGCACACTGGTTTAACAGGGATATGGCCCGCGGATATGTGTCATAAATTACTTGGTCAAAACCGGTAAATTTACAAGGTTTATAGCGAAATAGCAGCCGACTGGCAATTTTTCTCGGACCGATTTTTAAGGACTAGTTTTCAAATCTCAATCGGTCTGAGAGTTCAAAAATCGTCCAGAACCGGAAAACTGAAAATTTTAGAAGCCCTGCAGTCTAGAAGTATATATACACACACGAAGAACGATCTGAGCATGCTGCGCTTTCTACGCGATACACGGTTGGCATACCAAAACGTGTAATGCGTTAAAACCCGTGGAAACGTGTTATACGTATAACACGGTTTCATCTGTACGGTGCTGTGTACATGTAGAAGCGTGTAACCGTTCGTCAAAGAAAGCGTTAAATCGTTTAAACGGTTTACCTTAGCGTTGTATACGTTTACAACCGTTGTATACGTTTACAACCGTTGTACACGGATTACACGCTTTTGAAACTCAATGCGTTGTTTACAACCGTTGTATACGTTTACAACCGTTGTACACGGATTACACACTTTTGAAACTCAATGCGTTGAACACGGTTTGCTCGACTTTCGCGCATGCGCAAGAGTGGGGAAACGCAACGCATGGCCGAAAACGTATTACACGTAGACGACACACGGTTTGAAACGCAACTAACGGAAACTCCACGGATACGCAACGCACAACACTTTGTACACGTATAAACCCGGAACATTTTGACAGAAACAACTGTACAAACTTCCACTTTGTATTCGGTCTGTCTATTTTATCGGACATTATTCGTGTTTGCTCCTTATCTGACAACCATTTTTTAACGGTTTTCATTCATGATAGTGGTTCGCTACCACCGAGATTTTTGTGAAATATTATAGTTTTAGGTTTTCCATTTTTAGTTTCCTCCATATGTTCTAGCTTGTAAGAATATGAATATCTCAAATAAAAATTTGTTTTTAGATACTGAGCGAGTTTATCGGACATGCGTTCAGACTCGTTGATGTCAATGTTTTTACGAAAGGATAATGTAACTACCCGTCTTCCCTTTTCTACCTTTTTTTTCCAACGTTTCATCGTGAGCCCCCAATATTTCTTCACCGTTTTCCACTATCGCGCGAACGATAGATTTTTTCTTATTATCTGTGCGTTTAATTTGGGACATGCTTGAAGGTTTGATTACACTGGCCCTTAACCCCGCAATACTTTCTTTTTGAATTCTGTTACCAACTTCTTCCGCTAGTGAGAGGTCTTTAAAGGCTCCTCGTTTGTGGGCGCGGGTAAACCGCTTCATAAACGCCTCATTCTTTGTGGAGTTTATAAGATTTGTCAACCCCCTAACTCTCAACCGTTTACTATAAGTAATCCCTAGAGATTCGGCTTCTCTTCTCAAACTTTCGATTTCTGGCGTTATCATATTTTCTGTAATATAACCTATGAAATTTATATGTTCAATTGGATGTGTAAAAAATTTACATGATGTTTTTTCATGTCCAATTAAACATATACATATATATACAAATAAAAAAAAAAAAATGGAGTGTGCTACTTGTTGTAAGACTTTTGCTTGTAAAGACTATCTACAAAGACATATATCGAGACGTAGAAAGTTTCCTTGTGTCGCCCCGCAATTTCAATGCCCCAGATGCCCTTGTAAGTTCGTTAGTGCCCAAACTCTTTGTAGACATAAGCAACTGCGCTGCCCTGTGGCTAAAGGTGAACGCGGTAGACTAGAGCTGGTAGAATTAGTTGCTGATCTGCGAAATAAATTAGCTATAGTGGAGGAGGAAAATGCCGTGTTGGAAAAGAAACTATCACTCGCGGACGCATTGAAATTACATTAATGATTTCTTCTAATAATTTTCCAATTTCTTCGTTAAAAGCGATATCGAACCGTAAACGAATCGTTGATTTTAAACGGTTTTATAATAATGTCATTTTGATAATGTTTCGGTACTGTTTCTCCGATCCTATTTAGTCGCTTCATTTCGCGAATTTGATCCTTGTACCCGCGACACAACTGCCGGTATAATATTGTAAATGCAACGTTTTTATCGGAGCTTAATAAATTACGTTGATATTTCATGTATTCTATATTGCATATTACTCTCATTTTAAAGTGTTTTAATGTTGTAGAAACACCGTAATATTCTTTAACAGCGTTATAAGATTCCATATGTTTGCGTATTATATCATCCATTTTGTTATAATAATTTTGTTATAACCTATTAAATTTATCTGTTCAATTGAAAATAACATGATGTATTTATGACACCAATTGTCACGTTTTTGTGTTGGTGACCAGTTTGTGCTATTGGACGAAACGGTGTTTTTCGGGGGGGGCGGTGGAGTAGTATATAGGGAGTCAAAATGATACCACCGTAGGTGGTATCATTTTGACTCCCTATATACTACTCTATCTAATGACATGCCATGTGGAGAAGAATAAATATGGACAAACCCTAAACCTGAAGATTCGAAGGTCATAAAAGATTTTGTGAGAAAAGAAAAGGTGAATGGTTCGGATTTGTAGAGGTGGACATCGAAGTGCCAAAATAATTATGGGTTTAAGTTCGAAGAAATGACACAGCTATTTGTTAATAGAGAAGTGTCTCTGAGGACGGTGCCGGATCACATGTTAGACTATCTTACGAAGACCGGACGAACCCGCATGCGTGTGCAGAGAAAATTTAGTGGGAGCTATCTCAGCAGAAAAAATGCTGTTATACGCTCCATTGTTAAAATGGTATCTTAGACACGGACTTGTTATCAAGGCTGTACATCGAGTGATAGATTACGAAGCTAAACATCCATTTAAGTTGTTCGTGGAAGAAGTAACCGATGCTCATAGAACAGGCGATGTCGACAAGTCGTACTGGCTGAAATATTTAAACTAGTTGGAAATGCCTGGTTTGAGATCCGCATGGTTTGAGATCCGCATGGTTTGAGGACTTGGAAGAGATTAGAAGCGTGTACGAGATATCTAGTAGAAAACCTAGAGTGGTAATCAATCGTCCGTATCAATGTGGAATAGCCATCTATCAACTCGCGAAGCTTCAAATGTTCTACGATTTTCTAGATAGATACGTTGACAGAATCGATTTTGAACTAATACAGATGGACACGGACAGTATGTACTTTGCACTGTCTAGTAAAGAGTTGGAGAGTGTAGTCAGACATGAAAGAATAGAAGAGTTTTGTAAAGATAAAAAAAATGGCTCGCTTGGCATCAATGGACTCCAGGACTGCTCAAGCTAGAGTTTCGAGGTGATAGAGCCATCGCGCTATGTAGCAAATGTTACTATGTTAGTGGTGACGAGGGAATGTATGGTAGAGTGAAACACTCAGCAAAAGGAATGTCGAAAAGAACTAACGACTTGACATGTTGTGGATATAAGATGGCATTAGAAGGTGGAATCGATATGGCGGAAAATAGAGGATTTAGAATGATTAACGGAGCAATGAAAACGTATTCACAGTGGAAGCTTGGACTCTCCGCCTACTACGATAAGAGGCGGGTCCTACCGGATGGTATGCACACCAATTCGGAATTGTAGCCCGGTGGCAGCTGGGTGTCAGAAGGCACAGCAAGAAGTTCTTTGCGGACAAACCCGCGCGATGGACCACTGTCAAGATAGTAGAGCACGGGCCCATCGGGTTTGGTAATAGATCGATCCAGATGATATACATCGAGAGACCACACAGGATCAGTCGCGCGGCGGCGGCCACCCTCCAGCTCCCCGGACTGGTAAAGGTACCTGACGCCAACACCCGAGGGAAGCTTTTGCTCCGCTAAACCAACGGGTCGCCAGTGCGAGATGGTAGAGGGCTTGTGCGACACCGTTTTCGCCTTGATGGCATCCACAGGCTTCTTACCAATCAATCTGGTCACCTCGCCATTCAGTGTAGAGACCACGGCGGGCAGCCTGGTCACCCACTCAGTTGATCGCGTATGAGGGTCTACAAGCTCTTGGGCATATTGGTGCCCGAACAGCCGCTCAGCCAGGGTCTGATTGAACCGCTCCACAATCCCCTGATCCCGATGGACAGCCACACGACCACGTCTTACCGAGACCACGTGCTTGGCCAGCAGCTGAGAGACTGCGGCCATGAACTCGCGACCAGGATCGACCTGGAGAAGTTTCGGCCATTTGTGAAAGACTCCTTTTGTATATGCAGGAGCGGGAAAGAGCTTCGGCCACCTCCTTAGCCTCTTTCGTGGTCAGTGGCTCAGCCTCCTTATAGCGACTCGCTACGTAACCGACTGTCAGGGCGTATTTGTACGTCTTGCGACCGATGCGATCGTGAGGGAGAAACAGGAGGTCGGCTTGCTTGCGTGGAATACTGCGCGGCGCGGGCAAATAGATTTGCCAGATGGCCTGCTTCTTGAGCCATTCCTTGGCAGCATTTTCAGAAACCTTGGCCGCTGCGGCGAGGTTCTTGATGGCTGTAAGTCCCTTCCAGTAGCCACTGGGGCTGTAGTATAGCGAGCTAGGCGAACGTTAAGCTTGTGCGTGTCCATCGTTTGCTAGATATTCAAGCAGATTGAACAGTCTCCAATATGCCTTTGCCAGATCGTCCGGTAACTGCGTCGTCGATAATATACAAGGCACGATAAAGCTTGTCAACGAACATCGTTATTGCAAGGCAAATAATTTTAATTGTTGGCAATATAGTAGCTGACAAGGACTGTCGCAACCATTCCCACGACGACGAACGCGATCTCGTGGTCTTTTTGGGCATCTGAAAGCTGAGGCTGAGGATCCTGAGGATCCTCTGAGGATCCAGAGGATCCATAGATATGCCCGCGCGAATGGTAGCGTCAACTCTCCGGAAAGTTTGCATGGCGTAATTCTCGCGGTGAAGATCCTCGTTTATCCAGTCCAGACGGGCAGTTCGTTTTCGGGACCATGCTGTGCGTGTGCTATGGAGTTGTTCTACAGCTAAATCATGGCACTTGCGCTCCTCTGATGCCATGTCAGTGGCTATGAGACCTCGGCCGTAGTCGTTGAACGTTAGTTCGTATTCGAGGCGGTCCGCCAATGCGCTCTGATAGTATGGCATGTGGCTCTGCAGCAGCTCAAAGTCGAGTGGGATTTAGAAGCGGTTGCCATAAGTGGCCGTAATCGCGTTGTCGCTCTCGACGTTATCTACCTTGTCACCAGCCCCGATTCTAAGCCAGGTTACGTTCCGATTTCGGCTGGTGTCCAATACCCTGATAGGCCGCGTTTTCCCGCTGTTGCGCTGTCTTCCACATGTCTTGGTAGCAATGGTAGACGTCGCTGTCGTTGAACGACATCACCTCATGACCAGAAATTTTTATCATGGTCTTCTTGACGATGGCGCGGCCCAGGTTCTGAACGACGGTTCGGTCCGCGTCTGTCGACGTCACTGAAAGAGTCCCCGGCACAATGACGTCGTTAGCTCCGAGGTTGTGGAAGCGGACCAAGAGCTGCTGGTTCTGATCGATCGTCGAGGCATTGTTCGTAATGACCACGCTCTGTCTCACGCCTTTTGCCCCGAGGGGCTCCCGCAGTCTGCGGTATGGATCGAGTTTGCGCTTTTTTATTTTTAAGGTGTGTGTCGTGTTCTAAATAAAATTGTGTTGTACTGCAGCTAGCCACTACGTTTTTGAGTAGCGAGTACATTTGGGTTGCCAGCCCTAATTCCGGGTCGCCACTTCGGTTTTCTTTCACATTCGGGGTGACAGCCCGATCTCTACTCTCTGCCGGGTTGCCAAGCCCGTTATTTGTCTTTGTGAATAACGACAAAATAGTTTGTTGTGCCATTTCAATAATAATCGAATGACGGACCACATAGAAAGAAAAATGCTAATTATGCTATTATCACTGTTCAAAAGGCCTTCAAAATGAATTGTCGGCCAAATTCGGCTAGCTGCACACACATCAATTTAATTTAATTACGTGTTAAACAATTAATTTGTACAATTGAATTAACATTTGGTGTTTCTTTAACCCTCAGATCGAGTTCAAAGTACATCGGCAGTGTGATTTAGGACTTCAATTGATCCCTAAATTTTAACGAGTTACGCTTTTAACACGACAGACGTACCTTGTCATTTATCAAACTGTTTGCGAATTGTAGATCACGTGAGCCGGGTCATCAGGATCTGCGGCGTACAGGATCTACAGCGTAGTGTAACAGTTCCTGACTGAATATGGAATAGTCCGGGCCGATAGTCTGTGTCAATTACTTGGGGTTAAATTTGTTAAAATGGAGGTCATCGCTAATCCAAGATGGCCACCGTCTAAAAATAGCATAAATTCCTAAAAAATCTTCTTCCCCTAGCCGGATTTCGACGAAACTGGGTAGGAAGGATTGATGTACAATGCTCTTTGAAAGTTGTTAAAATGGTGACCCCGGGGTCAAAAATGGGCGTGGCCCTTGGGGTCAAATTGGGGTCAAATTTTATTTTTGACCGAATATGGTCATGTCTATATCAAATCGAAGGTGTCAAAGAGACGATCGCACTGGTACATTTTGTGTCGGAATTGGATGGTCATGTTATCCAAGATGGCCACCGAAAGGTCAAAAGGTCATTCTTTTATTAGAGATTTCAAAATTCTTCTTCACACGAACCGCTTTTATCGCTTGGCCCATGGTGGCCAAACTTCACAGTTATGGTCCATGGGTGAAGCCTTTTCAGATTTGTTAAAACGGATGTCGTCGCTAATCTAAGATGGTCACCGTCTAAAAATAGCACAAATTCTTAAAAAATCTGCTTCTCATGAACCGCCAGCCGGATTTCGACGAAACTTGGTAGGAATGATCGATGTAGAATGCTCTTTCAAAGGTGTTAAAATGGTGACCCCTGGGTCAAAAATGGGCGTGGACCGTGGGGTTAAATTGGGGTCAAATTTTATTTTTGAACGAATATGCTCATGTCATATATATATGAAGGTATCGATGAGGCGATTGCTCTGGTGCAATATTCGGAATCGGATGATTATGTCATCCATGATGGCCGCCAAAAGGTCCATTTATTCAAGATTTTGAACGTCTTTTTCTCAGGAACCACATGGCCGATGCTGGCCAAACTTCATAGTAAGTTATGATCCTTGGGTGAAGCATTTTCAGATTTGGTAAAATGAGTCATCGCTTAATCCAAGATGACCGCCATCTAATTTAAAACACATTAACTCAATGTCACATTCTCCTCTGGTGTTCATGGAGTCAGGTGAGCGAATTAGGGCCATCATGGCCCTCTTGTTTTATTTTAACATCATCAGAAATGGCTAGTGTAGGGAAGCTCGTATCTTTACGCTGAAGCCAGTCTATTTAAGTCACTAAGCTGCTATCAACACATACACCTGTCCCAATTATCACGTGTGTGTTAAGAAAAATAAATACTAAATACACAGCGATTTGTTACCCGACACTGTTTTAACAGGATATGCCCCGGATATGTGTCATAAAATGGTCATTACTTGGTGTCAAAAACGGTAAATTTCCAAGCTGGACCCCACCAGCTTGCTGTATATAATCAATGTCTGCTCGTTTTGGAGGTAGCCAATCGCAGGATTTGACACCGCAGTGCCGGCCACTGGACACTTCCGGCCCGAAGGTCATCGTTACGGGGTCAAAATTCCCGGCGTTCCGACTGACGATGTGTTCGTCGTAGTGATCGTGTCTAAAATCCATCTACATCCAAGTCCCGTAGCCCCGAATGAGAACGTCCCCAAGGCCAGCGCTGTTCGGAAATGCTTTCTGGCGCCAGTCCGTGTCTTTTGAGACCCCAAATTTGTTACACAGTCTTTCCAACGCCCTACGGTCATAGGCATTGGAAATTGGATTCCAAACGTCGTCCTGCGGCAGAGATTTTCTGTTCTTTGAGAATCCACCTAATAGTGTAGTACACGTGAAAGTTGTAAACAGCCCTCAAGAAGGGATCCTCCGCGTCCATATGGTCCTGAGAGGAAACCCCACATCCGGCTGTTGCACACCATATGGCGAAGTTGAGCTGATTCTGTCAAAACTGCATCGGCGTTGCTTTCCACCCGTTCACGACCTCCATGGTAGTAATCTTGGGTAGCCTATATTTTTCAAACACACTGGGGAAGTTGGTTTGAAAGCCTGTTCCAGCTGTCCCAACAGTGGAGCTGCAAACTTGGATAGTGGGGTGCACTAGCTGAGGAGCACCCGCCTTAACGGTGTAGACTCCATCGGGCTTGTACTTCGCATCAGAATTAAAGCCAAACGCCTTGGTGTCCATGATCTCATAGATATATTATCATGTTTGCTACTCTCACCAATGTTCAAAGCGGAGCTTGCACGCTTCAGCAGCCGATCGACAACTCTTGTGAGGAACGCCGTGTCGGCCTCAGATCAATCGCCTTCACGGTCAGATGGCGATACGTGGGGGAGAACGAAGCGTTTGACTACTTGAAGAACAGACCACCAGTAGGTGTAAAACTACCACCAGGTCTTTGGAGTTTGAGAGCGCTCCAAGCTTTTGTCGCATCGGAGCTTGATGGTCGAGCCAGCCTCGCAATCTCGAAAGCCACCGGACTTGCGACCTTGACCGAGCCCGCCAACCGGGTAAGGATCACCCCGTCGTTGGCCGTACAGCTCGGATTAACAGCAACATACCCTTCTAACAATAAGGGATGGTTTGAGACAGGTGAGCACGTCAGCGACATCACAGTGAACTTCGCCTTCACGAAAACACTCAGGGTGTACCTTGATCAACATCATACAACACGTTAGATGGTGCCCCCAGTACTCTCCTTAAGGTTGTGCACGCCAGCGACTGTTTCTATGGCAAGACCCTGACCTTACCAAACCCTCGAGATGAAATGTTTGGAATCTGGTCACATCCACGAATTGAATATTTCTATTCTCGAGAGCTCGAGAGTTAAAGAACGATTACTCGATTTCGATCGTTCTCGAAATAACCAATAATCATGAGCATAATAATTATATGGTCCAGGTAGTTCCAGCACAGAACAGGACGTTCCTGACACTGTTGCAGTCAGCAACGATGGGGCGGCAATGAGAAGGATAGAGAGGACGGTAGCGCAGGTCCGCATAGATGTGGCTACGGCGATTGCACACGTGCAGCGATTGCAAGCTCGAAAGCCCATCATAACAGTTTGGGCCGAGGAGCGGAGTGCACTGAGCGCGGGGGACTACGAATATTCATTTGGCTCCAACGCGAGCAACAGATATAGGGATACACCATGACAGCGTCCGGGGCGGTTCTGCGAATGTCGGTCTGCTCGGTCAACTCGAGTGAATCTCGTCCTGAACGGGGTACAGCAGAAGTCTGGCATCAACAAGCACGTGGGGCAGAGATCAGGGTTTACGATATTCGATGACACTCCAATTAAAGTTCCCGCCATACGCGGACATGATAGAAGACATCATTTGTCGCTAATAAACAATGCCTTACTTACTTTCATTGTAGAAGAGCGTTTCTGGTGTTATTACAAATCGTATTGGATTCTCATAAATTTTGATCTTTACTAAGACGAAGTCAAGTGTAAGTAAGATAAATTTTAGATTCTGTATGAATACGGGCCCAGTATCCCATGGCGGCATATCCATGTTTTACAAACATAATGTCTAGTTATTCCATAGCTTCAAAATGCTTCAAAATCCAATGACAATGTCAAATAAGGATTTGTTTTTAGAAAATCTCATGCTGCGGTGATCAAATGATGTTAAAATGCGTGATGGTATTCAGTGTCGTTAACACCGACTGACATTTCGACAGTTTGTTGCATACCATTTATTTAATAAGGTGAATTGATTATCATGAAATAATGCATGAGTCGTTGCATCCTTACGCTCAACAAATGAGTGAGCGTAGCGAATCGAGTTTCTTTAGTGGCAGGACCATATCACGAGGGCATTATTTCCAGATAATCAACTCACCTGGTTAAATAAAAAAATTCTTACATTTCGAGAAAGGGATAGCATGTACAATATATGAGTTTTACTGCAAACACAATCGCCAACTGTGGAAATCTGACACTCACACTTGCTTGTTTTAATTCCATGTTAAATGCCTATATGTCTGCCATAAACTGTCGTATTCATGGAAACCGGAGGTGGCAGCGGGGCAAACAAGATAACGACAGTATCATGCTCCTAGTTTAACCCATGCTCAGTCCCTCTACTGCTCTGCTACCATAATAGCAAACACACATAAGTATGCACTGGTAGGCTATTCATATCATGTCTCGGGTGAAATTCACAAATTGATGTGGTTGCTCATTCCTTCGTTATCATCCGAGACCCTCCCCACAACCCACACCACCCAGGAAAAGATAATTAAAATGATAGAGGCCAGATTGCGAGTCGGCATGAGAAAATGTCGACCGGATCTGATCTTGGTATACACTGTGCGCCTTCGCCTTCGGTATAGAAAATGTGTACCGAATGTGACACAGTGCCGGAACGAGTAAGGCGCGAGTAAGGCGCGAACTGTTTAGAATACGAATCCAATATTCCAATACCGGATTTTACCCCAAAGACTAACAACAACAACAAATATAGGAACGCATTTTTTTTATTTATTTTTTTGTCGTTTATGTCAATATTTCGGGTGGAAAAAAATGCTCATGTATCTACATGTATTTATAAGACGCAGGGGCTTTCTGGGATACAAATCTGAGTAAAAAAAATGCGACTTATAATCGCAAGAATACGGTAGTATTATTTGGAGGCCATTTTGAAACCATGATGACAAGCAATTCACCTAATTAAACATATATATTTTCGACATTGCTTAAAGTGTCAAAAGACACATAATACTCACAGCTTAATGTACTATAATTTGTTACTGAAGACTGAACCTATTGAAGGGCAATATATTTACCGACCATTTTGAATTATGTATGCAAACTAAGTTTGGACACATTAGTAAGCTGAAAACAGTTCTTATATATATATCTATGATATGTTTTATTAATGCTCTGTAAAGGAAATGCTGACATTTATATAGGAATGTGAAATAAAGGAATGTTCATTTTTGTCGCGCCCGCTTGCGGACAGCGCGATATAGTCAGCACTTTGGCGTACGTACGTACGTACGTACGTACGTACGTACGTACGTACGTGTACGTACGTACGTACGTACGTGTGTCCAGTTAAAGTTTTTGGTTAAGTTGTTTGGTTAAGTTTTTTAGTTAAAGTTTTTGGTTAAGTTTTTTGGTTAAAGTTTTTGGTTAAGTTTTTTGGTTAAGTTTTTTGGTTAAAGTTTTTGGTTAAGTTTTTTGGTTAAGTTTTTTGGTTCAAGTTTTTTGTTATACTATATCTCTGCAACTGCTTTGCCCATTACCTTGAAACTTCACATGGGTGTTTATCATCATCTATATTTTCATTCTACCCCCCTCCCGTGTGGCCTCTGTGCCCAATGTCAAGGTCAAATTACCGTATTCATTCTAATAAACGCCCGGGCGCTTATTAGAATCATCGGTAAGTCACAGGTCGGGGGTGGGCGATTAATAGAGGCAATGGTTTTTGGTCCGAGTAAAAAATGTCAAAAAGTGAAGAAAACGATTAGATTTGTAAACCTTACAGACGTTCTATGTACTCACGGTGTAGTTTTAGCAATTACTACCGTATCGGACGTTTGTATTCGGATAATCTGTATGTTTGGACTGGTCCATTTCTCATTAGAATAATTACTTTAGGATCAGTAAGTATTTGGACATACCCCAAATCCGTAAATTTCTCAAAATATCTCAACAATAACAAAGGGACATCACTCTTCGCGTAACATATACTATCTGGTCAAATCGTCCTCAGACCAAAATCGTCCCCATACCAAATCGTATTTTTTTATATTTTTTTTGATAATCAAGCAAGCCCATCATCACATCTGGTTCCCGGTTTTGCTGTATAATATTGTGCGTTAAACCGTGTCCGGGTACCGATGGCTGTCAACGATGAATAAGGAAAATGCTAGGCAGCGCTCCAGTTAAGGTGCGGAACTGGATTGTATATTAGAACCAGATAACGACTATAGTGACTCAGCAATAATTGTTAAACAAGGCGAAACTGTTGTGGGGAGATATCACACAGGTGATCGCAGTTACTTCTGGGGAACCGCGACCCTCCTCTATCGGGACATTTGCAAGGGGAGGTGGCCTTGAAATTCCATGTTCCTACAGAATATTTGGACGCAAAGAACGAAAGGCACATGTCCGCGCGTTACTAAAAAGGGAAATACGGAAAATTACAGTTTGACAGGTATGTCCATTTTTCTTTCCAGAGGAGGCCATGGGCGTTTATTAGAGGTCCCAATTTTTGTAAAATCGGGCAGAAAATGTTCATTTTTTGGCCCAAAAATGGGGGGTGGGCATTTATTAGAGTATGGGCGTTTATTAGAATGAATACGGTACTTTGAAATTTTTGGTTAAGTTTTTTGGTTAAAGTTTTTGGTTGAAGTTTTTGGTTGAAGTTTTTGGTGAATTTTTTTGGTTAAAGTTTTTGTTTTTTTGTTATACTATATCTCTACAACTGCTTTGCCCATTACCTTGAAACTTCACATGGGTGTTTATCATCATCTATATTTTCATTCTACCCCCCCTCCCGTGCGGCCCCTGTGCCCAATGTGAAGGTCAAATTACTTTGCGGAAAGCGCGATGTAGTCTGCACTTTGGCGTACGTACTACGTACGTACGTGTGTCCGGTTAAAGTTTTTGGTTAAGTTTTTTGGTTAAAGTTTTTCGTTATACTATATCTTTTTTTTTAGTGTCCATGCCCAGCACATCCCCACGCAGCACCGGAGGTTGTGGGTTCAAACCTCGCCTTAGGCATCAACAATACTTTCATAGTATTTCCATCCCACTGGTCTGTCGGACGAGACTTTAAACTGTGGTCCCGTCTCTATATGACCGTACTTGTTGCTGGGACGTTAAACCCTTAAACCTGCGGTATTCACTTTCACTTAAAACATGATAACAAGCAATTCATCATTTTAACATCAGTCATAAGATTTATGCTGGGTTCACTTTGGTGTTTGTCAGCGGACTTGAGTTTAGCAATGTTCCGAGTCTTATTTTGTATTTTTTTAATTAAAATATTGTTAAAATATATTTTGATTCAAATAATCATGATAATACGGTACATGTTGCAAAATACATAATACATACTTTGTAGCTTAAAGTAGTAAGAAAGCACTTATTGAATGACATTTATCCATTTTTCCATTATATGATATTTCCAGAATATTCAACCACCAGAATATTCTCCCTGTGCTGGCCTGCTGCAACGAGCCACCAAACCTGGTGGTGATCACCCAGTTTATGCCATTCGGATCTCTCTTCAACGTGCTACATGGGGAGACAGGTCAGTAGATAGGTGATCTCTCTTCAATGTGCTATATGGGGAGACAGGTCAGTAGACAGATGATCTCTCTTCAACATGTTTTATGGGGAGACAGGTCAGTAGACAGGTGATCTCTCTTCAACGTGCTGTATGTCATAGACAGGTTATCTCTCTTCAACATGCTGTATGGGGAGACTGGTCAGTAGACAGGTGATCTCTCTTCAACATGGTGTATGGGGAGACAGGTCAGTAGACGGGTGATCTCTCTTCAACATGCTGTATGGGGAGACAGGTCAGTAGACGGGTGATCTCTCTTCAACATGCTGTATGGGGAGACAGGTCAATAGACGGGTGATCTCTATTCAACATGCTGTATGGGAGACAGGTCAGTTGACAGATGATCTCTCTTCAACATGTTTTATGGGGAGACAGGTCAGTAGACAGGTGATCTCTCTTCAACGTGCTGTATGGGGAGACAGGTCAGTCGACAGGTGATCTCTCTTCAACGTGCTGTATGGAGAGACAGGTCAATAGACAGGTTATCTCTCTTCAACATGCTGTATGGGGAGACAGGTCAGTAGACAGGTGATCTCTATTCAATGTGCTGTATGGGGTGACAGGTCAGTAGACAGGTGATCTCTATTCTACATGCTGTATGGGAAGACAGGTCAGTAGACAGGTGATCTTTATTCAAAGTGCTGTATGGGGTGACAGGTCAGTAGACAGGTGATCTCTATTCATCATGCTGTATGGGGAGACAGGTCTGTAGACAGGTGATCTCTATTCAATGTGCGTGGGCACTGGTTATCTCTCTTCAATGTGCTGTATGAGGAGACAGGTCAGTAGATAGGTGATCTCTCTTCAACATGCTGTATGGGGTGGCAGGTCAGTAGACAGGTGATCTCTCTTCAACATGCTTTATGGGGTGACAGGTCAGTAAACGGGTGGTCTCTATTTAATGTGCTGCGTGGGGAGACAGGTAAGTAGACAGGTGGTCTCCCTTCAACATGCTGTATGGGGAGACAGGTCAGTAGATAGGTGATCTCTCTTCTATGTACTGTATGGGGAGACAGATCAGTAGACAGGTGATCTCTCTTCAACATGCTGTATGGGGTGACAGGTCAGTAGACGGGTGATCTCTCTTCAACATGCTGTATGGGGAGACAGGTCAGTAGATAGGCGATCTCTCTTCTATGTGCTGCGTGGGGAGACAGATCAGTAGACAGGTGATCTCTCTTCAATGTGCTGTATGGGGAGACAGGTCAGTAGACAGGTGATCTCTCTTCAACATGGTGTATGGGGAGACAGGTCAGTAGACGGGTGATCTCTCTTCAACATGCTGTATGGGGAGACAGGTCAGTAGACAGGTGATCTCTCTTCAACATGCTGTATGGGGAGACAGGTCAGTAGACAGGTGATCTCTATTCAACATGCTGTATGGGGAGACAGGTCGGTATACATGTTATCTCTTTTCAACATGCTGTATGTGGAGACAGGTCGGTATACAGGTTATCTCTTTTCAACATGCTGTATGGGAAGACAGGTCAGTACAGTACACTCAGCGCGAATTGTGCCTCTTCCCACTCGACCCCGTGATCGGATGGAGAGTGGGCATAAACATTCCTCCCACCGTGTTGGGTGGAAATCGCACCCGTCGCGGTGGAGAGGCAAAAATCACCACCGTGTGAATATTTTAAAGACCGAATCTGCTGCACACCGCGTTCCCCCGTGACCCACCGTATTAGCCCACAGCGCATCACCGTGCCAGTGTACAGGTAATGTGGTCAGAGAGGAGTGCATATATGGCTGACAAAACTTTGAAAATCGTCTCATATGCACAGTACTGTCAAAACATGTTTTGTTGAGAATACGTTTCAGCTCTCGCGATCACGCTTCCCGTTTTCGCGATCTCGATCTACGCACAAGATCGCGAAAGGAGACGATTCTCATATGCACAGTACTGTCAAAACATGTTTTGTTGTGAATATGTTAAATTTTCGTGATCTCGGCCTATGCGCAAGATCGCGAAAACACGAAACATGTTTTGTTGAAAATATGTTTCATTTTTGTTTCTCGAAATTGTAACATATGTACAAATCGTCTTAGGGGACGATTCTCATGTGCTGCCATGTTTTTATTTAGAAATGGAACAAATGTGGACAAACATCAATATTTCTGACAATAAAAACATGGTTTGACAAAACATGAGACGATTTTGATGTGCTGCAAGTACATATTTATTGAGTAAATAAAGATTCCGTTACCTTTTTAGCTCACCTGAGCGAAGCTCATGTGAGCTATTGTTACCGCAATGTGTCCGTCGTCGTCCGTCGTCGTCCGTCGTCGTCCGTGAACATTTTCAAACGTCTTCTCCTCGGTAACCATTGGGTCTATAGTCACCAAACTTCATGGTCATGGTCCTTAGTTAGGGGGATTACAAAATTGTTAAAATGACGTCATTGCGTAATCCAAGATGGCCGCCGTCTAAAAATAGCACAAATTCTTAAAAAATCTTCTTCTCAAGAACCGCCAACCGGATTGCGACAAAACTTGGTAGGAATGATCGATGTACATTGCTCTTTCAAAGTTGTTAAAATGGTGACCCCGGGGTCAAAAATGGGCGTGGTCCGTGGGGTCAAATTAGGGTCAAATTTTATTTTTGACTGAATATGGTGTCATATATCAAATTGAAGGTATCAATGAGGCGATCACTCTGGTGCATTTTTTGTCGACATTAGATTGTTATGTCAATCCAAGATGGCCGCCGAAAGGTCAAAAGGTCGTTCTTTCATTAGAGATTTTAACATTCTTCTTCACATGAATCGCTTGGCCCATGGTAGCCAAACTTAAAAGTTATGGTCCATGGGTGAAGCCTTTTCAGATTTGTTAAAATGGAGGTCATCGCTAATCCAAGATGGCCGCCGTCTAAAAATAGCATAAATTCTTAAAAAATCTTCTTCTCATGAACCGCTAGCCGGATTTCGACGAAACTTGGTAGGAATGATTGATGTACATTGCTCTTTCAAAGTTGTTAAAATGGTGACCCCGGGGTCAAAAATGGGCGTGGCCCGTGGGGTAAAATTGGGGTCAAATTTTATTTTTGACCGAATATGGTCATGTTATATATTAATTCGAAGGTATCAATGAGGCGATCACTTTGGTACATTTTTTGTCGAAATCGGATTGTTATGTCATCCAAGATGGCCGCCGAAATGTCAAAAGGTCGTTCTTTTATTAGAGATTTCAAAATTCTTCTTCACATGAATCGCTTGGCCCATGGTAGCCAAACTTAAAAGTTATGGTCCATGGGTGAAGCCTTTTCAGATTTGTTAAAATGGAGGTCATCGCTAATCCAAGATGGCCGCCGTCTAAAAATAGCATAAATTCTTAAAAAATCTTCTCATGAACCGCTAGCCGGATTTCGAGGAAACTTGGTAGGAATGATCGATGTACAATGCTCTTTCAAAGTTGTTAAAATGGTGACCCCGGTGTCAAAAATGGGCGTGGCCCGTGGGGTCAAATTTTATTTTTGACCGAATATGGTCATGTTATATATCAAATCGAAGGTATCAATGAGGCGATCACTCTGGTACATTTTTTGTCGAAATCGGATTGTTATGTCATCCAAGATGGCCACTGAAATGTCAAAAGGTCGTTCTTTTATTAGAGATTTCAAAATTCTTCTTCACATGAACCGCTTGGCCCATGGTAGCCAAACTTAAAAGTTATGGTCTATGGATGAACCCTTTTCAGATTTGTTAAAATGGAGGTCATCGCTAATCCAAGATGGCCGCCGTCTAAAAATAGCATAAATTCTTAAAAAATCTTCTCGTGAACTGCTGGCCGGATTTCGACTAAACTTGGTAGGAATGATCGATTTACAATGCTCTTTCAAAGTTGTGAAAATGGTGACCCCGGGGTCAAAAATGGGCATGGCCCATGGGGTCAAATTGGGGTCAAATTTTATTTTTTACCAAATATGCTCATGCCATATATCAAATTGAAGGTATCGATGAAGCGATTGCTCTGGTGCAATATTTGTCGGAATCGGATGATTATGTCATCCATGATGGCCACCAAAAGGTCCATTTATTCAGGATTTTGAACGTCTTTTTCTCAGGAACCACATGGCCGATGCTGGCCAAACTTCATAGGAAGTTAAGATCCTTGGGTGAAGCATTTTCAGATTTTGTAAAATGAGAGTCATCGCTTAATCCAAGATGACCGCCATCTAAAAGTTTTTTAAAACACATGAACTCAATGTCACATTCTCCTCTGGTGTTCATGGAGTCAGGTGAGCGAATTAGGGCCATCATGGCCCTCTTGTTTTGAGATTCTACACCTTCTCTCCGACCAATAAAATGGAAGAATTATTTTTATCAAACGCGGTGAAAACCGCTATGCTATAAGAGTTCCATTCCATTATCTGACATACTCCCCAATATCCACATTTCTTCTATTTCTTAATTAAAATAATGTTTTACAGCACATGATTATCGTTTCCTAAGGCAATTATGATACTACAGTGTCCTGTTAGGGCCAGTTACATTCTCGCGTTTTCGCGATGTCGATCCATGCGCCAGATCGCGAAAACGCAAAGTGAGATCGCGAGGTGAAAATGGGACATTATATTATATTCAGTCGTGCGTTTTCGCGCTCTCGCCTCGTGTTGGAATTGCGTTTTACTTGCATGCATGCGCAAAGCGAAATTTCAAGACGTATCCGTTTTACACACCATGAGCAAACCCTGTATTTACAAAAGCTTCAGCGGAAGGCGATTTCGCGATGCCAAAGCGCGAGATGATTCTCATGTGTTTAGGAGACAATTCTCATGTTTTGTTCTTGTTAAGAAATATGTTTGTTTGAAAGGAAAAATGTATATATTTATAAAAAAAAATGAATAAAAAAACACAAACGTAAGTCAGAATAAGTGTAAATGTTTGGGTACTACGCTATGACTGTACAGGTAAGCCAGCCTGGCGTCCCGGTGGAACGCGGGGTCGTATCACGGGGGAACACCGTGGCCGTTTTATGGCTATTGGAAGTTCGTCCAGCTTGGTCCGTCCGCGGTGGTAATACAGGTAAAATATATGGTCACCTTGGGAGGCACATAACTCCCACCGTGATTTTCCCACTCTGAGAAAATTCCTCCCACCGTGAGAGAGTGGAAAAGGCACAAAGCACTCTGAGTGTACTGTAGATAGGTGATCTCTCTTCTATGTGCTGTATCGGGAGACAGGTCAGTAGACAGGTGATCTCTATTCAACGTGCTGTATAGGGAGACAGGTCAGTAGATAGGTGATCTCTCTTCAACGTGCTGTATGGGGAGACAGGTCAGTAGACAGGTGATCTCTATTCAACGTGCTGTATAGGGAGACAGGTCAGTAGACAGGTGATCTCTCTTCAACGTGTTGTATGGGGAGACAGGTCAGTAGACAGGTGATCTCTCTTCAACGTGTTGTATGGGGAGACAGGTCAGTAGACAGGTCAGTAGACAGGTGATCCCTATTCAACATGCTGTATGGGGAGACAGGTCAGTAGACAGGTGATCTCTCTTCAATGTGCTGTATGTGGTGACAGGTCAGTAGACGGGTGATCTCTATTCAATGTGCTGTATGGGGAGACAGGTCAGTAGACAGGTGATCTCTCTTCAACGTGCTGTATGGGGAGACAGGTCAGTAGACGGGTGATCTCTCTTCAACATGGTGTATGGGGAGACAGGTCAGTAGACAGGTGATCTCTCTTCAACGTGCTGTATGGGGAGACAGGTCAGTAGACAGGTGATCTCTCTTCAACATGTTTTATGGGGAGACAGGTCAGTAGACGGGTGATCTCTCTTCAACATGCTGTATGGGGAGACAGGTCAGTAGACAGGTGATCTCTCTTCAACATGGTGTATGGGGAGACAGGTCAGTAGACGGGTGATCTCTCTTCAACATGCTGTATGGGGAGACAGGTCAGTAGACAGATGATCTCTCTTCAACATGTTTTATGGGGAGACAGGTCAGTAGACAGGTGATCTCTTTTCAACATGGTGTATGGGGAGACAGGTCAGTAGACAGGTGATCTCTCTTCAACATGCTGTATGGGGAGACAGGTCAGTAGACAGGTGATCTCTCTTCAACATGCTGTATGGGGAGACAGGTCAGTAGATAGGTGATCTCTCTTCTGTGTGCTGTATGGGGAGACAGGTCAGTAGACAGGTGATCTCTTTTCAACATGGTGTATGGGGAGACAGGTCAGTAGACAGGTGATCTCTCTTCAACATGCTGTATGGGGAGACAGGTCAGTAGACAGGTGATCTCTCTTCAACGTGCTGTATGGGGAGACAGGTCAGTAGACAGGTGATCTCTCTTCAACATGTTTTATGGGGAGACAGGTCAGTAGACAGGTGATCTCTCTTCAACGTGCTGTATGGGGAGACAGGTCAGTAGACGGGTGATCTCTATTCAACGTGCTGTATGGGGAGACAGGTCAGTAGACGGGTGATCTCTATTCAATGTGCTGTATGGGGAGACAGGTCAGTAGACGGGTGATCTCTATTCAATGTGCTGTATGGGGAGACAGGTCAGTAGACAGGTGATCTCTCTTCAACACGCTGTATGGGGTGACAGGTCAGTAGACGGGTGATCCCTATTCAACATGCTGTATGGGTAGACAGGTCAGTATAACAGTGATCTCTCTTCAACATGCTGTATGGGGAGACAGGTCAATAGACAGGTGATCTCTCTTCAACATGCTGTATGGGGAGACAGGTCAATAGATAGTGATCTCAACTCAACATGTCTGTATGAGGAGGGGAACAGGTCAGTAGACGGGTGATCTCTCTTCAATGTGCTTGTATGAGACAGGTCGTAGACAGGTGATCTCCTTCCCACGTCTGTATGGGAACATGTCAGTAGACTGGTTATCTCTCTTCAATTGTGTTATGAGGAACAGGGTCGTAGACTGTATCTCTCTTCAATGTGCTGTAGAGGAACAGGTCAGTATAGGTGATCTCTCTTCAACATGCTGTATGGGGTGGCAGGTCAGTAGACAGGTGATCCCTATTCAACATGCTGTATGGGGAGACAGGTCAGTAGATAGGTGATCTCTCTTCAATGTACTGTAAGGGGAGACATGTCAGTAGACATGTGATGTCTCTTCAACATGCTTTATGGGGTGACAGGTCAGTAGACGGGTGATCTCTATTCAATGTGCTGCGTGGGGAGACAGGTAAGTAGACAGGTGGTCTCTCTTCAACATGCTGTATGGGGTGACAGGTCAGTAGACGGGTGATCTCTATTCAATGTGCTGGGTAACATGCTGTATGAGGAGACAGATCAGTAGATAGGTGATCTCTCTTCAACATGGCTGTATGGGCAGACGGTCAGTATACGGTGCTCCTTGAATTCTATGCTGTATGAGGAACAGATAGTAGATAGGTGATCTGCTGAACATGCTGTAACGTGAGGAGACAGGATCAGTAGATAGGTGATCTCTCTTCAATGTGTATGGGGAGACAGGTCAGTAGATAGGTGATCTCTCTTCAACTGCTGTATGGGGAGACAGGTCAGTAGATAGGTGATCTCTCAACAGTGTATGGGGAGCTGGTCAGTGACAGGTGTCTCTTCAACATGGTGTATGGGGAGACTGGTCAGTAGACAGGTATCTCTCTTCAACTGCTGTTATGGGGAGACAGGTCGTAGGGTACGGGTGATCTCTCTTAAAGTGCTGTAAAGTTATGGGAGACAGTCAAGGGGCCAGGTGATTCTTCCTTCAACGTTGCTGTTGGGGAAGGATCATTGTCAGTAGATGGTTTTATCTTCTTCGGGGAATGTGCTGTATTGAGGAGACAGTTCAGTAGACTGGGTTGTTCTCTCTTCAACTGATGTCTGTATTGGGAGGAGACAGGTAGTAGATAGGTGATCTCTCTTCAACATGGCTGTTATGGATTGGTGGCCAGGTCAGTAGACAGGTGATCCCTATTATCAACATGCTGTATGGGGAGACAGGTCAGTAGACTAAGTGATCTCTCAATTGCAAGTGACTAGTAAGGGTTTTTTTGGGGAGGACATGTATTCAGTAGACATGTGACTGTATTCTCTTCAACCATGCTTTTAATGTGTACAGGTCAGTAGACGGGTGATCTCTATACAATTGTAGCTGCGTAAGGGGAGACTGTAAGTAGACAGGTGCTCTCATTCAACATGCTGTATGGGGTGACAGGTCAGTAGACGGGTGATCTCTATTCAATGTGCTGGGTAACATGCTGTATGAGGAGACAGATCAGTAGATAGGTGATCTCTCTTCAACATGCTGTATGGGCAGACAGGTCAGTATACAGGTGATCTCTCTTCAACATGCTGTATGAGGAGACAGATCAGTAGATAGGTGATCTCTCTTCAACATGCTGTACGGGGAGACAGGTCAGTAGACAGGTGATCTCTCTTCAACGTGCTGTATGGGGAGACAGGTCAGTAGATAGGTGATCTCTCTTCTGTGTGCTGTATGGGGAGACAGATCAGTAGACAGGTGATCTCTTTTCAACATGGTGTATGGGGAGACTGGTCAGTAGATAGGTGATCTCTCTTCAACATGGTGTATGGGAGACTGGTCAGTAGATAGGTGATCTCTCTTCAACATGCTGTATGGGGAGACAGGTCAGTAGACAGGTGATCTCTCTTCAACATGGTGTATGGGGAGACTGGTCAGTAGACAGGTGATCTCTCTTCAACATGCTGTATGGGGAGACAGGTCAGTAGATAGGTGATCTCTCTTCAACATGCTGTACGGGGAGACAGGTCAGTAGACAGGTGATCTCTCTTCAACGTGCTGTGGGGGTGGGGGAACAGGTCAGTAGACAGGTGATCTCTTTTCAACATGGTGTAATGGGGAGACTGGTCAGTAGACAGGTGATCTCTCTTCATGTGGCTGAATGGGGAGAACAGATCAGTGACGTATGGGGAGACAGGTCAGTAGACAGGTGAACTCTCTCATGGGGTGCTGTATGAGGGGACAGGTCAGTAGGTAGGTGATCTCTCTTCAACATGTGTTCGGGGAGACAGGTCAGTAGACAGGTGTCTCTCTTCAATGTGCTGTATGGGGAGACAGGTCAGTAGATAGGTGATCTCTCTTCTGTGTGCTGTATGGGGAGACAGATCAGTAGACAGGTGATCTCTTTTCAACATGGTGTATGGGGAGACTGGTCAGTAGACAGGTGATCTCTCTTCAACGTGCTGTATGGGGAGACAGGTCAGTAGACGGGTGATCTCTCTTCAACGTGCTGTATGGGGAGACAGGTCAGTAGATAGGTGATCTCTCTTCTGTGTGCTGTATGGGGAGACAGATCAGTAGACAGGTGATCTCTTTTCAACATGCTGTATGGGGAGAAATTGGTTATAACTTCTATTTCCTCCATTGAAAATACTTAATATTTCACGCTTACATTACTCTACTATTATGCTGTGACAAATCTATGACCGTGCAGCCCCCGCTAAGCCCAGGGTCAAGGTCACAGGCCCACAGACTACAAAGCTGCACATTTAGGGGCACCTGGGCCCACGCATGGGACTCTTACTGACAAATCTAGTTGAAGACAGGTCAGTAGACAGGTGATCCTCCACCCAGTTTCATTTGTGTGACCTTGGTGACCGTGCCCTTCATATCAATAATTTTGGACTGCCTCATATTGTGACCTTGACCTTCGTGGCGATCACCTTGTTTAGTGGGTGAGACACTGCCCGGCGGTAGCCAAATTCAGCTTTTTAGCTCGCATAATGGCATGCCCCTGTTATCTGTCGTCATCGGCGTACACAAACTTAATATGTCATTAGCTACAATTGTGGGTATACCCACCAGGGTTCGACACTAACTTGTTTTACCAGGTAGCCCGCAGGACTAGTGACTTAAAAAAGTTGGTAGTCCTCTGAGGAAGTTGCTGGTCCTACGAACGTTATATGCATGTACATAAAATAAATCAGTTACACAGGTGTATGTACCCCAAACGAGGGCTTTCATAAGTGCTGCACATTTCCAAGTCATTTAGTCAGTTTTATGAATCATTGATCGAATAATTCCAGTTTGATTTGATATCCTTTAGTTAGTCGAAGGGCATAAATTTGAAACATTCATTTCTTTCATGCCTCTGACATATCAGAAGCAGACTGTCCGCCATAGTCTTATCTCAACTCATAAGAATCATCTCTAAACATTAACAATTTTGTATTTTACAAGTATATAAAAGTATTCTGGAAAGTGTTCATGTTTGCCGACGGCATACAAGGTCATCGAGCCAGTGCTGTTGTTAAATACAAGCATTTACATTTCATAATTGTCTTTTGAAAACGGGCGTGAGAATAATCGTCCATTACACCATAGACCATCTGGACTACATTATGTACATTGTATTGAACATCCATATCAGTCAAAGAATTTAGGATGTAGAAATCACCAGCCAGTCGGGCCAGTGACTTTTCAATTTTCACTGCGCCAAACTTTTAAAATGTAATAACCAAAATAGAAATAGCACAATATTTACCGGTCTTTTTGACTGAAATGGAACATCCCTACCTATGTTGTTCCTTTTTTAATGAAAGATAATCCATCTATCTATCTATCCTGCGTTCATGCCCCCTGAGGGTAAAAGTGCACGTCGTATGTTTCAGTAAAACGAGATAAGGTCAAGGCTACACATATATTATGTCAAAGGTGAAGTACACAAGTCCAATAACTGGAATGGATGGATTTTGACACCATAATGTTCCGTACAATAACACAATGTGTCGTCTACCGGACAGGTCATATAAACCGTCCCTACCTGTAATAAAAACATTCATACTATCAGCAAACAGACGGTTGTGTGTAAATATAAACTAGTAAATAAAAATGACAATTGAGTGGGTCACCAGGGGTGGTGGGAAGGTAATGTTGCAAAGAATTAAGAGATTTTCTGCAATTGGACTATAAATGGTGCGATGTGAACACATTATACAAAAAGTAATCTTGTTTTCAAAATATAGTTGGGCTTGCTATTTGGCGATTTTTACTGGCCCAGTGTTCATTCCAGGAATTTTTAAAGTGGGGCCCGTGCGCCCACCTCATATAAAAAGTTGGGGACATTTGAAAAAAATATTGGCCATTGTAAATTACAATAAAAAAAACCCCTGATCAATCAAAGTTTCACAAAAGTCATTCCTAACTCAGCTAACATCAGTGATATGGGGTTGAATGTAATTATTGTGTCCAACTACTGGTTCTGTTGACTACTGGTTATTCAACAGCGCAATTTACTTTTATTGTTAGAAGATTTAGTGTTCCAGAAACCGCTTTCTTATTACTTCTGCAATGTTAAGAAACTTGCAACTACATAAATTACTCATGGAATAAAATATCCTAGATAAATTGTGGAAAATGTGCAAGATCCATATCTCGACCATGTAGATTGTTGTAAGGTCCCTTTTGTCAGAAAGTGACATAGAAGGTATGTACCATGTTACAAAATCATATTGATTTCCTCATAATGGGCAAAACTAGAAACTTGTGAAAAAATGTAAATTTTGTTCAGTCAAGTAGATAACATGAACATATTAAAGCTATATTGATATCAAATGAATGTTTGCGTCAAAATGTTTGTACAAGTTTCTTCATCATCAAAGAACAAATATTACTGGACAGATTGCTTCAATATTTGGACACCTGATACATGTGAGCATTTGGAACACACTGAATCCTCCATTAATATGACCTTGACCTTTTGTACCTTCACATTCTTGCAGAAACACTTTGTATCAGTTTCTGCATCATCGTATACAAAAATATTACGTGATGGATTGCTTCAATATTTGGACACTTGATACATGTAAGCATTTGGAACACATTCGTGCCGCCATTAACACGATGTTAACCTCTTTGACCTGCACATGGTTGTGGAAACAAGTCCGCGTCGTCCGCGTCGTCCGCGTCGTCCGCGTCGTCCGCGTCGTCCGCGTCGTCCGCGTCGTCCTCGTCGTCCGCGTCGTCGTCCGCGTCGTCGTCGTCGTCGTCGTCCGCCGTCCGCGTCGTCGTCCGCGTCGTCCGTTTTTTTTTTGTAAGGCAAATGCGTTAAAGTTATTCTTTTTTCACAACCCGGTCAAATGCCTCGACAGGCGCAATACCGCTTCCGTGGCGGAATTCTTGCGCCCGCTTGCGGAAAGCGCGATATAGTCGACACTTTGGCGTACGTACGTCGTACGTGTGTCCGGTTAAAGTTTTTGGTTAAGTTGTTTGGTTAAGTTTTTTGGTTAAAGTTTTTGGTTAAGTTCTTTGGTTAAAGTTTTTGGTTAAGTTTTTTGGTTAAGTTTTTTGGTTAAGTTTTTTGGTTAAGTTTTTTGGTTAAAGTTTTTGGTTAAGTTTTTTGGTTAAAGTTTTTCATATACTATATCTCTGCAACTGCTTTGCCCATTACCTTGAAACTTCACATGGGTGTTTATCATCATCTATATTTTCATTCTACCCCCCTCCCGTGCAGCCCCTGTGCCCAAGGTCAAATTACTTTGAAGTTTTTGGTTAAGTTTTTTGGTTCTGTTTTTTGGTTAAAGTTTTTCGTTATACTATATCTCTGCAACTGCTTTGCCCATTACCTTGAAACTTCACATGGGTGTTTATCATCATCTATATTTTCATTCTACCCCCCTCCCGTGCAGCCCCTGTGCCCAATGTCAAGGTCAAATTACTTTGAAGTTTTTGGTTAAGTTTTTTGGTTATGTTTTTTGGTTAAAGTTTTTCGTTATACTATATCTCTGCAACTGATTTGGCCATTACCTTGAAACTTCACATGGGTGTTTATCATCATCTATATTTTCATTCTACCCCCCTCCTGTGCGGCCCCTGTGTCCAATGTCAAGGTCAAATTACTTTGAAGTTTTTGGTTAAGTTTTTTGGTTAAAAGTTTTTGGTTAAGTTTTTTGGTTAAAAGTTTTTGGTTAAGTTTTTTGGTTAAAGTTTTTCGTTATACTATATCTCTGCAACTGCTTTGCCCATTACCTTGAAACTTCACATGGGTGTTTATCATCATCTATATTTTCATTCTACCCCCCCCCCCCCCCCCTCCCGTGCGGCCCCTGTGTCAAGGTAAAATTAATTTGAAGTTTTTGGTTAAATTTTGTTCGCGCCCGCTTGCGGAAAGCGCGATATAGTCGGCACTTTGGCGTACATACGTATGTACGTACGTCGTACGTGTGTCCGGTTAAAGTTTTTGGTTAAGTTTTTTGGTTAAATTTTTGCGTTATACTATATCTTTTTTTTAGCTCACCTGAGAACCGCCAAGAACCGCCAACCGGATTTCGACAAAAATTGTTAGGAATGATCGATGTACATTGCTCTTTCAAAGTTGTTAAAATGGTGACCCCGGGGTCAAAAATGGGCGTGGCCCGTGGGGTCAAATTGGGGTCAAATTTTATTTTTGACTGAATATGGTTATGTCATATATCAAATTGAAGGTATCAATGAGGCGATCACTCTGGTGCATTTCTTGTCAAAATCAAATTGTTATGTCATCCAAGATGGCCACCGAAAGGTTAAAAGGTCGTTCTTTTATTAGAGATTTCAAAATTCTTCTTCACATGAACCGCTTGGCCCATGGTAGCCAAACTTAAAAGTTATGGTCCATGGGTGAAGTCTTTTCAGATTTGTTAAAATGGAGGTCATCGCTAATCCAAGATGGCCGCCGTCTAAAAATAGCATAAATTCTTAAAAAATCTTCTTCTCATGAACGCTAGCCGGATTTCGACGAATTTTTGTAGGAATGATCGATGTACATTGCTCTTTCAAAGTTGTTAAAATGGTGACCCCGGGGTCAAAAATGGGCGTGGCCTGTGGGGTCAAATTGGGGTCAAATTTTATTTTTGACCGAATATGGTCATGTTATATTGTCACAGATAGGATTTTTGTGGTCCTCTGTTGGGTTCGTTTTATATTCAATTATGACTAAGATCTACAAGTAATATTTAATTAACATGTTGAATATACACATATATAGGATAGATTTCAGAAAGTACAGCTAGAAAATAGATAAGTATTCAATAGATAGAGTAGTACATGAAAATATGATAATACACTCAGAACATGATAATATTTGACACGCTGTTCTCAAATACGCTCATATGTACATGTCCATCCACTATATTATTGATCGTTATTGTCAAATGGTATCACTCAGTCACCAATCAAATGATATACTGCTTCACACTGCAATGTTTATCCTCATCAAAGTCATACCCCATCCAACGTCGTGAAGAATTCCCCCTGTACCAAATAGTATTGTTGTAAAGTATCATACAAAATATAGTCGCTCTACTATTCACAAAATCTCATCAGGATCTATGTTATTTTACACCAATACAAGTTCAATCAAGATAAATACGATGTCCCGTTATGTTCACGCTACCTCCCCACAGTACATATGATACATATGTTTCACCAACTCAAATCCCTATAGCCTGTTGTACTGAACAAGCTCGACCACATAGGTCATAGCCAAACATCCAACAATATATTGTTCAATGTACACCAAGTACACTGTGGCATCAACAGGTTACAATCCTCGTGCAGCCGATAGTGGACCACCACCCAACGTGGATATGAGTTCACAGGTTGCACCAGATCTGCATCAGTGTATCAAGGTATGTCAATCGGTCTCGCTCGAAAAGGGTGGGAATACGCCCTGCAAAGACATATGCCCATACTTACTATTTATACAACAAAATGCACCACGCTCGGTTAATGCTGAATATCATATATCAATTCACCAATCCAGATATACTGCCATCAGCCTATACACTTACCTTTATCATCACAATGTTGTCCGTCTCATTTGTATCATCTCATGGCTGCATACGTGTATCTCATAATTCACTACATATTGGTAATCCAACTGCCCATCTAACCACTGCAGTGACCATATCATGACTGACCAAAACCCCACTCACTCACTGAGATTAATAATCCTTACCTGTGTAATTCCCTGCAGGCATGCACGTCCATGTAAGCCATCTATTGTTACACATGTACCTACCTATAATTCCAATACATGTCAATTTGTGACATATATATCAAATCGAACGTATCAATGAGGCGATCACTCTGGTACATTTTGTGTCGAAATCGGATTGTTATGTCATCCAAGATGGCCGCCGAAATGTCAAAAGGTCGTTCTTTTATTAGAGATTTCAAAATTCTTCTTCACATGAACCGCTTGGCCCATGGTAGCCAAACTTAAAAGTTATGGTCCATGGGTGAAGCCTTTTCAGATTTGTTAAAATGGAGGTCATCGCTAATCCAAGATGGCCGCCGTCTAAAAATAACATAAATTCTTAAAAAATCTTCTTCTCATGAACCGCTAGCCGGATTTCGACGAAACTTGGTAGGAATGATCAATGTACAATGCTCTTTCAAAGTTGTGAAAATGGTGACCCCGTGGTCAAAAATGGGCGTGGCCTGTGGGGTCAAATTTTATTTTTGACCGAATATGGTCATGTTATATATCAAATCGAAGGTATCAATCAGACGATCACTCTGGTACATTTTTGTTGAAATTGGATGGTCATGTCATCCAAGATGGCCGCCGAAAGGTCAAAAGGTCGTTCTTTTATTAGAGATTTCAAAATTCTTCTTCACACGAACCGCTTGGCCCATGGTGGCCAAACTTCACAGTTATGGTCCATGGGTGAAGCCTTTTCAGATTTGTTAATACGGAGGTCGTCGCTAATCCAAGATGGCCGCTGTCTGAAAATAGCACAAATTCTTAAAAAATCTTCTTCTCATGAACCGCCAGCCGGATTTCGACGAATCTTGGTAGGAATGATCGATGTACAATGCTCTTTCAAAGTTGTTAAAATGGTGACCCCGGGGTCAAAAATTGGCCTGACTTGTGTCAAATTGGGGTCAAATTTTATTTTTGACCGAATATGGTCATGTCTATATCAAATTGAAGGTATCAGAGAGGCAATCACTCTGGTACATTTTTTGTTGAAATTGGATGGTCATGTCATCCAAGATTGCCGCCGAAAGGTCAAAAGGTCGTTCTTTTATTAGAGATTTCAAAATTCTTCTTCACACGAACCGCTTGGCCCATGGTGGCCAAACTTCACAGTTATGGTCCATGGGTGAAGCCTTTTCAGTTGTTAAAACGGAGGTCATCGCTAATCCAAGATGGCCGCCGTCTAAAAATAGCACAATCTTTTTTAAAACATGAACTCAATGTCACATTCTCCTCTGGTGTTCATGGAGTCAGGTGAGCGAGTTAGGGCCATCATGGCCCTATGATGGCCCTCTTGTTTAGTGTTCATGCCTCGCCACAACGCGTGACATGCAGGCCGCGGCCATCTAGTTTGATTATAGTCGCCACTTTTTCCGTCGTCATCGTCCGAAATGTCAAAAAGTATGTACAAGCTTTGTCATCATGGTATTGCTTCAATATTTGAACACTTGATACATGTGAGCATCAGGAACACGATCATGCCACCATTAACATGACCTTGACCTTATTTACCTTCACAATTTTGCGGAAACACTTGGCCATTCTTTTGTGTCAAAAAGTTTGTACAAGCTTCTTCATCATGGTATAACTTTTATATTACTTGACACATTGCTTTTATATTTGGACACTTGATATATGTGAGCATTCGGAACACACTCATGCTGCCATTAACATGACCTTGACCTTCTTTACCTTCACATTTGTTTGCGGAAACACTTAGCCATTTTTTTTGCGTCAAAATGTTTGTACAAGTTTCTTCATCATGATATAACTTTAATATTACTTAACAGATTGTTTCAATATTTTGACACTTGATGCATGTGAGCATTCGGAACACCCTCATGTCGCCAATAACATGACCTTGACCTTTATTATCTTGACATGTTGCTGAAACACCTTTTGTTTGCGTCAACAAGTTTGTACTAGTTTCTTCATCATCATATAACATTAATTTAATTTGATGGATTGCTTCAATATTTGGACACTTGATACATGTAAGTATTTGGAACATACTCATGCCGCCAAGTTTCTTCAACCTTGACCTTTTTCGTGTTTTAAGCATGCATTTCTCTGACAGTTTTCGTGATGCTTACTTTAGCACATGCCCATGATCATGTTACGTTCAAATGCCTGGGCAGGCGCAACACCGCTTTCATGGCGGAATTCTTGTATATTACTTTCTTATGAATAATTTCTTAAAAAAGCATGCAGTGCATTCTAGTGCATTTTAGAATGTTCTAAAATCCATTTTCGGCCAGGGGACAAAGCCTCCCACCTAGACCCCCAGACACAGGGCGCTGCTCTGGACCCGCAACGGGCCAGTCGGCCCCCTTGACTCCGGTCAAGATTTCAGCTGATTTTGTGAACCTCTGTTCTCATGCGTGTATTCAGCGTATTCATCCATCCGTCCATCTTCAAAAATTTGAAAATTTAAACTTGGGGGAATTTGTTATAATTTCTGTTTCCTTTCACCAAACGTATTGATATTTCACACATGTCTTTCACTAATGATTCACTATCATGCTGTGACAAGACCACGACCGTCATACCCCTGTTAACCCCAAGGTCAAGGTCACAATCTTAGTGCATTCATAAACTTAACCTTGAGGGAAATTTGTTATAATTTCTGTTTCCTTTCACCAACCGTCTTGATATTTCACACATGTCTTCCTCTAATGATCTATGTCATGCTGTGACAAATCCACGACCATCATACCCTCGCTAACCCCAAGGTGAAGGTCACAAACATAGTGCATTCATAAACTTAACCTCGAGGGAAATTTGTTATACTTTCTGTTTCCTTTTGTTCCATTTCTTGATATTTCACACATGCCTTTCTCTAATGATTCTCTATCATGCTGTGACAAATCCACGACAGTCATACCTCCGCTAACTCTCAATGTCGTGATCACCTTAGTGTGTTATAAACTTAACTTTGAGGGAAATTTGTTATAATTATACCCCCACAAACAAAGTTTGTTGGGGGTATATAGGAGTCAGCATGTCAATCGGTCTGTCGGTCTGTCGGTCTGTCGGTCGGTCTGTTGGAAATTCCCTTCCGCTCTATATCTTCTACACCCATGCATGGATTATCAAATGGCATGGCACAAATGTTTCTCATGATGAGAAGGTGTGTCGCGATCAATAACCACGCACCTACGTCCAAGGTCAAGGTCACAGTTGAAGGTCAAAGGTCAAACCTATTGAAATTCCCTTCCGCTCTATGTCTTCTACACCGATGCATGGATTATCAAATGGCTTGGCACAAATGTTTCTCATGATGAGAAGGTGTGTCGCGATCAATAACCACGCACCTAAGTCCAAGGTCAAGGTCACAGTTGCAGGTCAAAGGTCAAACCTATTGAAATTCCCTTCCGCTCTATATCTTCTACACCGATGCATGGATTATCAAATGGCTTGACACAAATGTTTCTCATGATGAGAAGGTGTGTCACGATCAATAATCACGCACCTACGTACAAGGTCAAGGTCACAGTTGAAGGTCAAAGGTCAAAAATATTGAAATTCCCAAATGGCTTGGCACAAATGTTTCTCATGATGAGAAGGTGTGTCGCGATCAATAACCACGCACCTACGTCCAAGGTCAAGGTCACTGTTGAAGGTCAAAGGTCAAACCTATTGAAATTCCCTTCCGCACTATATCTTCTGCACCGATGCATGGATTATCAAATGGCTTGGCACAAATGTTTCTCATGATGAGAAGGTGTGTCACGATCAATAACCACGCACCTACGTCCAAGGTCAAGGTCACAGTTGAAGGTCAAAGGTCAAACCTATTGAAATACCTTTCCGCTCTATATTTTCTACACCGATGCATGGATTATCAAATTGCTAACCACGCACCTACGTCCAAGGTCACAGTTGAAGGTCAAAGGTCAAACCTATTGAAATTCCCTTCCGCTCTATATCTTCTACACCGATGCATGGATTATCAACTGGCTTGGCACAAATGTTTCTCATGATGAGAAGGTGTGTCGCGATTAATAACCACGCAACTAAGTCCAAGGTCAAGGTCACAGTTGAAGGTCAAAGGTCAAACCTATTGAAATTCCCTTCCGCTCTATATCTTCTACACCGATGCATGGATTATCAAATGGCTTGACACAAATGTTTCTCATGATGAGAAGGTGTGTCACGATCAATAACCACGCACCTACGTACAAGGTCAAGGTCACAGTTGAAGGTCAAAGGTCAAAAATATTGAAATTCCCAAATGGCTTGGCACAAATGTTTCGCTTGATGAGAAGGTGTGTCGCGATCAATAACCACGCACCTACGTCCAAGGTCAAGGTCACTGTTGAAGGTCAAAGGTCAAACCTATTGAAATTCCCTTCCGCACTATATCTTCTGCACCGATGCATGGATTATCAAATGGCTTGGCACAAATGTTTCTCATGATGAGAAGGTGTGTCACGATCAATAACCATGCACCTACGTCCAAGGTCAAGGTCACAGTTGAAGGTCAAAGGTCAAACCTATTGAAATTGCCTTCCGCTCTTTATCTTCTACACCGATGCATGGATTATCAAATTGCTAACCACGCACCTACGTTCAAGGTCACAGTTGAAGGTCAAAGGTCAAACCTATTGAAATTCCCTTCCGCTCTATATCTTCTACACCGATGCATGGATTATCAAATGGCTTGGCACAAATGTTTCTCATGATGAGAAGGTGTGTCGCGATCAATAACCACGAACCTACGTCCAAGGTCAAGGTCACAGTTGAAGGTCAAAGGTCAAACCTATTGAAATTCCCTTCCACTCTATATCTTCTACACCGATGCATGGATTATCACACTATGCCCAGGGTCAAGGTCACAGACTTGATGCGTTTGAAACCTTAACGCTCGGCTAAACGGCTTATAATCAAAAATGCCTCGTTTTCTTTGGCTGCAAATGGCTTTGAAATTTGTGTTAAAGTTTTTACATACCTTATATCTCCACAACACTTACTCCGATTTACTTCCAACATCCAATACTTCTTATTCATCATCCATATTTTCATTCTATAGCCTGCCCATGTGGTCCACATGCCCAAGGTCAAGGTCAAATGACTTTGAAATTTCTGTTAAAGTTTTATATCTCCACAACACTTACTCTGATTTACTTCAAACTTCAAATAATTCTTTATTATCATCCATATTTTCATTCTATAGCCCACCCATGCGGCCCACATGCCTAAGATCAAGGTCAAATGACTTTAAAATTTGCGTTAAAGCTTTTACATACCTTATATCTCCACAACCCTTAATTCAAACTTCAAATAAATACACTCTGAGACCATCAAATGCCTCGGTAGGCTCGACATGCGGGCCCTGGCCATCTGGTTATTGCTAATGAATGTTTTTTTATCACAGATCATTTTGCATACACAAGCAGTAAAGTGTTTGCAAAAGATCGGCTTAAAATAGCATTCAATAAACGAAAGTAGACAGGTGCGAAACATCATATTCCAAGAATGTGTCTATAAATAGCACACTTGTTTATTAAATATACAAAATGTACAAATAAAATTTAAAACAAAATTGCACAATTTGGCATTTAAAAATGTTAAAGACGGAATATTATTTTCTAAACATTCGTCACTCAGGAATATAAATACGGACATGTCCCTTCATATTAAAACGTCATATTCCAAGAATATTTCTAAAAATAGAACGCTTGTTTATTATGGGTGAGTAATGTCGCAGCACATAATTTATTGAGTGTAAACAGTCATTCGAATTTGGCTGTTTTATCCGGAAAATAGTGCTTTACGTCGTTCACTCACAGTTCATTCGACCAACGCAACAAAAAATAAGTTAATCACTCATAATTCACTGATGTGACAGTTAAAATTCAATTAAATATTTAAAGGCAAATTTTGTTCAAATTAATTAATTATCGTGGTCATCTTGACGTGGAATTAACGCTGTTTAATTTTTAAATTCGTGATTTCATGTCACCACCTGTCAAGTAAAACAAATCAAAGAGACCATCAATCGTGATATTCACACCTTATTAGGCAAACAGATCAGCTGGCGACAGACTTACCTGTATGAGCTATCAATAGCACTTTACGTTGATTGACTGACCAAGGGACTGTGACTTCAGTTCGAGAGTTCGACTTTGTCGCAGTTCGAATTTTAGGTAAAAAAATGTAGGATTTATATAGGGAAATTTGTCAGGACCACAGGACAAGTTCAAATTTTTTGGAGTGTTCGACAGAGACCTGTTCGAGAGATTGATCTTCTACTGTATTTTCTTATCGTATAATCTATTCACTTGAAATTTCATGTGCATATTTATCATCATCCATGTTATTATTCCCCGTCACACGCATGCGTGTCAATATATGCATGTGTGTTTCTCTATGCTCCTATAACTTCTTTCATTTACCATGTGAATATTTGTCTTGACATTTCATGTGCATGCTTATCATCTAGCCATCACAGGGATACATGCCGTTAGTGGTGTTCTTGTTAAAAATTGTTGTTGAAAATATATTTCTACTACATTTACTACACAAGACCGAAAATTAGCATGAATCAGTCTATGCCATGTATTTAGGGGTGAAAGAGTGAAGTGTCATGTTGATTTTGCAGGTATTGTTGTGGACCAGAACCAGGCGTTGAGGTTTGCCATTGACATTGCCCGTGGTATGGAGTTCCTGCACAGCCTGGAGCCATCCGTACCCAGCCTTGTCCTCACCAGCCGGCATGTCATGGTGAGTCATCTACATACACTCCCGCCCACTCCTGTCTTGTCATTGTCACTGTGAGTCACGCTACCTACAATCCCACATCCTTTACTTGTCCAATTGTCACAGTGCGTCCACGCTACATACCACTCCCGCCCACTCCTTTGTCTTGTCATTGTCACTAGTGAGTCACGCTACCTACACTCCCACTACCCTATTTGCTCATTCGTCAGGTGAGTCACCTACCTACACTCCCACCACTCCTGTCTTGTCTTTGTCACTGTAAGTCAGCTCCTTCCACTCCCACCCCTCCTTTATCTTTGCAATTTGTCCGGTGGAGTCCACATACCTACACTCCAACCCTCCTTTATCTTGTCATTGTCACGGTGAGTCACACCTACCACCCTACCCCCCTCCTTTGTCTTGTCATTGTTCTGGGTGTCCTTACCTACACTCCCACCCCCCTTTATCTTGCTTTGTCAAGGTGAGTCACATACCTTCCACTCCACCACCCTCCTTTTCTTGTCATTGTGAAGTCATGCTACCTACACTCCCCCCCCCTTCCTTTTTTTGTTCATTGTCACAGTGAGTTCGCTACCTACACTTCCCCCTCCTTTATCTTGCATTGTCTCGGTGAGTCAGCTACTATTTCCCCACCCTCTTTTTTGTCATTTCACGTGAGTCGCTACCTTCCACTCCCACCTCCTTTTCTTGCCCATTGTCACGGTGGTTCCACACCTACCTACACTCCCACCCTCCTTTTATCTTGTTCATTCAGGTGAGTCACCTACCTACACTCCCCCCCTCCCTTTATTTGTTTCATTGTACGTGAGTTCACCTACCTACACGCCCACCCTCCTTTACTTGCCATTGTCACGGTGGAAGTCCCACTTTCCTACACTCCCACCCTCCTTTTATTTGTCATTGTCTCGGTGAGTCCATACCTACAACTCCCTACCCTCTTTTTCTTGTCATTGTCAGGGGAGTGCATACGTACACTCCACCCTCCTTTATCTTGTCAATTTGTTATGGTGAGTCACATACTACATCCACCCTCCTTTATTTGCCATTTCACTTGTGAGTCACGCTTCCTACACTCCCGCCCTCTTTATGTTGTCATGTCACGTAAGTTCACTTATTACACTCCCCCCTCCTTTATTCTTGTCATTGCACGGTGAGTCAAACTCCTACCAAATTCCCACCCTCCTTTTATTTTGTCATTGTCACGGTGGGTCCACCTACCTAACCCACTCCCTCCTTTTGTTTGCCATTGTCAGGTGGTCCACTACCTACACTCCCACCCTCTTTATCTTGTATTGTCAAGGTTTGAGGTCCACCTACCTTCACTCCCCCTCCTTTATTTGTCATTGGCCGGGTGAGTCACCTACACACCCCCCCCCCCTCCTTTTATCTTGTCATTGTCACGGTGAGTTAACTCCCTACATCCCACCTCCTTTTACCTTGCCATTGTCCGGTGGAGTCACCCTACTACACTCCCACCCTCCTTTAATCTTCTTGTCACGGTGAGTCCTACCTACACTTCCCCCCTCCCTTTTCTTGCATTGTTAGGGTGGTCACACTACCTACACTCCCACCCTCCTTTTATCTTGTATTATCAGGTTGGTCACCTACCTACACTCCCCCCCTCCTTTATTTGTCTTGTTCAAGGTGGTCCACACTACCTACACTCCCCCCTCCTTTACTTGTCATTGTAGGTGGAGTCCCTATACACTTCCCACCCAATCCTTTTTCTTGTCATTGTCACGGTGTCACATACCTACACTCCCACCCTCCTTTTCTTGCCATTTGTCCACGGTGGTCCCTACCTACACCTCCCAACTCCTTTATCTTGTCATTGTTAGGGAGTTCCACACTACACTTACACCCCCCCTCCTTTTCTTGATTCCCCCAACGTTGAGGGTCACCACCTACCCCCCCTCCTTTATTTGTCATTGTACGGTGAGTTCACACTACCTTACACTCCCCCCTCCTTTTCTTGCCATTGTCACGGTGAGTCCACTACCTACACTCCCAACCATCCCTTTTTGTCATTGGTTCAAGGTGAGTCTCACTACCTACACTCCCACACCTCCCGATTTTCCGGTGTTTGCTTTTTGTCTGTTGAGTCACACTACCTACACTGCCCCCCTCTCCCCTTTTCTTTGGTCATTGTTACGGGTTGAGTCACAGTAACCTTACCACTCCCAACCCTCTTTATCTTGCCTTTGTCCGGTGAGTCACACTACCTACACTATTGCCCACCCCATCCTTTGTCTTAGTCATTGTCACGTGAGTCACACTACCTACCACTACCTATAATTCTCCTTTACATTCATTTGTACCTACGGTGAGTCACACTCCCTACACTCCCACTCCCTTTTTACCCTGTCATTTGTCAGGTGAGGCACACTTACCTAACATCCCACCCTCCTTTTTTTGTCATTGGCTGGTGAGTCACACTACCATACACTCCCAGACTCCAATTTATCTTGTCATTGTCACGGTTGTGAGTCACACTACCTACACTCCCGCCCCTTTACCCTAACCTTTGTCTTGCCATTGTCACGGGGAGTGAGTCACATTCTACCTCACACTCCTTTATCTTGCCTTGTCATTGTCACGGTGAGTCACAGTAACTACCTACACTCCCACCCCTCATTTATCTTGTCCATGGTCACGGTTGTCACTTACCTTACAATTCCCACCCTTCCTTTTCTTGTCATTGTAACGGTGAGTCAGGACACACCTACACTCCCACCACTGTCTTGTCATTGCACTGTGAGTCACTACTACCTCCCACCCTCCCCTTTATTCTCCAAGGTGTCTTTGCATTGTCACGGTGAGTCACACTACCTACACTCCTTTTTTATCTTGTCATTGTCCACAGGTGAGTCACAGCTACTACACTCCCACCCTCCTTTATCTTGCATTGTCACGGTGAGTCACCTACTACACTCCCACCCTCCTTTATCTTGTCATTGTCACGGTGAGTCACACTACCTACCACTCCCACCCTCCTTTGTTCATGCATTGTCCTACGGTGAGTCACACTACCTACTCCACCCTCCCTCCTTTATCTTTTCATTGTCGGCGGTGAGTCACACTAACTACACTCCCACACCTCCCTTTTATCTTGTCATTGTCCACGGTGAGTCACACTACCTACTCCACCCTCCCTTTATCTTTTATTGTCCAACGGGTGAGTCACACTACCTACCTTCCCACACCCTTTATCTTGTCATTGTCACGGTGTAGTGCACTACCTACACTCCCACCTCCTTTATCTTGCCATTGTTATGGTGACGTCACTAACTCACTTCCCAACCCTCCTTTTTATTGTCATTTTCCTTTGGTGAGGACCTACCTTACACTTACCGCCCTCTTTTTTTTGTCCATTGTCACGGTGAGTCACATTCCATACACTACCCATTCTTTATCCCTTATCCCATTTGTCACGGGTGGTTTGGGGACTCCTACACTTGACCCTCCTTTCCTTTATTTTGTCATTGGCTCGGTGAGTCACACTACCTACACTCCCGCCCTCCCTTGTCTTGCCATTGTCATGGTTAGTCACACTACCTACACTCCCACCCTCCTTTATCTTGTCATTGTCATGGTGTGTTACACTACATACACTCCCACCCTCCTTTATCTTGTCATTGTCACAGTGAGTCACACTACCTACACTCCCACCCTCCTTTATCTTGTCATTGTCACGGTGAGTCGCACTACCTACACTCCCACACTCCTTTATCTTGTCATTGTTATGGTGAGTCACACTACCTACACTTCCACACTCATTTATCTTGTCATTATCACTGAATGATTGGCACAGCAATACCTACACTCCTTTGCCCTCCATTTAGTTGTCACTGTCAAAGTCAGTGAGTCACACTACATACCACTGCCGCCATCCTTTATCTTGTCCATTGTCACGGTGAGTACACTACCTACACTACTAACACTCCCAACTCCTTTTTTATATCGTCATTGTCACGGTGAGTCACACTCCTACCTACACTCCCACCCTCCTTTGTCATTGCCATGTCACGGTGAGTCACACTACCTACACTCCAGACCCTCCTTTATCATCGGTTGAACTCATTTAGTCACGGTGAGTCACACTACCTACACTCCCATCTTTCACCCTACCTTTTTATCTGTCATGTCACGGTGAGTCACACTACCTACACTCCCACCCTCCTTTAATCTTGTCATTGTCACGGTTGTGAGTCACAGCTACCTACACTCCCACCCTCCTTTACTTGTCATTGTCACGGTGAGTCACACTACCTACACTCCCACCCTCCTTTATCATGTCATTGTCACGGTGAGTCACACTACCTACACTCCCACACTCCTTTATCTTGTCATTGTTATGGTGAGTCACACTACCTACACTCCCACACTCATTTATCTTGTCATTATCATTGTGAGTCACGCTACCTACACTCCCGCCCTCCTTTATGTTGTCGCTGTCACAGTGAGTCACACTACCTACACTGCCGCCATCCTTTATCTTGTCATTGTTATGGTGAGTCACACTACCTACACTCCCACACTCCTTTATCATGTCATTGTCACGGTGAATCACACTACCTACACTCCCACCCTCCTTTGTCTTGCCATTGTCACGGTGAGTCACACTACCTACACTCCCAGACTCCTTTATCTTGTCATTGTCACGGTGAGTCACACTACCTACACTCCCACCCTCCTTTGCCTTGCCATTGTCACGTTGAGTCACACTACCTACACTCCTTTATCTTGTCATTGTCACGGTGAGTCACACTACCTACACTCCCACCCTCCTTTGTCTTGCCATTGTCACGGTGAGTCACACTACCTACACTCCCAGACTCCTTTATCTTGACCCCCCCCCCCTCATTGTCATGTGAGTCACAACTACCTACACTCCCACCCTTCCTTTGTCTTGCCATTGTCACACCCGTGGAGTCACACTAACCTTACACTCCCTTTATCTTGTCATTGTCACGGTGAGTTCACAGACTACACTCCCACCCTCCTGTTTTATCTTGTCCATTGGCCACGATGAGTCCCACCCACTTAGAACAACACTCCAACCCTCCTTTATCTTCTTTCATTGCACGGTGAGTCACACTAAAAACCTACACTTCCCTTCCACACTCCTTTATCTGCATTGTCACGGTGATCACACTTACCTACACTCCCACCCTCCTTTATCTTGCCATTGTCACGGTGAGGTGGACCAAACAAACCTACACTCCCAACCCTCCTTTATCTTGTCCATTGTCATGGTGTGTTCACACTACTACCCGCCCACACTCCATCCCTTATCTTTGTCATTGTCACGGTGAGTACACAAACATACCTACACACCCTCACCCTCCACTTTATCTTGTCCATTGTCATCGGTGAGTTTTCACACTAACCTACACTCACACCCTCCCCCCTTTATCCTTTGTCATTGGCAATTCGGTTTTTTGAGTCCACTACCTACACTCCCGCCCTCCCTTGTCTGCCAATTGTCATGGTTAGTACACTACCTACACTAATCCCCCACCCTCCGTTTATCTTGTCATTGTCCATGTGTTGTTACAGTACAACACCTATCCCACCCTCCTTAATCTTGTCATTGTCACAGTGAGTCCACCCACAACCTACCACTTTTACCCACCCTCCTTTATCTGTCCATTGTCACGGTGAAGTCAGGACTACCTACACTCCCACCCTCCTTTATCTGTCCATTGTCATTGGTGGTGTTACACTTCCATACCACTCCCACCCTCCTTTATCTTTTTAATGTCGACGGTGAGTCATGCTACCTATCACTCCCTCACCCGCGTCCTTTAATGCTTGTTCTCTTTTCACGGTGAGTCCACACTACCTACACTCCCCACCCTCCTTTATCTTGGTCATTGTCAAACGTTAGTCCAGGCTACCTACGCCTCCCACCCACTCCTGTCTTGTCATTGGTCACGGTGAGTCATGCCCCCCCCCCCCCCTACCTACACCCCACCCTCCTTTTATCTTGTCATTTGTCCACCAGGTGAGTTCACGCTACCTACACTCCCACCCCCCCACCTCCTTTATCTTGTCCATTGGTCACGGTGAGTCACGCTACCTACACTCCCACCCCTACCACCCCCAACCACCTTTATCATTGTCATTGTCACAGGTGAGTTAACGCCTACCTACACCTCCCACCCTCCGCTTTTTATCTTGCCATTGTCACGGTGAAGTCCGCTACCCGTACCACTCCAACCCTCCTTTATCTTGTATTATCCCCACCCCGGTGAGTCCGCGCCTACCTACACTCCCCACCCTTTCCCTTTGTCTTGCCATTGTCACGGTGAAGTCACTCTACCTACACTCCCAACCCATCCTTTATCTTGTTCCATTGTCACGGTGAGTTCACCACTACCTAACACTCCCGCCCACCCTCCGTTTATCCTTGTCCATTGTCACGGTGAGTCACACTAACCTACAAACTCCCACCACCCTCCTTTACCTTTAGTCATTTGTCCACGGTGAGTCACTCTACCTACACTAACCCGACCCTCCGCTTTACCTTGTTTCATTGTCACGGTGAGTCACACTACCTACCCCCCAACTCCCCACCCCTCCTTTCTTATCTTGTCATTGTCTCGGTGAAGTCCGCTACCTACACTCCCACCCACCTTTAATCTTGTCATTGTCACGGTGAATTCGCAATACCTACACTCCCCAACCCACTCCTTTATCTTGTCATTTTGTTACTGGTGAAGTCACACTACCTACAACTCCCCCACACTCATTTTATCTTGTCATTTATCCACTGTGAGTCCACGCTACCTACACTCCCCCCCGCCCTCCACTTTATTTGTTGTCACTGTCACAGTGATTCACACTACAATACACTGCCGCCATCCCTTTATCTTGTTCATTGTCCACGGTGAGTCACACTACCTACACTCCCACACTCCTTTATTAATGTCATTGTCACGGTGGAGTCACACTACCTATCACTCCCATACCCCCCTTTCCTTTGTCCTTGCCATTTGTTCACCGGTGAGTCACACTACCTACACTCCCCAGACTCCTTTATCGTGTCATTGGTCACGGTGAGTCACACTACCTACACTCCCACCCTCCTTTATCCTTGTCAAGTTGTCCACGGTGGAGTCACACTACCTACACCTCCCCACCCTCCCTTTATATTGTCATTGGTCCACGGTGATCACACTTACCTACACACCCACCCTCCTTTACCTTGTCATTGTCACGGTGAGTCCCACACACCTACCTTTCTCCGACCCCCTTTATCCTTGTCCATTGTTCCATGGTGAGTCACACTACCCTACACTCCCCAACCCTCCTTTAATCTTGTCATTAGTTCACGGATTGAGATCGCACTTACCTACACTCCCCAACACTCCTTATCTTGTCATTTTATGGTGATCACGCTACCTAACACCCCACACATCCCGTTTATCCCTTGATCCCATTTATCACTGTGTGCACGCTACCTACACTCACCTGCCCTCCCTTTATGTTTGTACACTGTCACAGTGAGTTCACACTACCATACACTGCCGCCATCCGTTTATCTTTGTCATTGTCCATGGTGAGTCACACTAACCTACACTCCCAACTCCTTTATTATGTCATTGTCCAAGGTTTTGAGTCCACACTGCCTACACTTCCCACCCTCCTTTGGTCTTGCCATTGTCACGGTGAGTTCACACTACCTACACTCCCAGTCCTTTTTCCCTTTTAGTTTCCATTGTCAACGGTGGAGTTCATGGCTACCTATCCCACTCCCTCCCCCCAACACCCAACACCCACAACCTCCTAAGCCACACGAAATCCCTTTATATCACCTTTAAAGTAAAACCAGCAAAACACACAACAAACGCACCACTTTATCTTGTCATTGTCACGGGTGAGTCCCACACTACCTACACTACCCACCCACCCTCCTTTGTCTTTGTCCATTGTCACGGTGAGTCACACTACCTACCACTCCACCCTTTCCTTTATCTTTGTCATTGTCACGGGTGGAGTTCAACACTACCTAACACTCCCTCCCTCCCTTTACCCTTTGTCTTGGGCATTGTCACGGTGAGCTCACACTCACCTACACTCCCACCCTTTCCTTTATCTTGTCATTGGTCAACGGTTGAGTCACACTAACCTACACACTCCCACCCACTCCTGTATCTTGTCATTGGTTATGATGAGTCACACTAACCTACACTCCCCACCCACTCCATTTATCTTGTCATTGTCACTGTGAGTGACGCTACCTTACACTCCCGCCCTCCTTTATATGTCCGCTGTCACATGAGTCACCCAACCTACACCGGCCTGCCAGCCATTATCTTGTCATTGTTCATGGTGAGATCACACTACCTACAACTTCCCACCCTCCCCTTTAATCATGTCATTCGTCACGGTGATTCACACTAACCTACACTCCCACCCTCCTTTGGTCTCCAGTTGTCCGGTGAGTCCACACTTACCTACACTCCTACCCCAGACTCCTTTTATCTTTCATTGGTCAACGGTGAGTCACCGCTACCTACCACTCCCCCCTCCTTTGTCTTGCCATGGTCACCGGTGAGTCCCACACTACCTACACTTCCTTTATCTTGTCATTGTCACGGTGGAAGTCACACTACCTCACTCCCAACCCTCCTTTGTCTTGCCAATGTGTCACCGGTGATCACCCCACTACCTTGCACTCCTTTATCTTTGTCATTTGTCCACGGTGAGTCACAGTAACTTCACTCCCACCCCCTCCTGTATCTTGAGTCAATTGGCCCATGATATCCCACAACTAACCTTTTACACTCCCAACCCTTCCTTACTGCTGCATTGTCACGTGTGGTCACACTAAAAACCTACACTCCCCACTCCTCCTTTTATCTTGTTCAGTTGGTCACGGTGGAGTCACACTACCTACAAAACTCCCGCCCTCCCTTTGTCTTGGCCATTTTGTCACGTGGTTAGTCACACTAACCTACACTACCCACCCTTCCTTTCCTTTTCTTGTTTCAATGTCATGGTGTGTCAACAACTAACCATACACTCCCCACCCACTCCATTTATCTTGTCAATTGTCACGGTGAGTCACACTAACCTACACACTCCCAACCCTTCCTTTTATTCTTGTCATTGTCACGGTGCGTCACACTACCTACCCACTGCCCACCCTCCTTTATCTTGTCCAATTGTCCACGGTGTTTTTGGGGAGTCACACTAACCTACACTCCCACCCTCTCTTATCTTGCCATTGGCACGGAGAGTCCACACTGCCTACCACTTCCCCCGCCCCTTCCCAGTGGTCTTGCATTTACCATGTTAGTCACCCACTACCTACACTCCCCACCCTCCGTTTATCTTGTCATTTGACATGGTTGTGTTTCCACTTACATAACACTGAACCCTCCTTTATCTTGACATTGTCACGGTGATTCACCCACTACCTACTCCCTCCCTCCCTCTTTTATGTTGTCCACTTGTCACGGGTGAGTCACAACTATCCTACACTGCCACCCTCCTTTATTCCTTGTCCATTGCCACTTGTGATCACACTTACCTACTCTCCCACACCCTTTATCTGTCCATTGTTATGGTGAGTCCACACTACCTACACTCCCACAACTCCATATTATCAATGTCCAATTGTCACGTGAGTCCACGCTACCTACCACTCCCGCCCTCGCTTTATGTTGTCCTTGTCACGGTGATCCCACCCACTACCTTTACACTGTCCAAGCTTGCCGCCAACCTTTAACTTGTCATTGGTTATGGTGAGTCACACTACCTACACTCCCAGACTCCTTTATTTCTTAGTCATTTGTCAACGGTGAGTCACACTAACCTACACTACCCACCCTCCTTTGTTCTTGTCCATTGTCCACCGTTGGAGTACACAAGTACCTACTCCTGACCCCTCCTTTATCTTGTCATTGTCACGGTGAGATCCCGCACTACCTACACTCCCACCCTCCTTTTAATCTTGTCATTATGTACACGGTGAGTTCCACAGTACCTACACTCCCCACCCCACCTCCTTTATCTTAGTCATTGTCACGGGGTGAGTCGCACTACCTACACTCCCACCCTCCTTTAATCTTGTCATTGTTCACGGTGAGTCACATACCTACACTCCCACACTCATTTATCTTTTGGATATCACTGTGTGATTCACGCTACCTACACTCCCTCCTTTAGTTGTCCCACTGCCACAGTTTGAGTCCCCTACATAACACTGCCGGCCAATGCCTTTTTCATTGTATTGTTAGGTGAGTCCACACTACCACTACCCCAACCTTTTTTTATTTTGTATTGTCACGGGAGTCACACCTACACTCCCACTTTACTCCAATTTTGCTGGTGAGCCTCACCCTACCTACACTCCCGCCCTTCCTTTGTCTTGCCATTGTCTTGGTTAGCACTACCTACACTCCCACCCGGCCTATATCTTGTCATTGTCATTTGGGGCTTACACTACCTACAATCCCACCCTCCCTTTACTTGTCATTGTCATTGGTGTTGTTACACTACCTACCCTCCCACCCTCCCTTTATCTTGTCATTGTCACGGTGCGGTCACACTACCTTACAACTCCCAACACTCCTTTACTTGTCTTGCACTGAGTCACGCTCTTACACTCCCACCCTCCTTTCCTTTGTCATTTGTCCAGGTGATCACACTAAACTAAACTCCCCCCTCCTTTATCTTTGGCATGGTCACGGTGAGTCACACTACCTACACTCCCGCCCTCCTTTTGATCTTTGTCCATTGTCACCGGTGAGTCACACTACCTACACTCCCCACCCTCCTTTTCTTGTCCATTGGCAGCTGGGAGTCACGCTACTACACTCCCACCCTCCTTTTATCTTGCATTGTCACGGTGATCACACTAACTAAACCCCACCCTCCTTTATCTTGTCCATTGTCCACGGTGATCACACTACTCACTCCCACCCTCCATTTATCTTGTCATTGTCACGGGTGAGTCGCTCTACCTACACCTCCCACCACCTTTTTCTTGTATTGTCACGGTGAGTCACACTACCTACACTCCCACACTCCTTTATCTTGTCATTGTTATGGTGAGTCACACTACCTACACTCCCACACTCATTTATCTTGTCATTATCATCTGTGAGTCACGCTACCTTACACTCCGCCTCCTTTATGTTGTCACTGTCACAGTGAGTCACACTACATACACTGCCGCCATCCTTTATCTTGTCATTGTCACGGTGAGTCACACTACCTACACTCCCACACTCCTTTATTATGTCATTGTCACGGTGAGTCACACCTACCTACATCCCACCCTCCTTTATTTGTCATTTTGCATGGTGAGTACATACCTTCACTCCCGCCCTCTTTGTCTTGCCATTGTATGGTTAGTTCACACTACATTACACTCCCAACCTAATTTATCTTGTCATTGTCATGGTGCGTTACACTACCTACACTCCCACCCTCCTTTATCTTGTCATTGTCATGGTGTGTTACACTACCTACACTCCCACCCTCCTTTATCTTGTCATTGTCACGGTGAGTCACACTACCTACACTCCCACACTCCTTTATCTTGTCATTGGCACGCTGAGTCACGCTACTTACACTCCCACCCTCCTTTATCTTGTCATTGTCACGGTGAGTCACACTAACTAAACTCCCACCCTCCTTTATCTTGTCATTGTCACGGTGAGTCACACTACCTACACTCCCACCCTCCTTTATCTTGTCATTGTCACGGTGAGTCACACTACCTACACTCCCACCCTCCTTTATCTTGTCATTGGCACGCTGAGTCACGCTACTTACACTCCCACCCTCCTTTATCTTGTCATTGTCACGGTGAGTCACACTAACTAAACTCCCACCCTCCTTTATCTTGTCATTGTCACGGTGAGTCACACTACCTACACTCCCACCCTCCTTTATCTTGTCATTGTCACGGTGAGTCGCACTACCTACACTCCCACCCTCCTTTATCTTGTCATTGTCACGGTGAGTCACACTACCTACACTCCCACTGTTATGGTGAGTCACACTACCTACACTCCCACACTCATTTATCTTGTCATTATCACTGTGAGTCACGCTACCTACACTCCCGCCCTCCTTTATGTTGTCACTGTCACAGTGAGTCACACTACATACACTGCCGCCATCCTTTATCTTGTCATTGTTATGGTGAGTCACACTACCTGCTCTCCCACACTCCTTTATTATGTCATTGTCACGGTGATAGACTATTATTCTTGGACCAAAAAACCAGTATGGCTGTTATTGTCTTTCAAATTTGTAGTCACGTGACCAAGGGGTACTCCTCGATACGTCATCGATTCATGTGTATTGTGATGTATCAATATTTGCGTTTATTGGTTGTATTAGAGGGTAGCATATAGAAGATATTGAAGGGTGTATTGAAGACATTGGCATTTGTAATTTTATATTTTTTTTGTATGTTTAGGGATTAAACATAAAATATGTATTACATGTGTATACTTCTTGGTCATAGTGGAAGGATATTTCCCAAAAGTGCATAAGTTTGACGTATTGTTTTTCATTCTGGTGAAATGTTATAACCATTATTTATGAATATACATGTAGATTTAGTTTTCAGCCATGTTTGCTCTGTCATATAGATTGATGAGGATCTTGCCAAAATAAACATCGATGATCCAAAATATCAGAATGCGGATGGCAACATAGCTGGGGTAAACTGGAATGGTGTGACCTTACCTGTATGCCACGTAGTCTTCATTGTCATCTCATCTGCTCATCCATTATACTAGCGATTTATCCTTTACCTCTGCAATAGGGTATTCTTGAGTCAGACTGTCCATTTGTCATTCTTAGGAGACACAAAGTCTACTTCTACTGCTAAACAAGAAATTTAATTTTCAATAGGTCCTAGAAATGGCTCAGGTGTAACGTTTGTTTTACCTGCTTTAGCAAAAGGCGCGACAATAGTCTCCACTTTTTCCATTGTCGTCATTGTCGTTGTTGTACGCGTCACCATCGCAATATTTGGACACTTGATACAGGAGAGCATTTGGAACATACTCATGCCACCCCACCATTAACATGACCTTGACCTTTTTTACCTTCACATTTTTGCAGAAACACTTGGCCATTTTGTTGCATCAAAAAGTTTGTACAAGCTTCTTCATCATGGTATAACTTTAATATTACTTGACGGATTGTTTCAATATTTGGACACTTGATATATGTGAGCATTTGGAACATTAACATGATTTTGACCTTTTTTACCTTCACATTTTTGCGAAAACATTTTTTTTTTGTAAAAAATGTGTACAAGCTTCTTTATCATGGTATAACTTTAATATTACTTGATTGGTTCAATATTTGGACACTTGATATATGTGAGCATTTGGAACACACTCATGCCACCATTAACATGACCTTCATCTTTGTTTACCTTCACATTTTTGCGGAAACACTTAGCCATTTTTTTGCGTCAATAAGTTTGTACAAGTTTTGTCATCATCGTATAACATTAATATTACTTGATGGGTTGCTTCAATATTTGGACACTTGTTACATGTAAGCATTTGGAACACACTCATACCACAATTAACGGAGAAAACATGACCTTGACCTTTTTTACCTTCACATTTTTGCAGAATCACTTAGCCATTTTTTATGTCAAAAAGTTTCTTCAACCTTGACCTTTTCATGTTATAAGCATGCACTTCTCTGACATTTGTTGTGATGCTTACTTTAGCACATGCCTATGCTCATGTTACGGTCAAATGACAATTTAAAGTGAAACCGAAAGCTACAGTGTAACAGTGCTTGATACGGCATGGTAGCCCAAATAAAAATATTTGGGCTAGTAAACATTTTGGAATCCCATATTTCACTAGCCCAAATGAAAAGTTGGTAGCCCAAAAAAGGTATGACTCAATTTAGTGAAATATGCGATTAGGGGCGTATCTACACTGGCAGAGATGGACGAGTGACACAAAATTAAATGTACAATTTAATATGTTTATATTTATAATAGTCCACGGACCACGGTGATGTGAGGTGATGTGATCCTCTGTTGTGAGCTCCAGCCAGGACTGGTCCCTCTTCCAATTCACCATTACTCCCATGTTACCCCTGTTCTCCTCATACCTAAAAGAATAGACTGAATACTTAAGATAGAAAGTGGTATATACCCAAATGAGATCAGAGAGCCAGGGAAAACCAGAAACCGAACACTTTGCATCAAATACATGGCACACGTACAGCGGTGGTCTCAGAGCCTTTAAAAGCGTGAAAACACGCACTCCCCGACCAGCGGTGTACGATCCCCAAGAGAACGCAATAAACACTACAAGAAAAGTAAAAATACAACAAAAGCCCCACAAGACACTACCCACAATTAGTGAATTACCCAACAAACACATTATAGTATTTTCGTGCTAAATAATTCTAGAATGCCTACCCAATCAGCAACGTAAACACGCGTGTTTGACAAAGGTCAAGGATTGTTTTTATTAAAAATAACGTCAGAAACAGCAAATGTTTTGAGTTTGGTAAGAAAGACGAACATCTTCCAAAATATGTGTGATCGCCCAAAAGAAAATATTTGGTCAAGTACGCGGCGGTAAAATCTGTTCACCCAAGATTAAATTCACTCGCATTGGCGACTTGGCGAGCGCCCATATCGAGCACTGGTGTAATGTAAAAACAAACCAATATGCGTGTGTATCCTAATTCCGGCATATTAAAAACGGGCGAGATTGTACAAAAAACATGATAATTATTCAAAAACATGCACAAAACTAATGGAGGTCAAGTGTATGATTGTCATTGGGGCATGTGTGTGATATATTTCAATGTCACTGCAGTTAATTGTTGTAGATGTGGGTACTTCTGACATTGTCGCGTTTTTAGTTTGACAAGAGTTAGATGAAGTTGTTATCAAGTAAATCGCAATGTACTTTTACATTATAGTGTTTTATTTTATGAAAATTACACAATTTTTGAGTGTCCATTAATTACAAAGGATGTTAATTTTACCTTCTATGCAAGTCCTATTAGTGATTCATTAAACTACAGTGTTTGATCTTTCGAAAAAACTTGTCAAAAGAGGGAAAGGCCCAGGGGTAGGGTAGTCATATTTTGACAAGATAGGCCATTTTGGCTCCTCCACTATGTGTAATTGTGTCACTAAACTAAACAGTTCTAAATACATAATTACGAGTGCCCGCTATACAGATAAAATCATTCAGTAATATTTATTTTACTGATAGTGACTCGCGGTGGTATCAGGCTATTTTCATATGCAAATGAGGCATGATCTTTTCAAATTATTTATACTAATAAAATGTGTCATATGAACAAATAATATTTTCGACATTATAAAGTATGATCATTGCACATCAAAAATAAATACAAAGAATAAATAGTAATGTCTGTTAGCATTTTAAGGAAACACAGTTATCACCCCTGATATCAGTGTGGAAATTTACGTCCGATATAAAATGTATAATAATGCCAATCAGTACGTGGGGTAATGGGGAATTAATTTTTATTTTGATATAAAGACCATTTTGTGCCTACTGAGTGGGAATGCACCTTTAATTGCTTCAATGTTTGGACACTTGATACTTGTAAGCATTTGGAACACACTCGTGCCGCCATTAACATGACCTTGACCTTTTTAGCTCACCTGAGCGAAGCTCATGTGAGCTATTGTTACCGCAATGTGTCCGTCGTCCGTCGTCGTCCGTGAACATTTTCAAATGTCTTCTCCTCGGTAACCATTGGGCCTATAGTCACCAAACTTCATGTTCATGGTCCTTAGGTAGGGGGATTACAAAATTGTTAAAATGACGTCATCACGTAATCCAAGATGGCCGCCGTCTAAAAATAGCACAAATTCTTCAAAAATATTCTTCTCAAGAACCGCCAACCAGATTTCGACAAAACTAGGTAGGAATGATCGATGTACATTGCTCTTTCAAAGTTGTTAAAATGGTGACCCCGGGGTCAAAAATGGGGTCAAATTTTACTTTTTGACCGAATATGGTCATGTTATATATCAAATTGAAGGTATCAATGAGGCGATCACTCTGGTACATTTTTTGTCGAAATCGGATTGTTATGTCATCCAAGATGGCCGCCGAAAGGTCAAAAGGTCGTTCTTTTATTAGAGATTTCAAAATTCTTCTTCACATGAACCAGCCCCGTGCAGGCACCGGGGCGGGATCAACTGATCCTGAGAATAGTGCTGCAGTAGCCATTGCTTGTCGTAAAAGGCGACTAAACTGGCTTAACGATTGGGTTCATACTTTCCGGAACCCACTATACCGGATTTGGCCCTCATGTACATTTTTGGCTTTCTTGTATGTGAGAGTTGAGTCGGGCTATGCCCCATATATAAAAGTAAGATTAGCGCTAATCCTATTACTTTTAGGGATGGGATAAATGATGCTGGTGTGGCGAGGGCCTGGCACCAGATCAGGTTGTTCTAATTTCAGGACTGAATATATATTTTGATTGTAAATATTGAGTTCTGAAGTTGGGATTTACCCCCCTTGGACAGGTGGATATGGGACTCGACCCCGTTGACCCGTCTGCGTGTAGACTCCCTGAGGCTTGAACCTCTATGTCAGAAAAGCGGACGTTAAACCCTATTCACTCACTCACTCTTCACATGAACCGCTTGGCCCATGGTAGCCAAACTTAAAAGTTATGGTCCATGGGTGAAGCCTTTTCAGATTTGTTAAAATGGAGGTCATCGCTAATCCAAGATGGCCGCCGTCTAAAAATAGCATAAATTCTTAAAAAATCTTCTTCTCATGAACCGCTAGCCGGATTTCGACGAAACTTGGTAGGAATGATCGATGTACATTGCTCTTTCAAAGTTGTTAAAATGGTGACCCCGGGGTCAAAAATGGGCATGGCCCGTGAGGTCAAATTGGGGTCAAATTTTATTTTTGACCGAATATGGTCATGTTATATACCAAATCGAAGGTATCAATGAGGCGATCACTCTGGTACATTTTTTGTCGAAATCGGATTGTTATGTCATCAAAGATGGCCGCCGAAATGTCAAATGGTCGTTCTTTTATTAGAGATTTCAAAATTCTTCTTCACATGAAACGCTTGGCCCATGGTAGCCAAACTTAAAAGTTATTGTCCATGGGTGAAGCCTTTTCAGATTTGTTAAAATGGAGGTCATCGCTAATCCAAGATGGCCGCCGTCTAAAAATAGCATAAATTCTTAAAAAATCTTCTTCTCATGAACCGCTAGCCGGATTTCGACGAAACTTGGTAGGAATGATCGATGTACAATGCTCTTACAAAGTTGTTAAAATGGTGACCCCGGGGTTAAAAATGGGCGTGGCCCGTGGGGTCAAATTTTATTTTTGACCGAATATGGTCATGTTATATATCAAATCGAAGGTATCAATGAGGCGATCACTCTGGTAAATTTTTTGTCGAAATCGGATTGTCATGTCATCCAAAATGGCCGCCGAAATGTCAAAAGGTTGTTCTTTTATTAGAGATTTCAAAATTCTTCTTCACATGAACCGCTTGGCCCATGGTAGCCAAACTTAAAAGTTATGGTCCATGGGTGAAGCCTTTTCAGATTTGTTAAAATGGAGGTCATCACTAATCCAAGATGGCCGCCGTCTAAAAATAGCATAAATTATTAAAAAATCTTCTTCTCATGAACCGCTAGCCGGATTTCGACTAAACTTGGTAGGAATGATCGATTTACAATGCTCTTTGAAACTTGTGAAAATGGTGACCCTGGGGTCAAAAATGGGCATGGCCCGTGGGGTCAAATTGGGGTCAAATTTTATTTTTGACCGAATATGCTCATGCCATATATCAAATTGAAGGTATCGATGAGGCGATTGCTCTGGTGCAATATTTGTCGGAATCGGATGATTATGATTATGATGGCCACCAAAAGGTCCATTTATTCAAGATTTTGAACGTCTTTTTCTCAGGAACCACATGGCCGATGCTGGCCAAACTTCATGGGAAGTTAAGATCTTTGGGTGAAGCATTTTCAGATTTGGTAAAATGACAGTTATCGCTTAATCCAAGATGACCGCCATCTAAAAATAGCACAATTTTTTTAAAACACATGAACTCAATGTCGCATTCTCCTCTGGTGTTCATGAAGTCAGGTGAGCGAATTAGGGCCATCATGGCCCTCTTGTTTACTTTCACATTGTTGCGGAACACTTTGCCACTTTTTTGCATCAAAAAGTTTGTACAAGTTTCTTCATCATGATATAACAATTACTTAACAGATTTCTTCCATATTTGGACACTTTATACATGTGAGCATTTGGAACTCACTTATGTCCCCATTAACATGATCTTGACCTTTTTATGCCCCTGCTACCGAAATGTACGGGGGCATATAGTGTTACCGGCGTCCGTCCGTACGTCCGTCCGTACGTCCCGATATTACCATATTCTTTAGTAACTTCTACATGGCTTCACATATTATGTCGATATTTATACACGTCATACATATGAACATGCCTTACACACTCCACCCCCCAGTACTTCGACCTTCACCTTTGGCCTTGACCTTTTCCACTTTAAATGTTTGCTTGGCACTTTGGGACAAATCTACGTGCACGTTTCTCAATCCTACACTAACTTCTCAAAACTTTTGCCAATCGCTTAAATATTTATACACATGATACATATGAACATGCCCTACACACTCCACCACCCAGTACTTCGACCTTGACCTTTGACCTTCACCTTTTCTACTTTAAATGTTTACTTAGCACTTTGGGACAAATCTATGTGCACGTTTCTCAATCCTACAATAACTTCTCAATACTTTTGCCAATCGCTTAAATATTTATACACATGATACATATGAACATGCCTTACACACTCAACCACCCATTACTTCGACCTTCACCTTTGACCTTCACCTTTTCCACTTTAATTGTTTACTTGCCACTTTGGGACAAATCTACTTGCGCGTTTCTCAATCCTACACTAACTTTCACACACGCATTGCTCCAATGGTCCTCTACCGCCCTGTGACAAATCCACATTTGTTCTGCCCCCGCTAAGCACAGTGTCAAGGTCACAGACTTGGTGCGTTTGAAACCTTAACATTCAGTTAAATGGCTTATAATTTGTGTTTCCTTGCTCGGATCTGCTTCACATTTCACACACGCATTGCTACAATGGTCCTCTACCGCCCTGTGACAAATCCACATTCGTCCCGCCCCCACTAAACCCAGGGTCAAGGTGCGTTCAAAACCTCAAATATGCCTCGTTTTCTTTGGCTGCCAGCGGGGGCATTCGTGTGCCGATAGGCCACATTTCTAGTTTACCTTCACATTTTTGAGGTCGCCATTTTTTGCGTCTGTAAGTTTCATCATCGTATAACATTAATAATACTTGATGGATTGCTTCAATGTTTGGACACTTGATGCATGTAAGCATTTGGAATACACTCGTGCCGTCATGAACATGACTATGACCTTTTTGACCTTCACATGGTTGTGAAAACACTTAGACATTTTTTTTGGGGCTAAAAAGCTTGTTCAACCTTCACCTTTTTCATGTTTTAAGCATGCACTTCTCTGACAGTTGTCGTGATGCTCACTTTAGCACATGCCCATGATCATGTTATGGTCAAATGCTTTGGCAGGCATGACACCACTTCCGTCGTGGAATTCTCATTCGACAAGTTCATATATCCAATACATGACTACTATCAAGTCCACCAGTACGAAACGCAAACAATTTCGCTCCACCTCAAATTCTAAGGGATGGATTTTGGTTAGAACAAGAACTCTTCTATGAAATTGCCTCGCCTATATGGGAACATATGCAAGATGACGATGCATGCACGTCACTTCCTCTAGGAAGATTCCAGCCAGTTTTGTGCTGTGCATTCAGCTTTTTTTTTTTATTAAAATATCTGAATCACATGTGGAAGTAAGAAACTAAAGACTAATTTTCAGGATTTATGTTTTATTTCATATGTAATTGATATTCGCAGCACTAGTACCCCTATACCAATATATTTAGGATGCCCTATTTAATTTTATTATATTCTTTTTACTATCATATAGAACTAATAGTAAAGTTTTATCTTCTAATTTTCAATTTTTCTACAGGTTGTCTGGTTAGCACAATCGGTAACGAGCGCGCTTCTCACCAATGCGGCCCCGGGTTCGATCCTCGGCCGGGGCAGTATGTGAGATGGTATGGTGGTCGCCAGATCGGACAAGTGGGTTTCCTCCGGGTTCTCCGGTTTCCTCCCACATTAATGACCGCCCTTACGCATTCCAACGAAAGCATTTGTATAAGTGCTCTCGCGCTTGTTTGTAATCGTTGTAAAATAAATAAAGTTTAATTTTTCTAAAATTAAATCTAGCCTTCATCACAAAATGTGAAACGCATTCTCTTTGATGAAAACACTTGAGATTGATATGTGACATTTGAAGCACATTGCAATCAGATGTTGTAGTTGTTGCCTGCTAATTGTCTGTTAACTGATCAGTTAACCGGTTAACACAGGTCCGGACTACTGTTACATTTCTCGATCCGTTAGCAATCAGTTAACCAAGCAATATTTTTGAACAACAGTTAACTAATCGGTTAAAATGTAACAGATTTTAACCGTTCAGTTAAGGATTTAACAGTCCGTTAAGCCAACAGGTTTTGAGCAAGCGGGTCCTGACTTCCAATCTGGAGGTTATGGGTTCAAACCTCGCCTAGGGCATCACAAATACTTTCATAGCATTTCAATCCCACTGGGTCTATCTCAATGGGTCTATCAGATGAGACTTAAACTGTGGTCCCGTCTCTATATGACCTTAGCAGTTGCTGGGATGTTAAACCCTTACACTTTTCCACCTTAAATCCTTATGATCCAATTCATAATTTGCATACCCGACTTCCATCAAGTGCCGCAGTGAGTAGCACAAACGTTGTCACTCCACCTCAAATCCTATGGAGTTATGCCCCTTTTGCGACTCAGAAAATGCAACTTTATGTTTGTCTACTACTATTTCTAGTTTTCAGTCGATTTACATAATACTCGGTATACATGTACATGCAATTAACAATCAGCTAATTGTGTACATCAGTAAGCGACATGCATACACCATTAGTTTTACCTTAATGTAACCTTGACCTACTTTTTTTGCTTATGACCATGCCTCGATGGGCATATATTTGACCTCCGGCACTCTTGTAACGTATGCATGAGACCCAGTGCCCTAGAAATGCATTTTGTATTGGTAATAACCTTATCATCATCAGCCATGCTCATAGCCATTTGTTGTAGCAAGTACTACTAACACTGTCCAAAGAGAATGATTTGTGCCTGCATTCTTTGTTTACTTTGCATTTTTATAATTTGTGTAGATTAGCAGTTCTGTTCTGTTTGGAGCCGTACTAAAAAAGCAAATTTAATGAAAATGGGGGAAAAATTAACGCATTTGTTTCTGGAGTATGTGTTTGTATTTTACTCTCTGAAGTTATGCTGTCAGTGATTAGTCACTGTGTGTTGACTGGAATGTCAGTGATTAGTCATCGTGTGATGACTGGAATGTCAGTGATTAGTCGTCGAGTGATGACTGGAATGTCAGTGATTAGTCGTCGAGTGATGACTGGAATGTCATTGATTAGTCGTCGTGTGATGACCGGAATGTCAGTGATTAGTCATCGTGTGATCATTGACATTCCAGCGTGCTGTGTGTTGACTGTAATTTTAGTGACTATTCGTCATGTGTTGACTGGAATGTCAGTGATTAGTCGCCATGTGTTGACTGGAATGTCAATGATTAGTCACCGTGTGTTAACTGTAATGTTAGTTACTATTCACCGTGTGTTGATTGTAATTTTAGTGACTATATGCTATGTGTTGACTGAAATGTTAGTGACTAGTCGCCGTTTGTTAACTGTAATGTCAGTGATTAGTCGCCATGTGCTAACTGTAATGTTAGTTACTAGTCACTGTTTGTTGATATAATGTCAGTGATTAGTCGCCGTGTGTTAACTGTAATGTTAGTCACCGTGTAATGGGTGGTTGGTCGAGCAAACGCAATGGTGTAAATTAACGGTTGGGTTCCTCCTTATAGGAATCACGATTTGCCTGGTTTGGCCCTCAGGTACGTTTTTATCTTTGGCTCTTTTTGTTACCTGGGAGTTGAATTTGGTTATTGCCCATTATAAAAGTATTAAGATTATTACTGATCCTACTGCTTTTGGGAGGGGGGCAAGTGATTCTGGTGGGTCAAGGACCTGGCATCAGATCAGGATTATTCTGATTTCCCGGCTGAATATATAGTTTTTGTTTTTGTGAGACATAGGTTTTGCTTTTCCGGAGTCGTTGGCGGCGGCGGTGTCATCATTCCATGTTAAGTTTTTGTGTTATGGTCATTACTTCAACACCTTATCAGCTACAGTCATCAAACTTTATACATACCTTTACTATGTTATGTAGATGAATATAGGACTACTATTCTCGGGGCTCCAGGGTCAAGGTCAAGGTCCCAGGGTCAAGGTCAAGGCTGAACAAGGCGAGACATTTGATTCCGCGCAATTCTTCTGTTATTGTAAATTTTCAGTTCTGATTTTAGGATTTTCCCCCCATTTGTACATGTACTTGAACACGTACATGTACTTGTACAGGTAATATATGGGATTTAGTACTAAACCCATTGACCCGGCCTTAACTGACCTTATCTGTTGATAGGCCGTTAAACCCCAACAAACAAACAAACTAGTCATCGTGTGTTGACTGGAAGTCAGTGATTAGTCGCCGTGAGTTGACTGGAATTTTAGTGATTAGTGGCCGTGTGTTGACTGTAATGGTAGTTACTAGTCACCCTGTGTTGACTGCAATGTCAATGATTAGTGGCCGTGTGTTAACTGTAACGGTAGTTACTAGTCACCAAGTCTTGACTGGAATGCCAGTGATTAGGCGCCATATGTTGACTGGAATGTCAGAGACTAGTCACTATGAGTTGACTGTAATGTTAAAGATTAATGGCCGTGGTTTGACTGGAATGTCAGTGATTGGTCACCATGTGTTGACTGTAATTGTATCCCCTGGACGAAAGTGGGGGGATACTATGGATTTGACACCGTGCCGCGTCCGCCGCAGACACTTCTTGTCCGGAGCATAACTCGAACACCCTTTGGAATATTTTCATGAAACTTCACACATGCATAGACCACGACCCGAAGGTGTGTCGCGCACAAGAATGACAACTCTTGCATAGCATATTTTTTAGTTATCTCCCTTTTTTGTTTCGTACACTGATATCCTGTCCGGAGCATGACTCGACCACCCTTTGGAATATTTTCATGAAACTTCACACATGCATAGACCACGACCTGAAGGTGTGTCGCGCACAAGAATGACAACTCTTGCGTAGCTAATTTTTTAGTTATCTCCCTTTTTTGTTTTGTGCACTCTGCAAACTGGACAATAATGCATGAAGACCCGTTTTCTCGTGTGCTCTTAACACCTTACCTGTAGAGAGAACAATAGCCTTCTCCAGTTGAACAATAGTGACTGGGAGAACCATTCACCTGTGCATGTGCTAGCATGTGCAAATGTCCAGACTAACTAACTTATTACAGGTAATTTATACAGGTACATTACATTTCCGTAAACTGTGTTGACAATATTGTGGCACTAGAAATGTGGCCTGTCGGCACACGAATGCCCCCGCTGGCAGCCAAAGAAAACGAGGCATATTTGATTATAAGTCATTTACCCGAGCGTTAAGGTTTCGAACGCACCAAGTCTGTGACCTTGACCCTGGGTTTAGCGGGGGCGGGACGAATGTGGATTTGTCACAGGGCGGTAGAGGAGCATTGGAGCAATGTGTGTGAGAAATGTGACGCAGATCCGAATAAGGACACAGAAATTACAAGCCATTTACCCGAGCGTTAAGGTTTCGAACGCACCAAGTCTGTGACCTTGACCCTGGGCTTAGCGGGGGCGGGACGAATGTGGATTTGTCACAGGGCGGTAGAGGACCATTGGAGCAATGCGTGTGTGAAATGTGAAGCAGATCCGAGGAAGGAAACAGAAATTATAAGCCATTTACCCAGCGTTAAGATTTCGAACGCACCAAGTCTGTGACCTTGACCCTGGGCATAGCGGGGGTGGGACGAATGTGGATTTGTCACAGGGCGGTAGAGGACCATTGGAGCAATGCGTGTGTGAAATGTGAAGCAGATCCGAGCAAGGAAACAGAAATTATAAGCCATTTACCCAGCGTTAAGGTTTCGAACGCACCAAGTCTGTGACCTTGACCCTGGGCTTAGCGGGGGCGGGACGAATGTGGATTTGTCACAGGGCGGTAGAGGACCATTGGAGCAATGTGTGTGTGAAATGTGAAGCAGATCCGAGCAAGGAAACAGAAATTATAAGCCATTTACCCAGCGTTAAGGTTTCGAATGCACCAAGTCTGCGACCTTGACCCTGGGCTTAGCGGGGGCGGGACAAATATGGATTTGTCACAGGGCGGTAGAGGACCATTGGAGCAATGTGTGTGTGAAATGTGAAGCAGATGCGAGCAAGGAAACAGAAATTATAAGCCATTTACCCAGCGTTAAGGTTTCGAACGCACCAAGTCTGTGACCTTGACCCTGGGCTTAGCGGGGGCGGGAGGGCGGGAGAATGTGGATTTGTCACAGGGCGGTAGACCATTAGAGCAATGCGTGTGTGAAATGTGAAGCAGATCCGAGGAAGGAAACAGAAATATAAGCATTTACCCAGCGTTAAGTTTCGAACGCACCAATGTCTGTGACCTTGACCCTGGGCTTAGCGGGGGCAGGAGAATGATTTGTGACAGGGCGGTAGAGGACGATTGGACAATGCGTGTGTAAATGTGAAGCAGATCGAGCAAGGAAACAGAAATTATAAGCCATTTACCAGCGTTAAGGTTTCGAAGCACCAAGTCTGTGACCTTGACCCTGGGCTTAGCGGGGGCAGGACGAATGTGGATTTGTCACAGGGCGGTAGAGGGACGATTGGAGCAATGCGTGTGTGAAATGTGAAGCAGATCCGAGCAAGGAAACAGAAATTATAAGCATTTACCCAGCGTTAAGGTTTCGAAAGACCAAGTCTGTGACCTTGACCCTGGGCTTAGCGGGGGCGGGACGAATGTGGATTTGTCACAGCGGTAGAGGACCATTGAGAGCAATGCGTGTTGTGAAACCTGTGAAGCAGGATCCAGCGTTAGGTGAACGACCAGCTGATTTGAGGCTTAGCGGGGGCAGGACGAATTATGGATTTACAGCGTTAGGTTAGAAGGACGATTGGGAGCCAATGCGTGTGTGACCTGAAACCATGCCTAGCGGTTAAGGCGGACGATGTCTTTGTTGACCGCGGGTTAGCGGGACGAATGGAGCAATGCGGTTTAGTTGATGTGTGAAATGTGAAGCAGATCCGAGGCCCAAGGGAAAACAGAAATTATAAGCCATTTCCCAGAAGTTTAAGGGTTTCGAGCACCAAGTCTGTGACCTTGACCCTGGGCTTAGGGGGGCAGGGGACGAATGTGGATTTGTCACAGGGCGGTGAGGACGATTGGAGCAATGAGTGTGTGAAATGTGAAGCAGATCCGAGCAAGGAAAAACAGAAATTATAAGCCATTTACCCAGCGTTAAGGTTTCGAACGCACCAAGTCTGTGACCTGACCCTGGGCTTAGTGGGGGCGGGGGGGGACGAATGTGGATTTGTCACAGGGCTGGTAGAGGACCATTGGAGCATTGCGTGTGTGAAATGTGAAGCAGATGCGAGCAAGGGAAACAGAAATTATAAGCCATTTCCAGCGTTGGTTAAGTTTCGTAAGCACCAAGTCTGTGACTTGACCCTGGGACTTGTTAGCGGGGGCGGGACAACCGAATGTGGATTTGTTACAGGGCGTTTAAGGGTTTAGAGGTAGGTAGAGGAACATTCCGAAAGCCATGCGTGTGTGAAATGTGAAGCAGATCCGAGGAAGGAAAACAGAAATTATAAGCCATTTACCCAGCGTTAAGGTTTCGAACGCACCAAGTCTGTGACCTTGACCTGGGCTTAGCGGGGGTGGCAGGACGAATGTGGATTGTGACAGGCGGTTATGAGGACGATTGGAGCAATGCTGTGTGAAATGTGAAGCAGATGCGAGCAAGGAAACAGAAATTATAAGCCATTTACCAGCGTTAAGGTTTCGAAGCACCAAGTCTGTGACCTTGACCTGGGCTTAGCGGGGGCCAGGACGAAGGTGGATTTGTCACAGGGCGGGGTGGAGAGGACGATTGGAGCAATGGTGTGTGAAATGTGAAGCAGTATCCGAGCAAGGAAACAGAAATTATAAGCCATTTACCCAGCGTTAAGGTTTTTTTTTTTTCGAACGCACCAAGTCTGACCTTGACCCTGGGTTTTAGCTGGGGGGGGTGGGCGGGACGGGAATGTGGATTTGTCACAGGGCGGTAGAGGACATTGGGAGCAATGCGGTGTGTGAAATGTGAAGCAGATCCGAGCAAGGAAACAGAAATTATAAGCCATTTACCCAGCGTTAAGGTTTCGGACGTACGTACGTACGTACGTACGGACGCCGGTAACACTATATGCCCCCCTCACCATTCGGTGGCGGGGGCATAAATATGTGGACCTGTGCAGATATGATATGTAGATAAATATAGGACTATTAAAAAAAATTCTGGGCTCCAGTAGCGAGCATTATTGTATCCCCCGGACTCCGTCGGTGGATACTATGGATTTGACAGCGGGCCGCGTCCGCGTCCGCCGCAGACACTTCTTGTCCGGAGCATAACTCGAACACCCTTTGGAATATTTTCATGAAACTTCACACATGCATAGACCACGACCCGAAGGTGTGTCGCGCACAAAAATAACAACTCTTGCATAGCTAATTTTTTAGTTATCTCACTTTTTTGTTTCTCGCACTGATTTCGTGTCCGGATCATAACTCGACCACCCTTTGGAATATTTTCATGAAACTTCACACATGCATAGACCACGACCCAAAGGTGTGTCGCGCACAAGAATGACAACTCTTGCATAGCTAATTGTATCCCCCGGACTCCGTCGGGGGATACTATGGATTTGACAGCGCGCCGCGTCCGCGTCCGCCGCAGACACTTCTTGTCCGGAGCATAACTCGAACACCCTTTGGAATATTTTCATGAAACTTCACACATGCATAGACCGCGACCCGAAGGTGTGTCGCGCACAAGAATGACAACTCTTGCATAGCTAATTTTTTAGTTATCTCCCTTTTTTGTTTCGCGCACTGATTGACCATAACTCGACCACCCTTTGGAATATTTATATGAAACTAACACATTGAATTAGACCACGAACCGAAGGTGTGTCGTGCACAAGAATGACAACTCTTGCATAGCTAATTTTTGAGTTATCTCCCTTTTTTGTTTTCGCTCACTGATTTCCTGTCCGGAGCATAACTCGACCACCCTTTGGAATATTTTCATGAAACTTCACACATGCATAGACCACGACCCGGAGGTGTGTCGCGCACAAGAATGACAACTCTTGCGTAGCTAATTTTTCAGTTATCTCCCTTTTTTGTTTTGCGCACTCTACAAACTGGACAATAATGCATGAAGACCTGTTTTCTCGTCTGCTCTGTACACCTTTTCTCGTGTGCTCTGTACACCTTACCTGTAGAGAGAACAATAGAAACTGGGAGAACCATGTGCTAGCATGGGCTAGCATGTGCAGATGTCCAGTGCTTGACCACTGCTGACCAGGTAATTTATACAGGTAAATTACTACATTGGGTACTGTGTTGAAAATATTGTGGCATTATGTGGACCTGTGCAGATATATGTAGATAAATATAGGACTATATTAAAAAAAAATCTGGTCTCCAATAGCAAGCATTATTATTTTAAACTTTTTTTTTTTCATTTTTATTTTTTTTTTTTTTTTATTATTTTTTCTTTTTTTTTCATTTTTATTTTTCATTGTCTTATTTTTCAATTTTTGTCTATAGCATAAGGTCGTAAGTGCTATATACAGACTATTCACATGTGCATGTGCTAGCATGTGCAACTGACCACTGACCACTTACAGGTAATTTATACAGGTAAATGATTATATTACATTTCCGTAAACTGTGTTGAAAATATTGTGGCATTATGTGGACCTGTGCAGATATATGTAGATAAATATAGGACTATTAAAAAAAATTCTGGGCTCCTGTAGCAAGCATTATTATTTTTAATTTTTAAACTTTTTTTCCATTTTTTTTTTTAATTTTTTTTTTTCAAATTCTTTTTCAATTTTTGTCTAGTAGCATAAGGTCGTAAGTGCTATATACAGACTATTATCATATAATAAAACAATTATTGACTAGTGAGCCATAGAATACAATCTGATATTCTATGGTTCACTAGTCAATAATTGTATAATATGTTCGGGCCAGTGAAAATTGCTTTCGGGCCCAGGCTCGAGGTCAAGGCGGGACAAGGCGAGGCATCTGATTCCACGGAATTCTTGTTTACTTATCTCCCTTTGTTGTTTCATGCTCTGATTTTGTATCCAGAGCATAACTCGAACACCCTTTGGAATATTTTTATGCCCCACCACGATAGTGGAGGGGGCATTTAGTGTTACCCTTGTCCGTCCGTCCGTCCGTCCGTCCGTCCGTCCGTCCGTCCGTCCGTCCGTCCGTCCGTCCGTCCGTCCGTCCGTCCGTCCGTCCGTACTTACGAGAGCTACATTGTGAGGTTGCTGTGTTGTGCTGAAACCCACCCACCGCCCTATTTAAGACACTTGGATAAGTGTTTTTCAAATATAATTAACTAATGGCTAGCTCATTTGCATATTATGCGATTTATTCCGTAAGAGAATCGTTAAGGAAGAAAATAACGGAATAAGTTGCTACATTGTGAGGTTAACCCCACAGTGTAAACATCAAAGGAAATAACCTCACAATGTAGCTCTCGTAAGAACGTCCGTCCGTCCGTCCGTCCGTCCGTCCGTCCGTCCGTCCGTCCGTCCGTCCGTCCGTCCGTCCGTCCACGTCCGCACACACGAATGGGTACTTGTTGTAAGCGTACGGGGATCTTATTGGGTAGGGTTAGGATAGTGTTGGGTACTCTTGTTGGGTATTTTTATACAGTAAAAACCCAACAAGTATTCATTCGTAGGAACGTGCGTCCGTCCGTCCCGTCCGTCCGTCCGTCCGTCCGTCACAAAACTTTAACACTCGGGTAAATGTCTCATAATTTCTTCATCCTTCGACCGATCTGCTTCATATTTCATATACGCATTGCTCTAATGGTCCTCTACCGCCATGTGCCAAATCCACGGTTCCTGCCCCCAAGCCCAGGGTCAAGGTCACATACTTAGTGCTTCAAAAACATTAACGCTTGGGTAAATATCTTATACTTTCTGTTTTCTTTCATGGATCATCTTCATATTTCATATACGCATTGCTCTAATGGTCCTCTACCGCCCTGTGCCAAATCCACGTTCGTCCTGCCCCACCAATCCCAGGGTCAAGGTCACATACTTGGTGCTTCAAAAACTTTAATTTAACGCTCGGGTAAATATCTTATAATTTTTATTTCCATTCACGGATCAACTTCATATTTCATATACGCGTTGCTCTAATGGTCGTCTACTGCCCTGTGCCAAATCCACGTTCGTCCTGCCCCGCCAAGCCCAGGGTCAAGGTCACATACTTAGTGCTTCAAAAACTTTAACGCTCGGGTAAATATCTTATAATTTCTGTTTTCTTTCATGGATCATCTTCATATTTCATATACGCATTGCTCTAATGGTCCTCTATAATTCCTTGTACAACAGCAGTAATACTCTTTTGGTACATTTTAATAAACTATAGTCACTTGGAAAAAAGGGAATTTTTTTCACTAATTTTTAAGTCATTTTAATTTTTGTAAATAATTCTGGGCATTTTGGGCATTTTGGACATTATTTACTCGTAGTTTGCCCAGCATTAGTTAACAATTGCTCAGCATTCTTCAACAATTACTCACCATTAGTCCTCACTTGTCCAATAACCGTTAGTTATAACTGGTTCAAATAAAGAACTCATTTCTTCCGTTTCTTCGTAGAAAGCCATATCCGTAAATGAGTCTTTGATTTGAAATATGTTTATAAAATTAGCTGCATTATCTTCAACTAATATTCTGTCAATCCTGATTAAACCCTTCATTTCTCTAATTTGTTTCTTAAAACAACTAGATAATTTTCTATATAATATTGAAAATGCAACTCTTTTATCGGTGCGTAATAGGTTGCGCTGATATTTCATGTACTCTATTTTACATAATGCTTTCATTTTAAAATAAGGAAAATATTCACCAACAAAACCCTTATAAAACTCCATTTCCCATAAAATTATTTGTTCCATTTTATTATAATATGGTCTATCAAATAATTATCGTTTTGAACGTGTTTTATGTGTCTATTATAAACTATGTCGAAGTTGTGTTTAACTGGTGAAAAGATAAATCCAGAACAACAAAAACGAGTTGGTAAATTTAAAGATGAAATCATTATTGGGGTAAAATATAATCCAAAAAAGGCTTTAAAAGAACAAAAACAAGAACAAGAACAAGAACGTGGTTGGTCAATTCAGGGAAATTATGAAACATTGGTTCAACAATATATTGATTCGGGGTTTAATGAAGCGTACGCCCAAGAGCGTATAGATTTAGGTTGGGCTGATTTTGATTTTTAAACATTTTGAGCATTTTGAGCATTTAATATAATGCCTTATTATAGTATTAATTCATTTTACAAATGCCGAAGTCATACTTATCAAATAAAAATGTTGAGGACATCGTTTTATCTCGTGGAAAGGTAACTGTAGATCATCTTAAAAAGAAGTATAAAATAGGTAGCGCACGTCTTAATAAGTTGTGGGAATCCGGTGAGTTGGAAACGGTTTCGTGGATAACGAATGCAAAACAGCTGTCAGGTGGTGGAGTTAAAAAACGTAAAAAGTTAAAAATAAAAAAGAAAAAAATATATAATAATTTAAAAGAATTAAAAGATATTATTGTGTAAATTTTATTTTGTTAAATTTTTGTTTTGTTACAAAATATTATTATTATTTTCGTACATATCTATTTTTATAATTAAAAAATTGCTAACTGATTCTAACTGAATCTAACTAAAACCTAACTGAATCTAAATAAACCTAACTGATTCTAACTGAATCTAACTAAAACCTAACTGAATCTAAATAAACCTAACTGATTCTAACTGAATCTAACTAAAAGCTAACTGATTCTAACTAAACCTAACTGATTCTAACTGAATCTAACTAAAAGCTAACTGATTCTAACTAAACCTAACTGATTCTAACTGAATCTAACTAAAAGCTAACTGATTTTAAAAAATATTTTTTATTTTATTTTCTGTTAAACAAAAACTACGCGTACATATATAACTAATTTCAAAATAAATTGATATTTAGTTTAATTCTTTCGAATTATTATTATGACAAAGACTAAACTTTGAGATGAAGATTTAGGAAATATTATTCTAGCGCGATATGATGTTAGTGCACAACAAACTAGAAAAAAATATCACATTTGTGTAAAGCGTCAAAAGGAAATATGGGATTCAGTAACAAACATGAAAATTTTTATTAATAGAGTTGAAAGTTTGGAGTCTTTGAAAAAAGATGAAAACTTGAAAAATAATAATCTAAAAAACCCGGTTAAAAACCCAGTTGGAAGACCGAGAAAGAGGGAATTAATAGCTGCAACTTGTTAATATAAATCTTAAATTGGTTTTAATATTGAACATAATTATAATAATCTATTATAACCATGGTGAAGAAGTTTATAAATGATGGTGAACTTATAGAAATAATGAAAGCTAAGGGTGTAATCTCTGCTAATAAAATTATGGAAAAATATGGAGTTGGGGCAAACCGGGTTAACTCCATATGGAGATTAGTTGAAATGTTTAAAACTATTGATTGGGATTCTATTCCAATAGAAATTAAAAAGGAAACGCGTGGACGTCCTCCTAAGTGTATTACACTTAATTTATAAAGGAGTGGTGTGAACACCATCTACATTCAATCTTCTCTTCTCATAGTAGGCGGATAATCCTAGCTTCTTCTGAGTGTAAGTTCTCATAGAACCGTTTAACATGCGGAAACCTCTATTCATCCCTACATCTTTATTGGTGAGATCGAGCGCTGCCTTATATCTGTTCCAGTTAAGGGTGTTCTGCCGGGCGTTAAGTCCTTTAGCAGAATGCTTGATATCTCCACCTATTTTCTCAACTACGTAAGTAACACTTGCTGCTTAATGCGATTGCACGATCCCCTCTGAATTCGGTTTTGAAAAGTCCTGGCTCTCTATTGCTCCATTTATCCCAAGCGAGCCATTCGTTTTTACAATTATTAAAACCTTCGCGTATTTCCGGTTTTATCACATCTTCCAACGAATTCATGCCGCTGATACCCATATACATACTATCTGTATCCATCTGTACTAACTCAAAGTCGGCTCTATCAACATATTTATCGAGAAAGTCATAATAAAATTCTAACATTCTCAACTTGGCGTATTGATATACAGCTATACCACAGTGAAAGGGTCTTGTCATTTTGGCTGAAGACTTCCTACTGGATATTTCGTACGCATCTCCAATTTCTTCAATATCCTCAAAATACGCAGATCTTAATGATCTATCAACACACGTCTCATCTTTAGTATAAGTGGTACATAGGTGTTTTTCGGGTGATTCTATCATTTTTCCACAACACGAATTTCCTAATAATTTCATAATATCTGCAATCGGTGCGGCTTCAGCGTTTACATCACCTTCTCTACGCGCTGCAGTAACTTCTTTCACAAACCATTCAAACGGTTTCCCGGGTTTATAAGTTATAACCCTATGCACTCCTGTGATGATTAAACCGTGTTTTAGATACCATTTCAATAGTGGTGCAAATAGTAAAACTTTCTCTGCACTCATAGCTCCAACCAACTTTTTACCATCTCCTCGATTACGGTTTGTATCATGAAGATATTTCAACATATGGTCTGGAACTTCATCTTCCTCAACTACACGATTTATAAAGATAGGTGACATTTCTGAAAATGTTGCGTATAAACTATCTGGAACACGGATGTCAACCTCCGCAAACCCAAACCAAGTATCACTCTTAACTCTGTTGGTGAAATCATCTATCGTATTCTTATTAAATGGGGTTGAAGTTTTTGTTAAAACACCCTTGCCACAAGGCATGTCCCTGGCGAGTGTTGAGAGATAAAGAGCGTTAGCGTCCAATCCTAATACAGACTTACATTTTTTTCCATTACCATCTGGGGTGGATCTTAATCTTGTAACACCAATCTCTGCATGTCTTGTAAATACTATAGAAGGCCCTCCAACTAGTGCACCTTTCAACATTTCATACTCTTCCTCTTCAGGTGCAAACAGTGGTGGATATTTCTTGCGAACTTCTGCGCTTTCTTTAGTCTTATAAGTTTTAACATATTCTTTAATTGTTTCTCTCAAAATATATTGCAATGCGACCCCTGGAAGGGTAACGGCATCTTTAAACATATCTATTCCTTTGAGTGAATAAAAGTTAGACATCTTCTCTAGAGCTTCTAAAAACGGAGAAACATCTAGATCGTTGTAATATTCTAACCAATCTTTAAAACTTTTCATACCTCTTGCTTTATAAATTTCAACACACGCGGCTAACTCCTCAGGTTTAATTTTATTACTAGGTGCTAATCTGTTAGTCCAACATTCGATAGGTGGTAACCCTTGGTATGTTAACTTGTCATAATTATCAAACCACTCGTATGGAAAGAAAGATTTATTACATTCACAACCGTATGCGCGTACCCATTTATCATAACTCACACCTGGAGATAGATACATTCTCACATCTAGAAATTTTAATTCTGGAGTCATCAAATAAACGGTCGTATTTGCTTTCTTACCAACCATTACTTTATCTGTAGTATCCGCTATAATTCCTACTAAATATTTCTTAATAACATTCAAATCGTACGATCCGCAGTTAAAACCTAATGTAGGAACCTGTGAAATCCATCTTGTAATTTCTTTCTGCTGTACAGGTGGAAGGATACCGAAATCGGTTGGAAAACCATATATTGGATTTTTACCAACTTTTTCTCTTATCTTATTTCCGCGGTTAGATACTTCGTTCATAAATCGTTTAACTAGGTTCTCTGGGTCTGTATCACAAATGTGCACAACTTCTCTAGTTAATGTATCACCAATACTCACACTGATTGGAACGTGGGTATCAATCACATCTAGATCTTTTATAGGTCTATCTGGATCACTCTTAACCAGTAAAGATTCAAAATCATACACTATTTTATATGGATAAATTACTGTTGGGGGTGTTGGAAGGGGTTGTGTTATGGCTTTCTTTCTCTGTCGATCATACTCACATTCCCAAATTGTAACTAAATTATATGAATCCCTAATTATTATATCTCGTGTAATTGTATTTGCATACTTATCTTGTCTATTCTTACTATGGTGTGGACAACCGTGCCAATAACATCCGTGAAATTGATAAACTGTGTTGGTTTCGGAACAATATCCATTAACCGGTGCTTTCTTTATTAATCTTTCTCCACCGTGGCCACAAAAGGCTGTGTGAATATGATGGTTTTTGGAAAGCGTATTCATCCACTCTATAGATTTCTTACTACAATGAGATTTAGGGTAAAAAGCTTTCTCAAATGCAGATTGGGGTCTGTCTATTTCCAGTCCCTTACAAGATACTTTAGTTTGACCGCATTTGCAAGTTTGCGCGTGTCTCGCGATACAGTGGGATTGAGTAAATCGTTGTTGACAATTAGGGCAGGCATAGTTTTGCGTGGCCTTCTTCATGTCTGTTATAAGAAACGCGTGATTGTTGTAAATACCTATCTTCATTTTCATAACACCAATTTCTTCATAGTGGGCAGCTGTGTGTCTGATATACCAAGTTCCAGTTTCTTCCGGCTCGTACGCTTCAATCCCAACTTTGAAACATTCTTCAACAGTCTTAAGATCCCCAAAACCTATAGGGCCGTCTTTTTTACGCTTTCCCACAAGGAAATCTTGATACTTTTTGTTTAAAGATTTTACCACTTTTATTGATCCATCAGCTCTCAATGATGTGTCTTTATATAAAGCTAGACATCTGAATATACATAAATTATCGTTGAAAGTGTCGAGAGGTTTTATCCCTTTCTTATTTCTCAACCAGTTTGGGAGTTTTCCACCACCTAGTGCAGTTACTTGTGTATCTCGGGGTGAAACCTGACTGGTATAAATAATCTTAATTGTTGTGCTTGACCATCTTACAAACAACCATTTTGTGTTTGGTCTATCTATTCTATCAACGTCCAATCTATTTTCTTCCTGCATTTTAACCCATTGTCTTACCCCAACAGATCCGTCAAATGTGGGACTTCCTGGAAATTGTTTCTACCAAATGTTATTATATTAGGTTTTCCCCATTCATCAAGCTCATCAATGTGTTGCAACTTATACGCATATGAATATCTTAAATAAAAACTACCTGTCACCTTATTATCAAGCTGTTTCATGAGTCTTCTTGAGGAATTACGGTCAAGATTTCTCTTTAATGTGATTGATATAACTCGTCGTCCTTTCACTATATTAACCCCAAACCCATCTATATCTTCAAGTATTTCCGGACCTTCTTTCACTATCTTACTTACTAGTGAGGTGTTAATCTTACGCTTTGGTTTTTTATTAAGGCCAACACCTTTAGATAACAGTACACTTTGTGCTTCTGAGGCTATTGTATCTGATATTTTATTTATATCTTTCTTCTCAATATTTTTAAAAACCCCCTTAGCTGCGGCTCTCCGCATTCTATTCCATATTATCTTTATCTTTCCCTCATTTATCAACCTTTGAAGTTTTTTCTCTTTCATCCTCATGGTAAAAGGTATACCCATTTTGGTTAGATCGCTCCTCAATGTGTCAATGTTGGGGAGTCCTTCTATACCGTCAACAAGTTGTTGATATACTGCAGGACTTTGTTGTTTTATATTGTTCAAGTTCATATTTGTATATTTATATTATTATTGTTGTTTATGATTATAAATATTTATTGTTCAATTGTAAATTATCTGTATAAGAATTATAGTGTTTTTCAATTTTTGTTTCAGTAGTCTTATAAATATAACACAACTATCAACAAACTTTCTACTTCATTTACCTTTTATGATATATGAGGTTAAACCCTGTATCTCCCGCTTCTTATGAAGAGGTTTTTACACTGTTTTTATAGTCTATTATAGGGGTGGTGTACTCCGTTCTTTCTATTGTCTTGTTATATAAAATCTGTAACGTACTAATACCCTGTATACTACTGATTGGAATGTCAGTGATTAGTCACTGTGTGTTAACTGTAATGGTAGTTACTAGTTACCGTGTGTTGACTGGAAAGTCAGTGATTTGTCACCGTGTGTTGACTGGAAGTCAGTGATTAGTTGCCGTGTGTTGACTGAAATGTCAGTGATTAGTCACCGTGTGTTAACTGTAATGGTAGGTACTAGTCGCCGTGTGTTGACTGTTATGTCAGTGATTAGGTGCCATATGTTGACTGGAATGTCAGAGTTTTGTCACTATGTGTTGACTGTAATATTACAAATTAGTGGCCGTGTGATGACTGGAATGTCAGTGATTGGTCACCGTGAGTAGTATATGGGAGTCAAAATGATACGAGTCTGAAAAAAATGTATATATTATATAGTAAAAAAAATTGGGTAAATAAAGTTTGTACAGAGTATGATTGCACCGTAATCTTGGACTATACGATTACGGCGTAATTCTCAGTGACGGAATGTTCGCTTGCCTATATCGAGGCACCCAAGAAAAAAAAAATAAGCTTGTCATATCTAACTGGGCCACTTTTTATATTTGTCTCTATCAGCAGACGACAATGTTCCTCTCCGCATAGCGAACACATGATAAGAGATTAACTTCCTGGTGCACGCAAATCTTTAGAGGTGTGTGTATGCTAACGATAAGTATGGTGTCGGGTGGGTAACATAATCACAGTGGTGGTGTACTTGGAATGGGGAAACTTACCCGAAAGTTTTATGCTTCTTAAGGTGGCGCCGACGGAACAGCTGTCACAGCTGGACTGTATGGTGGAGGGATCTCCTGCTGCAGACACAAGAATAAGCATATCACGTCCCGAGGCGGGCGAGGAGATTCCTTCTCTCGTCGGCCCTCCCCTCCATGACGAGTTTGTTTACGTCTTCGTCTGCAAGAATTTGTGGTCGGGCCTTGGACTGGATCGCGCCCTCTCCTGGTACCTGACCATCTCTTCGACGACCAGTTTGAACTCACTATCTGATATGCCGTTGTCGGCTATCGCTTTCGACACGATAACGTCGATACTTTTTTTCTTAGACCTTGCGAGAACAAAACTGCTATTCGGTCGTGCTTTCGACTCTTGGCCTCGAGCTTGCGAGCCACGAGTCTGCTCATCATGCAAAGCAGGCCTGCCCCTGCCCGACCGCACTCAAGGCCACCACGATCGGCGCGGCGACGATTGTTGACAATAAAGACACACTCCCCATCCCGCTCACAACGGAAGTTGAGGCTAGCGTGGTGGTCACCCCTCAACTACATTGACTGCCCTGCCCGCCTATATTTTTTTGCATGACCCTCATGCTGGAGAATCTGTTGTATCTCGACAATCTTGGTCATCCTAAAAGATACCGGGTCAGCCGTCAGCTCGGGATATAGTTTTTCCATCATAAATCAAGTTCTATTAACAGTGTCACTACAGTAGTTGAACTCGATTGGTCAGCGATTTTTGTAACAAAGTTAATAACACTACCGCGGGAACTTTTGGAGTGTCATCGAATATCGTAAACCCTGACCTCTGCCCTGAGTGCTTGGTGACACCAGACTTCACTCAGACTCGGTAGCAGCGTGTCCCTTGAAGTTGACCGAGCAGACCGACATTCGCAGAACTGTCCCGGACGCTGCCATGGTGTATCCCGTATGTCTGTTCCTCGCGTTGGAGCCAAATGAATATTCGTAGGTACCCGCGCCCAGTGCACCCGCTCCTCAGCCCAAACTGTTATGACGGGCTTTAATCGCTGCACGTGTGCAACCGCCGTAGCCACCTTCTACCTGTTTCAGGACGAGCCCACCCTGTACATGATTGACGACTGCTCAGACAAGGCGGCGATGACCAAAAAGAAGGACATGCTCTCTGAGCTCGCATTTTCGGGCCGGCATGCGGAGCAAAGCGTATGGATCTCCACTCAGAAGTACAACGCCGTCCTCAAGGATCTGCGCGAGCAAACGAAATGGGTCGCCCTCTTTCACTGCAAGGACCGAGACTCATTCGAACGACCTTATCCCAACGCGTGAGGAGTGGCTGGAGGTTTGACAGATGCTTTCAGAAACTAAGTACGCCAAGCTTCTGTTAAAGACTGATCAACCAATTGCTTACAAAGTGTTAAGCGCAGCTTAGACAATGCTTAACGATCGTTAGCAACTGCCTAACACTTGTTAACAACTGCTGAACAAATGCATAACTGAGCATAACGGTGATCATAATTTTCTGGTGGTGCGCTTGGCAATATGTTAAGACTTATGAGGCGAGTCAGAATTGCACTGCTTAAGATCAAGCGTACAATGAACTGCAACGAACATCTCGATCAGCTAATGGAAGAGCAGCAGCAGCAGCAGCTCCAGCAGCAGCAATCTTCGATTGCACCGCAACGACATAAAGACCCAAAAAGACAGGCAGCGGGGAGGGCAGGGGCCGCTGCCCGGAAAGCTAAACAAGATAAAATACTCACCGAGCTTCGAGAGGCCAAACAGTCATTAGTTGTTCCAGTAGAGGAAGAACGTCCGAAGGCAGTTCCGTCGGAACATCCGAAGGCAGTTCCAGCAGCTGCCGCTGCGGAACAGGTGCCAACCTGGATCATCCCATGGGTTGTTGGTCGTCTGGTAGTTGTAGGCGCTCTGGGTGTTCCACAGCGACAGCTGCTGGAACTACCTTTCGTGACAACCAGCTGTGGTTCCGAAACCGATTGCACCCCATTTAAACACTGCTCTCGACCCCTTTCATATGCAGTAACTTTATTGTTATCACTATAAGCAATGGCTGAATACGGTGGTATAATGATAGTGAATGCGGTTTATCACGCCGTGGTGATATCGAGCCTCAGTATCGGGTTTGCTCAACTATCAAAGATGGCCTTCGGGGGGCCCGCCCCCAAGTTGGACATGACGGCGAGAAATGTAGGTCTTGTGACCTTAGATGTAGCGGCTGCAGTTGGGACCAAGATTATCTAGTTAAAGCTGGAATTCTACCGGCTAATATATGGATGTAACAAAGTTTTATAATGGCTTCGATTGCAATGCTCGTAGGTGGTGCTGTGGTGAATGCATTGGCATTCAGCGGTAGCACCTTTTTATTCTCGAATCTATGCGAAGCTCGGACGTAGACGAGGAGTGCAAGCACCATGATTTAGCTGTAGAACAACTCCAGAGCGCACACACAGCATGGTCCCGAAAACGAACCGCCCGTCTGGACTGGATCAACAAAGATCTTCGCCGCGAGAATCACGCCGTGCAAACTTCCCGGAACGTTTACGTCGCCATCCGCGAGTACGCGCGGGCATATCCGCAGAAAAACCAAAATCTCCCGCCGCTGGATCCCGAGCCCCAGCTTTCAAACTTCTATGTGCCGTCAGATGCCCAAAAAGATGTCCAAAAAGACCGCGAGATCGTCAGATACTAATTATTATTGTAAACATTAAGCATTAAATCATTTCCCTTGCAATTAGCAAAGCGGTTGGTAGATCCAGAAAATTTCCTTCAGAATTTAACCAGAAACTTTCCCCACTTCCGATTGCTGTTCCAACAAAAGGAAGATCTGGTGTTGGAACAACAGGAAGGGGAGCACATGCAGGTTTAGTATTGATGACGCAGTTACCGGACGATCTGACAAAAGCATGTTGAAGACTGTTCGATCTGTTTGAATATCTTGCAGACGATGGACATGCACAAGCTTGATAGCAAACTATCAGTTCGCCTAGCGCGCAAAGTTTAACGTTCGCGTAACGTAACGTTGCCCACTCCCACGCCCCCGTGTAAAGTGCTAATTTGGTCGGAGACAGCGGCTGTTCCGTTACCCACACGCCGTCACTGCGTACGGGATTAATAGGTTCCGAAATGGTCTGCTGACGATCTTGTTCAGCAGAAAGCCGTTTTCTTTCACTTACACGCTTCCTTATTTCACTAAGCAACCCCAAACTGTTGTTCATGTTGCGAAACGAACTTGCGTCGTACCGGGGCGTGACGACAGATTGATAATGTCACGCCAATGACACGGCGAACAAGTTTACAACCGGTGCCTTCGCTAAGTTTGGCCTCCACCCTGGGTAAGCAAACAGTAAATTCTCTCCAGAGAAATAGCGAATTTATGGCTCCATTGTCGCTCACTGTCGGCTCTCGGAGATGTCGATTTCTTCGCAAATTCCAAAATCGTCTCTTAAAAGTGGCTGTTTTATTGTTACGTAATGGCCGTGAAACCTCGTTCTGCTGTTGTTGTCACGTGACACTTCGTTACTCTTTGTAACCCCACAAATGTATTTGTGGGTAATAAAATACGGTATTATAATCACGTTTTGCAATCGATGGTTATTGATTTATTTTTTATGTAAATTAACGTTTTCGTCTTATTGCGTGGACATGTCAAGAAACGAATATTTAGAGGAATAAATTCACGTTCCTTCACGGGATGGAAAAGAACTTTAAGGTTGAAAAAAAAAAAAAAAAAAAAAAAAAGAAAAGTTTAACGTTCGTCTAACGAACATATACTACAGCCCCCGCGGCTAGTGGAAGGGACTCGCGGCCAAGGTTTCTGAAAATGGTGCCAAGGAATGGCTTAAGAAGCAGGCCATCTGGCAGATCTATTTGCCTGCACCGCGTAGTATTCCACGTCCGAAATTCGACGTGCTGGTACCGAACGAAGTCCACCAAGCCAACCTCCTGTTTCTCCCTCACGATCGCGTCGGTCGCAAGACGTACAAATACGCTCTGACAGTCGTTGACGTAGCGAGTCGCTATAAGGAAGCTGAGCTACTGACCACAAAGGAGGCCAAGGAGGTGGCCGAAGCTCTTTCCCGCATATACAAGAGGAGTCCTCTCAAATGGCCAAATCTTCTCCAGGTCGATCCTGGCCACGAGTTTATGGACGCGGTCTCTCAGCTGTTGGCGAAACACGACGTTTCTGTCAGGCGCGGCCGCTTCCGGGCGTTTAGTCTATCACCCTATGAACAGCCTTGACGACCAGACCGTGCTCCAGATACCACTTTAGCAGCGGGGAGTATATGATCATCTTCTCGGCAGACAGCGCCCCCACTAGCTTTCTCTGACCCTCGACCCTAGTCCTCCCTTGAGTATGTCCACACCCCTACCTCTGTAGAACTCCTGTCATTTTAGTCAGGGCCTCCAAGAACGGTCCGACGTCCAAGTCGTTATAGCGTCTCAACCATTCCTGGAACGTCTTCATCCCCCTTTCTCGGAAGACCCTCTGGCACTCTTTCCACTCCGATATCGACAGTAGGTACGCGCCCTTCAACTTTGAGTACCACTCGGGATTGTCCGGCAGCCCTGGGTGGTCTAGCTTGTCCACGCTATCGAACCACTCGTATGGGAAGTGGGACTTTGTCTTCTTACAGTCGTACGCCTTGACCCACTTGTCGTAGGTGGTGCCCGGACCCAGATGTATGTTGTCGATGAATCTAAACTCTCTCTGATGTAAACAGGAACATGTGTTGGTCCTCTTCCCGACCATCACCTTGGACACTGTGGCCGCCAGCTTATCTACGAGGTACTGTTTGATGAGGTTCAGATCGTACCTGCTGCAGTTGAACCCCACCACCGGGACTTTATCTATCCACGAGTCGATCTTTGCCTTCTGAGGCTTCGACAGCATCTCCATATCTTCCGGCAGATACCTCTCTCTCACTCCATCCCTGATGACCTTACCTCTCCTCTGCAACTCGTTCACAAACTTCTCTACCAACTCGGCGGGGTCTCGTTCGCATATGTGGGTAATCTCCTCATGCATCGTATCCCCCAACGACACCGATAGAGGCACGTGCTCTACCTTGTACGTCAGGTCTTTGGTGGATCTCGAGGCCTTCGACTTGTCGAGATACGCCTCAAAGTCATAGACTATCTGGTGAGGATACTCAGTCGTCTCCGCCTCCGCGGGCGATGGAACACAGGGAATCCGCTCTCTCAATTACTCGCACTCCCACATCACCACCAGCTCGTAACCCGCCTCCATTATCTCGTCGTCTCGGATGAGCATCCTCCTGTACAGCGCTGACGGGTTTCCTCTCCTACAATGCCTCGGGCATCCGTGCCAGTAGCACCCGTGGAACTAGAATGCGGTCTTGGTCTCGTGGCAGTAGCCGTCTACCGGTTCGACGGCCACCCACCTCTCGCCTCCGTGCCCGCATCTCGCGTGGTGTATGTGCCTTCCCTCACTCTTCTCCTCTCTACCCAATAATTGAATCGACATGGCGCTCGCGTACCCCTTGGGGTAGAATGCCTTCTTGTTCCCGACTGAGGTCTCTATCCTCTTGCTGGGACATATCACATCGGTCTTCCCACCCATGCAGGTGATCGCGTGCCTCTGCATGTTACATGCCTTTGTGAATCGTTGTTGGCACCCGGTGCACCTGTACTCGTTAGTCATCTTACGAAGGTTCTTGACTAGGAACGAGTGGCCCCCAAACATTCCTATCGTCATGGTCTTAGCACCTACCGAGTCGTAGTTGGCAGGCACCTTCACGAGATACCACACTCTGTCATCGGTGGGTTTGTATACCCTAATGCCCATCTTGAACTTCTCTTCTACCTTCTTAATATCGTCCAGGGGGATTCCCCCACTGCCCAGCCCAAAATCGTGACCTAGATATGCGCGAGCCAGAGCCCGTGCCTCCTTGCAACAGCAGTCGGGTTTCGTGCCACAATGTATGGCTATGCACCTAAACAGACACAGGTAGTCGTCGTACGTGTCTGCCGAATACATTCCCTTCTTCTGTCTTAACCAATCGGAGAGTTTCCCCGCCCCCATGAGGAGTTGTTGCCCGCCGATGATCATCTTCATCGCGACCGATATCCACCTAACGAAGCTCCATTTCATGTTCGGCCTATCGACTTTATCAATCTCCATTCGACCTCTCTCCCTATCGGCTATCCACCTCTCGGCTTTAACGATCTCGTTCAGCCACGGACTGCCCGGAGAGTTCTTGTGAAAGATCATCGTATCGTCAGTCTCGATGTTCCTAAGACGGTACGAGCACTAATACCTGAGATAAAATGCCATGGTCATCGCTGGAGGAATTTTTTCCATTATACGGCCATCTATCTCCCCGTCCTCATGTCGCAAACACCACATTCTCATCTTTTGGAGATAAAAGTTAAGCAAGGGGGGGTAGGCTCAAATTTTTGTTTTTTTTACTATAAAATATATACATTTTTTTCAAACTCGTATCATTTTGACTCCCATATACTACTCCGTGTGATGAATAATTTCAGTGATTAGTCACCGTGTGTGAACTGGAATGTTAGTGATTAGTCGCCGTGTGTTGACTGTAATGTCAGTGGTTAGTCACTGTGTGTCAACTGTAATGTCAGTGATTAGACGCCGTATATTGACTGGAATGTCATAGTTTAGTCACTATGTGTTGACTGTAATGTTAAAGACTAGTGGCCGTGTGTTGACTGGAATGTTAGTGATTGTTAACCGTGCGTTGACTGTAATTTCAGTGATTAGTCGCCATGTGTGAACTGGAATGTTAGTGATTAGTCGCCGCGGTTGACTGTAATGTCAGTGGTTAGTCACTGTGTGTCAACTGTAATGTCAGTGATTAGGCGCCGTATGTTGACTGGAATGTCAGAGTTTAGTCACTATGTGTTGACTGTAATGTTAAAGATTAGTGGCCGTGTGTTGACTGGAATGTCAGTGATTGTTCACCGTGTGTTGACTGTAATTTCAGTGATTAGTTGTTAGTGATTAGTCACCGTGGTTGACGGTAATGTCAGTGGATAGTCACTGTGTGTCTACTGTAAATGTCAGTGATTAGTCGCCGTGTGTTGACTGTAATTTCAGTTATTAGTCGCCGTGTGTTGACTGGAATGTTAGTGATTAGTCATCGTGTGTTGACAGTAATGTCAGGTTAGTCACTGTGTTGACTGTAATTTTAGTGTCTAATTGTCGTGTGTTGACTGTAATGTAGGTGATTAATCGCCGTGTGTTGACTGTAATTTTACTGACTAGTCGCCGTGTGTTGACTGGAATGTCAGTGATTAGTGGCCGTATGTTACCTGTGTCGCGTGACACGTGCATTCTTGTACATTCCGGATTTCCGTATAATTGGATATTTGTGATGTGTGGTACTGTGTTGTATTGTTGTGCGTACTATTGATTTCACATACCTGTGATTCCACATACCTGTGATTTCACACACCTGTGATTTTTACATACCTGTGATTTAGCATGTACATTTGCCATGTACAATGTGCGTGTAATAACGGGGCTTATGTTGTATTGGTGGAAATACGTTTATGCGTGTCCTTTTTGCGGATTTAAATACATGTCCATTTTATGAGCAATGTTTTACTGATGTCACGCCATATTTGCCACAGACTATGCATGTGTGTGGTAGAGAACTCGTTGACTGCGTGTGCTGGTTTCGCTAGGGAAAAGACCCCTTTTAGTATTACGGATGTCCACTATCCGTGCCGGCCGAGTTTGTCCGCGTGTCAGTTGTTCACCAGATAAGGGACCTTCTGTAGGTGAAGCCAGTATATAGCGCAGACCATACCATGGTCTGCCCTGTTATGTATGCTACGGGTTAGTGTTTCAGCATAGCCTGGTACTGGCCAACACGGATATATCAGATCCCATACGGGTGATGCTTTGTGTCGTGATATTTCCGTAAATGACCACGATATTTGAGTTTATTATGTGCTACACTCTCATTTGAGTGTACAGCCCATAGGACCGATATGGAGGGATTTGGCGGGGCCAAAAAGCGACCTTCGCATGTCGAGACCAGTCGAGTAGATTTCGGATTATGAGATCTGGGTCTATAGTGTACAGATTTATGGTAGTGTGGGATGTACCATGTTGGATGGTATTTATTCCGCGAGGGCTGTACACTAGTTTGGTTGAATTTATGGCGTGGGAACATATATTTATGCCAAATATAACCCACGGGTGAAATGGCAAAAGCCATGGTTTTGTAATATTTATGTGAGATGTCGAACGAGGGGTAGGCATATCCATTATTCCGTGCGTGATTTCACTGGTGCGTATATAAACGATGTCTCGCTATGTGTTGGTGGGACACATATTTTCTGGTAACAGAAGAATAGTACTGTATTCACCAGTGACACGGAGGATTTTGGTATGTACCTACAACATTTTATTTCAGCTGTGAACTGCCGTTGTTCGATTCCCGTTTTAGTCTGTTGTGCATCCTGTTTGTCTGTCTGTGCGTATTCGTCCAGTAATTGGAGGCTCATTTCATTTTGTAGCCTCTTGAGATCGCTTCAGCGAGCCACATTGGACTTTTGGTCCACTCGTTGAGGGCAGACCCCAGTCAGTGAAGAGTACCGGGTCGTCCGAGTGTCCGTACGTCTGTCTGGCACAGTGTGTGTAGCAGCTCCGGGTACAGGCCTGTATAGAGCAGTGTGTGATTGCTACATCGCGTTCAGCAGACAGTCACAGCCATAGATTAGTGAAGTGAAACGCCATACACACATATCATATCATTATACTACCACCGAGTTGAATGTCACCTAAGTGAAACTTTTCCCGGCGTCTTAGCCAACGTGATAATCGCCATTTGTATTATATCGGAACTTTACATCCGGTCTACCACTTCCGGTATTACAACCCATTGATTCACCATGGATACTTTACATCCGGTCCACCACATCCGGGTTGCTACAGTCGAGTGATACCATAGGAACTTTACATCTGGTCCACCATTTCCGGAAATAATACTACTTTTGGAACTTTACTTCCGGTACAAGCTTCCTGAACATTATCGTTATTGACTATCATGTGATGTAACCACATCCGGCTTTGACTTATGACATTCAGACTTTGGAAATACATTGCATAGGCAATACATATGTATACTTTGATAGTGTATGGTAATACTCCTATCATGGCATATCATGGCTAAGGGATTGTAGTAAGACTACATATATTGTTTATGGATTAATCCACTTGAAGTTGGATAATAGCCATATTGGTGACTAGACCTCATACTGCGGGTGAGGCAGACCTTGGGACCTTGATACTCAGAGGTTACCACTATCTATTGAGATACGCCAGCACTGGGGTAGCTCAGATGATTGTCATTTGTCCTCCAATGTTCGTTCTGCCATGTTATACTTGTATGTTATTTCACTTTGATTAGCGACCATCAAAGTACTTGTGCATTCATACTATTGTCCACTACTGGACCATTGAGATACCACATACTGAGTTTATTCGTCTATAGCTTTTAAGTTGCGTTAAAGTATAAAAGTCGATTGGCTTACAACCTTGTAATTGAATAGTATCATGCACAGTACAGTGATGTTCGCATATCAATGTATCATGTATTCCTGTGTGTTCCCCATGTAATATAGTGTACATTATAAGTGATTAAGTGACTACGTGTACTTATCTACTCTAGCCTATCCATTACACTTCAACTGCATTGTTACCACTTTTCGTTCGTCAGATCAAGCTATATTGGGCATAACGTCATAACAATTGAAGTATACTTGGTTCATATGATAATAGGGGAGACAATTTGTCTCGATCATTCCTGACCTTGGTAATGACCTTGACAATGGTGTCAGAAATGGGGTTTGTTTCCTCTTTTATAATCAGTTTCTTCAAAGCAGTTGAAGTAAGGCGGCTAGAATAGCTGTACCCCTAGTGTCGTCAAAATTCAATCTTGTATTTGTTTGCATTGGGAGTTAAGGTAAGATGCCCTCCAACACTTAGGCACTAATACATCACCACATACATTATTTGACTACCTAGGTACAGAAGTGTATAGAGTTGAGACGATTTTGTGAGATAGTTGATGCAAGGGTCATTGTAACTTTTGATTTGTTGAACAGTACCTCCCTGTGATGATGGCACAGCGGGTGTTCTAGGTTATCACTAGACACTTCTACATCTGAGGCGAGATTACTATCACTATTATATTGTGTATGAACAATACTATGTCCTGCCAGGTGTCTATAACCAGTCCCCAATATTTGTGTCCAGTACCATAGAGTGGGAATTGTAAATATACCATTACATTAGACCATACATATACCGGATTGACTTACCCGATTGAGAAACTTATACCGTCGTTAGGAGTAGAGACCGGATTGATTTACCTTAACCTTATAGACGTGAAGCAAGAGACTCGCACAAATCACCAAGTGATTTGAGTGCTAGAGACCTTGTGTACCGTCGGGTAAAGCGTGTAAATCGATAATCCGGAGTTGAGTTGAGAGTGAGATTGTCGTCCATTTAGGAGCTAATGGAGATAGGCAAAAGCTTGGGGCTAGCAGATTCAGAGTTAAGGGCCTTTGTAAAAGAAGAGCAAGAGAGAGAAAGACAGGAAAGACTAGAGGCTAGGCAGGCTGAGAAAGATAGGTTAGATGCTGAGTGGTTGGCTAAAGAGGCTGAGCGGTTGGCTAAAGAGGTTGAGTGACAGATGGAGAAAGATAGGTTAGATACTGAGCAGTTGGCTAAAGAGGTTGAGCGACAGGCTGAGAAAGATAGGTTAGATGCTGAGCAGTTAGCTAAGGAAGTTGAGCGACAGATGGAGAAAGATAGATTAGATGCTGCGCGGTTAGATAAGGAATCACATCGTTTAGCCAATGAAGCACAGTTAGCTCTAGAATTCAAATTGCGAGAACTAGACACTAAGCACCAGGTAGAAATGGCAAAAGTAGAAAGGGGTGGAGTAGTAGATGAAGATAGACATGATAGGGACTATGGCAGAGCATTCGGTCCGAAGCTGCCACATTTTGATCAGAATAATGACAACATGGATAGCTACTTAGCTAGATTTGAGAGGTACGCAGCCATTCAAAGGTGGGGGAAAGAAAAGTGGTCACTACACTTGAGTGCTTTATTGAAGGGCAAGGCATTAGATGTATATTCTAGACTACCTATTGATGATGCTCTTGACTATGATAAGTTGAAATCCGCATTGTTGAAATGTTTTGATCTAACGGAAGATGGGTTCAGACGCATGTTCAAAAACACCAAACCTGATCACAGTGAATCATTTGTGCAATATGTCAGTCGGTCAAAGAACTATTTAGATAGATGGTTTGAGTTAGGTAAGGTGAATAGAACATATGAAGGAGTACTAGACTACATGATCAGAGATCAGATGTTAAGTATATGCAGTCGTGAGCTCTACTTATTTTCTCAAAGAGAAAACATTTGACTCGATAGATCAGATGGCGGTTCAGGCAGATTACTTTGCAGAAGCTAGAGGAGGTAGCAAGTATGTAGTTCAGAGGAACAGTACTAGCAACAGAAATGAGTACAGGTCAGTAGATAACCAGAGGCGCAAGGTAAGTAGTGCAGATAATCGATCCAGAGATAGGAGTCGAGATAGGAGTCGAGACAGATATCAGAATAGAGACCAAAATAGAAGCCCAAGTAGGGGTAGTTATGATAGAAGCCCGAGTAGAGGCAGTTATGACAGAAGTACCAGCAGGAACGGCTATGATAGGCATCGCGGGACATGTTACCATTGTGGCAAAGAAGGTCACATGTCCTACGATTGTCCTAAACGTGACCGGTCCTCAGCTTACAAAGCAGCAGCAGTCGAGGAAGAGAAACATGTAAGTTTTGCAGATAAAGAACAGAGAGGTCGGTACAGAGGTAGAAATAGAGGTAGAAGTGGAAGGCACACTAGAGGCAGAGGTAGATGTAGATGGCAAAACACGGAACAACCAGCGGAAAACCAAGGACATTTCTGTATGGTTGATACCGACACCACTATTGTATGTTCTGGTAGCGAGATACAGCCGGAGTTGATTAACGGATGTACATTTGGTATGGATAGGCTACCCGTAGCAGAGGGCACATTAAATGGGAAAAAGGTCACAGTAATGCGAGATACTGGGTGTACCGGGGTGGTCGTCAGGGAAGGTTTAGTACAACCAGATCAGTTTTTAAGCAAGGTTTCAACATGCATGCTGGTAAATAGGAACAAAATGAGTGGAATTCCTACCGCCCGGGTAGATCTAGATACACCTTTTTTTAAAGGTCATGTAGAAGCCCTTTGCATGACAGATACAATGTATGATGTTACCATAGGTAATGTAGACGGGTCAGAATTACCAGTGATATCCGATTTTAGAGGCGCAAAATCGTGCGCAGTTGAAACTAGGTCACAAACGACAGCCCGAGACGAATCATATAAGACCCTCAAAGTCCCTACCGCAATCGCGAGCGTATCACGCGATGAATTCAAAGAGGCGCAGGCACATGACGTCACATTGATGTCGGTTCGAAATAACGCAAAAGACGGAACGGTACGGTCAAGTAAGAACGGAAACAAATCGAAATTCGCATACCGAAAAGACTTGTTGTATCGTAATTTCGAATCGATAGGGTCAGGTAGGATGTACCATCAGCTGGTAGTCCCAAAAACACTAAGGACTACCGTGATGAAAGTGGCACATCAATCAATCATGGCGGGCCATTTAGGGGTTAAGAAGACAACTGATCGAGTGTTATCAGAATTTTATTGGCCAGGCGTGGGCAGTGACATTACACGGTTTTGTAGGTCTTGTGACATATGTCAAAAGACTGTGTCAAAGGGACACATCACCAAGGTTCCGTTAGGAACTATGCCGTTGATAGACACTCTGTTCAAACGAGTCGCAGTTGACATTGTAGGGCCAATTTTTCCAGCTACTGATCGGAAGAATCGTTACATACTAACGTTAGTTGATTATGCAACTAGGTACCCAGAAGCGGTACCATTACCAGGCATCGAGGCCGAACGAGTCGCGGAAGCTCTCGTGGATATGTTCAGTAGACTGGGTATCCCCGAGGAGATGCTCACCGATCAGGGTAGTCAATTTACGTCGGCAGTCATGGAGGAAATTAGTAGATTGTTATCGCTGAGACAATTAACCACGACACCGTACCACCCACAGTGTAACGGTCTCGTGGAACGGTTCAATGGTACATTAAAGCAAATGCTTCGTAGAATGGCAAGCGAACGTCCCAAAGATTGGGACAAATACATTAACGCGCTCCTATTCGTGTATCGCGAAGTCCCTCAAGAAAGTTTGGCTTTCTCACCGTTTGAACTATTGTACGGAAGGACCGTTCGGGGTCCGAAGAGTATACTAAGAGATCTGTGGTCCGAGAAGGACATAGAGGACAACGTCAAAACGACGTATCAGTACGTCCTCGACTTGCGCGAACGGCTCGAAAAAACGAGCGAAATCGCGCATGAGAACTTGAAGAGTGCGTCCAAAAAGTATGCAAAGTACTACAACCGTAAGACCCGTAGTAGGCAGTATGCAGTGGCAGATCAGGTACTTCTACTACTACCGACAGACAACAACAAATTGCTTCTTAGGTGGAAGGGACCATACCCCGTAACAGAGGTAGTTAATGAGTGGGACTATAGGGTTGACATGGGAGGGAAGTTGAAAACCTTTCATGCAAACATGTTAAAGAGTACGAGACTAGGCCTGAGCACCCGGGGAAGGGAATACTCACTGTAATAAATGCGGCCGTGATAGAAGACACAGTAGAGGGGATCCTAGTCCAAGTGGGTGTAGTGCCGAAGAACATGTTATGTCCCAGGGGATTAGAGTCCGATACGGAGAGCAAAGTTGACCCTGTCGGCCTGATTTAGGCAAGAAACAAAAGACCCAAGTCAAAGAGATCTTACAGGAATTCACCCATGTCCTGAGGGACGCACCAGGACACACCCATATAGAGAAACATGAGATAAAGTTGTCAACGCAAGACCCATTAAGAATTAAGGGGTACCCTATCCCATTTAAGGTCAGGGAAACAGTCAGCCAGGAAGTAGAGGAGATGCTGAAGCTAGGTGTCATAGAACCTTCAAAATCACCCTACTCGTCCCCAGTAATTCTGGTTAGGAAAAGGACGGGGGGCTCCGATTCTGCATTGATTTCCGGTCAACTTAACAAAGTCACTGTGTTTGATGCGGAACCAATGCCAAATATTGAAGAGATGTTCTCTAAGTTGGCCGGACATAGCTACTTTTCAAAGCTGGACCTGAGTAAGGGCTACTGGCAGGTCCCATTGGATGAGAATTCCAGGGAATATTCCGCTTTCGAGGCACCCCAGGGTCTATTCCAGTTCAAGGTCATGCCCTTTGGAATGGTCACGGCACAGGCCACTTTCTGTAGACTCATGAGGAAAGTATTAAAGGGGGTCCACAATGCAGACAGTTTTGTCGATGACATCTTGATATTCTCCCATACGTGGCAACAACACCTGGGAGCTCTGAGTGAAGTCCTCTCCCGATTGTCCGATGCAAATCTAACGGCAAAACCCTCCAAGTGCAGCATTGGGTACAGGCAACTTGAGTGCCTGGGACATACTATCAGCAGTAAGAAAGAACTAAGGGCCCATCCCGAAAAGGTCAAGGCAGTTCATGAAGCTAATGTCCCTGAGACAAAGAGGGAGGTCAGGGCTTTCCTGGGGTTAGCCGTGTTCTATAGGAAGTTCATGCCCAACTTCGCAGAGATAGCGAGCCCGCTAACTGACCTTAATAAGAGAGGTCAACCAAACAAGGTCAACTGGGGGGCACCCCAACAGAAAGCTTTTGTTACCCTCAAGGGATTATTGACCAGGGACCCAGTTCTGAAACTGCCCGAACTAGACAAACCTTTCGTGCTCAGGACGGATGCTTCCGACATTGGGTTAGGGGCAATACTGTTGCAAGAGCAGGATGGTATCCCACTTCCGATAGCGTATGCCAGCAAAAAGATGTTGCCAAGGGAACGCAATTATTCGGTAGTTGAGAAGGAGTGTCTGGCAGTCGTGTGGGGGGTCGAGAAGTTCCACCGTTATTTGTTTGGGGGGGAATTTATCCTAGAAACGGACCACCAACCGTTGGTTTACCTAAACAAAGCCAAGGTTGCAAATTCCCGACTAATGAGGTGGGCCTTGATACTGCAACCTTACCGAATGCGTATTGTTGCGATAAAAGGGGCCGACAATCTGGGGGCAGACTACCTGAGCAGGATATCGGGGTAGATTCAGCTGTGCCAATGTGTCTCGCGATTATGCACGAAAGTGTAAACACTTTTTGTTTAGGGGGGAGATATGTCGCGTGACACGTGCATTCTTGTACATTCCGGATTTCCGTATAATTGGATATTTGTGATGTGTGGTACTGTGTTGTATTGTTGTGCGTACTATTGATTTCACATACCTGTGATTCCACATACCTGTGATTTCACACACCTGTGATTTTTACATACCTGTGATTTAGCATGTACATTTGCCATGTACAATGTGCGTGTAATAACGGGGCTTATGTTGTATTGGTGGAAATACGTTTATGCGTGTCATTTTTGCGGATTTAAATACACGTCCATTTTATGAGCAATGTTTTACTGATGTCACGCCATATTTGCCACAGACTATGCATGTGTGTAGTAGAGAACTCGTTGACTGCGTGTGCTGGTTTCGCTAGGGAAAACACCCCTTTTAGTATTATGGATGTCCACTATCCGTGCCGGCCGAGTTTGTCCGCGTGTCAGTTGTTCACCAGATAAGGGACCTTCTGTAGGTGAAGCCAGTATATAGCGCAGACCATACCATGGTCTGCCCTGTTATGTATGCTACGGGTTAGTGTTTCAGCATAGCCTGGTACTGGCCAACACGGATATATCAGATCCCATACGGGTGATGCTTTGTGTCGTGATATTTCCGTAAATGACCACGATATTTGAGTTTAGTATGTGCTACACTCTCATTTGAGTGTACAGCCTGTAGGACCGATATGGAGGGGTTTGGCGGGGCCAAAAAGCGACCTTCGCATGTCGAGACCAGTCGAGTAGATTTCGGATTATGAGATCTGGGTCTATAGTGTACAGATTTATGGTAGTGTGGGATATACCATGTTGGATGGTATTTATTCCGCGAGGGCTGTACACTAGTTTGGTTGAATTTATGGCGTGGGAACATATATTTATGCCAAATATAACCCACGGGTGAAATGGCAAAAGCCATGGTTTTGTAATATTTATGTGAAATGTCGAACGAGGGGTAGGCATATCCATTATTCCGTGCGTGATTTCACTGGTGCGTATATAAGCGATGTCTCGCTATGTGTTGGTGGGACACATATTTTCTGGTAACAGAAGAATAGTACTGTATTCACCAGTGACACGGAGGATTTTGGTATGTACCTACAACATTTTATTTCAGCTGTGATTTGCCGTTGTTCGATTCCCGTTTTAGTCCGTTGTACATCCTGTCTGTCTGTCTGTGCGTATTCGTCCAGTAATTGGAGGCTCATTTCATTTTGTAGCCTCTTGAGATCGCTCCAGCGAGCCACATTGGACGTTTTGGTCCACTCGTTGAGGGCAGACCCCAGTCAGTGCAGAGTACCGGGTCGTCCGAGTGTCCGTACGTCTGTCTGGCGCAGTGTGTGTAGCAGCTCCGGGTACAGGCCTGTATAGAGCAGTGTGTGATTGCTACATCGCGTTCAGCAGACAGTCACAGCCATAGATTAGTGAAGTGAAACGCCATACACACATATCATATCATTATACTACCACCGAGTTGAATGTCACCTAAGTGAAACTTTTCCCGGCGTCTTAGCCAACGTGATAATCGCCATTTGTATTATATCGGAACTTTACATCTGGTCTACCACTTCCGGTATTACAACCCATTGATTCACCATGGATACTTTACATCCGGTCCACCACATCCGGGTTGCTACAATCGAGTGATACCATAGGAACTTTACATCTGGTCCATCATTTCCGGAAATAATACTACCTTTGGAACTTTACTTCCGGTACCAGCTTCCGGAACATTATCGTTATTGACTATCATGTGTTGTAACCACATCCGGCTTTGACTTATGACATTCAGACTTTGGAAATACATTGCATAGGCAATACATATGTATACTTTGATAGTGTATGGTAATACTCCTATCATGGCATATCATGGCTAAGGGATTGTAGTAAGACTACATATATTGTTTATGGATTAATCCACTTGGAGTTGGATAATAGCCATATTGGTGACTAGACCTCATACTGCGGGTGAGGCAGACCTTGGGACCTTGATACTCAGAGGTTACCACTATCTATTGAGATACGCCAGCACTGGGGGTAGCTCAGATGATTGTCATTTGTCCTCCAATGTTCGTTCTGCCATGTTATACTTGTATGTTATTTCACTTTGATTAGCGATCATCAAAGTACTTGTGCATTCATACTATTGTCCACTACTGGACCATTGAGATACCACATACTGAGTTTATTTGTCTATAGCTTTTAAGTTGCGTTAAAGTATAAAAGTCGATTGGCTAGTACCATGCACAGTACAGTGATGTTCGCATATCAATGTATCATGTATTCCTGTGTGTTCCCCATGTAATATAGTGTACATTATAAGTGATTAAGTGACTACGTGTACTTATCTACTCTAGCTTATCCCTTACACTTCAACTTCATTGTTACCACTTTTCGTTCGTCAGATCAAGCTATATTGGGCATAACGTCATAACAATTGAAGTATACTTGGTTCATATGATAATAGGGGAGACAATTTGTCTCGATCATTCCTGACCTTGGTAATGACCTTGACAACCTGGAATGTCAGTGATTAGTCACTGTGTGTTGACTGTAATGTCAGTGATTAGTCACCGTGTGTTGACTGTAATGTCAGTGATTAGTCGCTTTTTGTCGACTGTAATGTCAGTGATTAGTCGCCGTGTGTTAACTGTAATTTTAATGACTAGTTGCTGTGTATCAACTGTAATGTGACTGATTAGTGGCCGTGTGTTGCAGATTGACGAGGATCTCACGGCCAGGATCAACATGGCCGACTACACATTCTCCTTCCACGAGCGGGGCAAACTTTACTCGCCGGCCTATATGGCACCAGAAGGTATGGCTCTCCATTCCTGACTTCATTTTGGAAACATGTACGCATTTGTGGACTTTATTCTCGACAGGTAGAAGCGTCTTTATTTTCGACAGTAATATCTGAAAGCCCTACACTGTAGAATTGTGAATTTTATTCTAGACAGTAATATCTAAAAGCCCTACACTGTAGACATTACTGTCGAGAATAAAGTTCACACATGTGTACATGTTTACAGAATTAAATATAACTTGATAACAGCAATTTAAAAGTGCTATGTCTCAGATATTCAATTTGTGATGTTTTTGAGCTTAACGTTGCAGTAAATGTGTAACTTCTGTTTATTTACAGTGATCCTCTATCATGCTGTAGAAATTCCACGACCCACCACCCAACCCTTACCCCAAGGTCAAGGTCACAAACTTAACATGTTCATAAACTTAACGTTGGGGTAAATGTTGTGTAACTTCTGTTTATTTACCGGGAACACTTTGATATATCATACATGCATTCATCTGATGATCCTCTATTGTGCTACAGCAAATCCATGAGCCCTCCCCCCACCCCCCACCCCCCCACCCCTTTCCCCAAGATCAACATCATAAACTTAATGTTGGAGTAAATGTCATTTTGTAACTTCTGTTTCTACCCACCCCCCCCCCCCCCCCCCCACCCCACCCCTTTCCCCAAGGTCAAGGTCGAAACTTAGCACATTCATACATGCATTCCTCATGTGAATAGCTATCATGCTGTAGAAAATCACCAACTTAGTGCGTTCATATACTTAGCGTTGGGTTAAATTTTGTATAATTTATGTTTCTTTTCATGGTACACCTTGCTATTTTATAAATGCATTCATTTGATGACCTCTATTATGCTGTAGCAAATCCACGACCCACCACAACCCACAACCCAGCCCAGATCCTCCTCCCCCCCCCCCCCCCCCTCCCCCCCATGTAAAGACCGTTAACTTTCAGTCTTATCAATATTAACTGGGTAAATTGCTATAATTCAGTCACGGTTTGAATGTAAAATGATTTAGAATACATCTTACATTTAATCAAATGAGAAAATGGCAATATATTTCAAAATGGCTGCCAAAATAGGCTGTTTTGCAACATTTTGTGAGAATCGTGTGCTGTTACAGATTTTCATAAAGTTGAATCACAGTTATGCTCTGTTGGTGTAGCCTTTTCATATTTGTTAAAATGGAGGTCATCGCCTGATCCAAGATGGCCGCCATTGAAAAGTAGGTAAAACTCTTAAAAAATCTTCTTCTCATGAACCGCCAGACCGATTTCGACGAAACTTGGTATGAATGATTGATAGTTAACTCCGTTTCATTTTTAGCTCGCCTGCACAAAGTGCAGTCCTCTACCGCCCTGTGACAAATCCACATTCGTCCCACCCCCGCTAAGCCCAGGGTCAAGGTCACAGACTTGGTGCGTTCAAAACGTTAACGCTCGGGTAAATGGCTTGTAATCAAATATGCTTTGTTTTCTTTGGCTGCCAGCGGGGGCATTCGTGTGCTGACAGGCCACATTTCTAGTAATTTCTGTTTCCTTGCTCGGATCTGCTTCACATTTCACACACACATTGCTCCAATGGTTCTTTGACTCCCTGCGACAAATCCACATTCGTCCCGCCCCCGCTAAGCCCAGGGTCAAGGTCACAGACTTGGTGCGTTTGAAACTTTAACGCTCGGGTAAATGGCTTATAATTTCTGTTTTCTTGCACAGATCTGCTTGATATTTCACACACACATTACTCTAATGATCCTGTACCGCCCTGTGAAAAATCCACAATCGTCCCGCCTCCGCTAAGCACAGGGTCAAGGTCACAATCTTGGTGTGTTTGAATCCTTAAATCTTGGGTGAATGTATTATAATTGTATCCCCTGGACTCCGTCGGGGGATACTATGGATTTGACAGCACGCCGCGTCCGCCGCAGACACTTCTTGTCCGGAGCATAACTCGAACACCCTTTGGAATATTTTCATGAAACTTCACACATGCATAGACCACGACCCGAAGGTGTGTCGCGCACAAGAATGACAACTCTTGCATAGCTAATTTTTTAGTTATCTCACTTTTTTGTTTCTCGCACTGATTTCGTGTCCGGAGCATAACTCCACCACCCTTTGGAATATTTTCATGAAACTTCACACATGCATAGACCACGACCCGAAGGTGTGTCGCGCACAAGAATGACAACTCTTGCATAGCTAATTTTTTAGTTATCTCCCTTTTTTGTTTCGCGCACTGATTGACCATAACTCGACCACCCTTTAGAATATTTTTATGAAACTTAACACATTCAATTAGACCACGAACCGAAGGTGTGTCGTGCACAAGAATGACAACTCTTGCATAGCCAATTTTTTAGCTATCTCCCTTTTTTGTTTTCGCTCACTGATTTCCTGTCCGGAGCATAACTCGACCACCCTTTGGAATATTTTCATGAAACTTCACACATACATAGACCACGACCCGGAGGTGTGTCACGCACAAGAATGACAACTCTTGCATAGCTAATTTTTTAGTTATCTCCCTTTTTTGTTTTGCGCACTCTACAAACTGGACAATAATGCATGAAGACCTGTTTTCTCGTCTGCTCTGTACACCTTTTCTCGTGTGCTCTGTACACCTTACCTGTAGAGAGAACAATAGAGACTGGGAGAACAATGTGCTAGCATGGGCTAGCATGTGCAAATGTCCAGTGCTTGACCTCTGTTTACCACAGTAATTTTATAACAGGGTAAATTACTACATTGGATATTACATTGAAAATATTGTGGCATTATGTGGACCTGTGCAGATATATGTAGATAAATATAGGACTATTAAAAAAAAATTTTGGGCTCCAGTAGCAAGCATTATTATTTTTAAACTTTTTTTTTCCATTTTTTTTTTTCATTTTTTTTTTTTCATTTTTTTTTTCAAATTATTTTTCAATTTTTGTCTATAGCATAAGGTCGTAAGTGCTATATACAGACTATTCACCTGTGCATGTGCTAGCATGTGCAACTGACCACTGACAACTTACAGGTAATTTATACAGGTAAATGATTATATTACATTTCCGTAAACTGTGTTGAAAATATTGTGGCAATATGTGGACCTGTGTATATATGATATGTAGATAAATATAGGACTATTAAAAAACCTTCTGGGCTCCAGTAGGGAGCATTATTCTTTTATTTTTTTTTAATTTAATTTTTATTTTTCCATTTTTTTTTTACATTCTTTTTCAATTTTTTAACTGACCACTAACTTATTACAGGTAATTTATACAGGTACATTATTACATTTCCGTAAACTGTGTTGACAATATTGTGGCAGTATGTGGACCTGTGCAGATATATGTAGATAAATATAGGACTATTAACAAAAATTCTGGGCTCCAGTAGCGAGCATTATTATTATTTTATTATTTTTTTTATTACATTTCCGTAAACTGTGTTGAAAATATTGTGGCATTATGTGGACCTGTGCAGATATATGTAGATAAATATAGGACTATTAAAAAAAAATTCTGGGCTCCAGTAGCAACATTATTATTTTTAATTATTAAACTTTTTTTTTCCATTTTCTTTTTTCATTTTTTTTTTCAAATTCTTTTTCAATTTTTGTCTAGTAGCATAAGGTCGTAAGTGCTATATACAGACTATTATCATATAATAAAACAATTATTGACTAGTGAGCCATAGAATATAATCTGATATTCTATGGCTCACTAGTCAATAATTGTATAATATGTTCGGGCCAGTGAAAATTGCTTTCGGGCCCAGGCTCGAGGTCAAGGCGGGACAAGACGAGGCATCTGATTCCGCGGAATTCTTGTTTACTTATCTCCCTTTGTTGTTTCGTGTTCTGATTTTGTATCCAGAGCATAACTCGAACACCCTTTGGAACATTTTTATACCCCACCACGATAGTGGAGGGGGCATTTAGTGTTACTCTCGTCCGCGTGCCGTCCGTCCGTCCGCCAGCCGTCCGTCCGTCGTCGTCCGTCAGTCCGTCCGTCCTCCGTCCGTCCGTCCTGTCCGTCCGCGCCTCCTCCGTCCGACCTAGTCCGTCCGTCTGCCGTCCGGCACAGGGTATTATGTGGCAGCCCCACAGGGTGGACTTGTTAAAGGATAGGGTTGGTTACAATTAGCCACCTAAAAAATTGTTTTATGTGGCTAAAAATCGTTTTATGTGGCTAATATTTAACATGTGATAAGCCACATAAGTACCCTAATGTAAGAACGTCTGTCCGTCCGTCCGTCCGTCTGTCCGTCCGTCCGGGCACACATTACGGTACTTATGTGGCTAGCCCCACAGGGTTATGGACTTGTTAAAGGATAGGGTTGGTTACAATTAGCCACCTAAAAAATCGTTTTATGTGGCTAAAAATCGTTTTATGTGGCTAATATTTAACATGTGATTAGCCACATAAGTATCCATTTGTAAGAACGTCCGTCCGTCCGTCCGTCCGGGCACACATTAGGGTACTTATGTGGCTAGCCCCACAGGGTTATGGACTTGTTAAAGGATAGGGTTGGTTACAATTAGCCACCTAAAAAATTGTTTTATGTGGCTAAAAATCGTTTTATGTGGCTAATATTTAACATGTGATAAGCCACATAAGTACCCTTATGTAAGAACGTCCGTCCGTCCGTCCGCACACACGAATGGGTACTTGTTGTAAGCGTACGGGGATCTTATTGGGTAGGTTTAGGATAGTGTTGGGTACTCTTGTTGGGTATTTTTATACAGTAAAAACCCAACAAGTATTCATTCGTAGGAACGTGCGTCCCGTCCTCCCGTCCTCCCGTCCTCCCGTCCGTCCGTCCGTCACAAAACTTTAACACTCGGGTAAATGTCTCATAATTTTTTCATCCTTCCACCGATCTGCTTCATATTTCATATACACATTGCTCTGATGGTTCACTACCGCCCTGTGCCAAATCCACGTTTGTCCTGCCCCCGCCAAGCCCAGGGTCAAGGTCACATACTTGGTGCTTCAAAAACTTTAACGGTCGTGTTAATATCTTATAATTTCTATTTTCTTTCACGGATCAGCTTCATATTTCATATACACATTGCTCTAATGGTCCTCTACCGCCCTGTGCCAAATCCACGTTCGTCCTGCCCCCGCCAAGCCCAGGGTCAAGATTACATACTTGGTGCTTCAAAAACTTTAACGCTCGGGTAAATATCTTATAATTTCTGTTTTCTTTCACCGATCAGCTTCATATTTCATATACGCATTGCTCTAATGGTCCTCTACTGCCCTGTGCCAAATCCACGTTTGTTCTGCCCCCGCCAAGCCCAGGGTCAAGGTCATATACTTAGTGCTTCAAAAACTTTAACGCTCGGGTAAATATCTTATACTTTCTGTTTTCTTTCATGGATCATCTTCATATTTCATATACGCATTGCTCTAATGGTCCTCTACCGCCCTGTGCCAAATCCACGTTCGTCCTGCCCCGCCAATCCCAGGGTCAAGGTCACATACTTGGTGCTTCAAAAACTTTTAACGCTCAGGTAAATATCTTATAATTTTTATTTCCATTCACGGATCAACTTCATATTTCATATACGCGTTGCACTAATGGTCCTCTACCGCCCTGTGCCAAATCCACGTTCGTCCTGCCCCCGCCAAGCCCAGGGTCAAGGTCACATATTTTGTGCTTCAAAAACTTTAACGCTCAGGTAAATATCTTATAATTTCTGTTTTCTTTCATGGATCATCTTCATATTTCATATACGCATTGCTCTAATGGTCCTCTACCGCCCTGTGCCAAATCCACGTTCGTCCTGCCCCTGCCAATCCCAGGGTCAAGGTCACATACTTGGTGCTTCAAAAACTTTAATGCTCAGGTAAATATCTTATAATTTTTCTTTCCATTCACGGATCGACTTCATATTTCATAGATGTGTTGCTCTAATGGTCCTCTACCGCCCTGTGCCAAATCCACGTTCGTCCCGCCCACGCCAAGCCCAGGGTTAACATCACATACTTAGTGCTTCAATAACTTTTAACGCTCAGGTAAATATCTTATAATTTCTGTTTTATTTCACGGATCAGCTTCATATTTCATATATGCATTGCTCTAATGGTCCTCTACCGCCCTGTGCCAAATCCACGTTTGTCCTGCCCCCGCCAAGCCCAGGGTCAAGGTCACATACTTGGTGCTTCAAAAACTTTAACGCTCAGGTAAAAGAAAATTTTGACTTGCAATTTGGCCTCATTTATTATCAAAGCGATATGTGGGACATCCGTGTTCTATGAACACATTTTCTAGTTTATTAAACTTCACACATGCATAGAAGACGACCCAAAGGTGTGTCGCACGTAAGAATGACAACTCTTGCGTCGTTAATTTCTTAGTTATCTCCCTTTGTTGTTTCGTGCACTGATTTCGTGTCTGGAGCATAATTCGAACACCCTTTGGAATATTTTCATGAAACTTCACACATGCATAGACCACAACCCTAAAGGTGTGTCACGCAAGAATGACAACTCTTGCATCACTAATTTTTTAGTTATCTCCCTTTGTTTTTCCCGTCACTGATTTTGTCTCCGGAGCATAACTCGAACACCCTTTTTTCAAACTACTTGTGTATCTGGGGAGGGGGATACACATGCGCTTGTCGACAAGCGTCCATTTCTAGTTTCTGTTTCCTTGCATGGATCTGCTTGATACTTCACACAATCATTGCTCTAATGTTCCTCTATCGCTCTGTGAAAAATGCACGATCGTCCTGCCCCCGCTAAGCCCAGGGTCAATGTCACATATTTGGTGCATTCCAAACTTGTGTAAGTGTCTTATAATGTCTGTTTCCTTGCATGGATCTGCTTGATATTTCACACACCCATTGTTCTGATGGTCTGCTTTCATGCTGTGACAAATCCATGCTTCTCTGGCCCTCTGTGTTTTCAAATGTGCCTCGTTTTCTTTGGCTGCCAGCGGGGGCATTCGTGTGCCGACAGGCCACATTTCTAGTTCATACATGCATTCATCTGATGATACTCTATCGTGCTATAGCAAATCCATGACCCACCGCCCACCCCTTACCCCAAGGTCAAGGTCACAACTTAGCATGTTCATAAATTTAACGTTGGGGTAAATGTCTTATAACATCTGTTTCCTTTCATGGAACGCCTTGATATTTCATACATGCATTCCTCAGATGACCCTCTATCATGCTGTAGCAAATCCATGACCCACCACCGACCCCTTACCCCCAAGGTCACGGTCACAAACTTAGCACATTCATAAACTTAACGTTGGGGTAAATGTCTTATAACATCTGTTTCCTTTCATGGAACACCTTGATATTTCATACATGCATTCCTCAGATGACCCTCTATCATGCTGTAGCAAATCCACGACCCACCACCCAACCCAGGCCCGTAGCCAGACCTGTTTGAAGGGGGGTCGTTTCGAAGGCCCAATGGGCCTGAGGTATATAGGGGGGTCTAAAAAAGTGGACCTCGATGCTAAAAAAGTGTACCTCGAGGCTGGGCGGGGGGTCGACGACCGCTCCGACCCCCCCCCTGGCTACGGGCCTGCAACCCTTACCCCAAGGTCAAGGTCACAAACTTAGCATGTTCATAAACTTAACGTTGGGGTAAATGTTGTATAACTTCTGTTCATTTGCAGGAAACGCTTTGATATTTCATACATGCATTCATCTGATGATCCTCTATTGTGCTACAGCAAATCCATGACCCCCTCCCCTTTTCCCAAGATCAACATCATAAACTTAACGTTGGGGTAAATGTCTTTATAGCTCACTTGAGCGAAGCTCATGTGAGCTATTGTTACCGCAATGTGTCCGTCGTCGTCCGTCGCCGTCGTCCGTGAACATTTTCAAACGTCTTCTCCTTGGTAACCATTGGGTCTATAGTCACCAAACTTCATGGTCATGGTCCTTAGGTAGGGCGATTACAAAATTGTTAAAATGATGTCATTATGTAATCCAAGATGGCCACTGTCTAAAAATAGCACAAATTCTTCAAAAATCTTCTTCTCAAGAACCGCCAACCGAATTTCAACAAAACTTGGTAAGAATGATCGATGTACAATGCTCTTTCAAAGTTGTTAAAATGGTGACCCCAGGGTCAAAAGTGGGCCGAATATAGTCATGTTATATATCAAATCGAAGGTATCAATGAGGCGATCACTCTGGTGATTTTTTTGTCGAAATCGGATGGTTATGTCATCCAAGATGGCCGCCAAAGGTCAAAAGGTCGTTCTTTTATTAGAGATTTCAAAATTCTTCTTCACATGAACCGTTTGGCCCATGGTAGCCAAACTTAAAAGTTATGGTCCATGGGTGAAGCCTTTTCAGATTTGTTAAAATGGAGGTCATCGCTAATCCAAGATGGCCGCCGTCTAAAAATAGCATAAATTCTTAAAAAATCTTCTTCTCATGAACCCCTTGCTGGATTTAGACGAAACTTGGTAGGAATGATCGATGTACAATGCTCTTTCATAGTTGTTAAAATGGTGACCCCAGGTTCAAAAATGGGCCTGGCCCATTGGGTCAAATTTAATTTTTGACCGAATATGGTCATGTTATATATCAAATCGAAGGTATCAATGAGGCGATCACTCTGGTGACTTTTCTGTCGAAATCAGATGGTTATGTCATCCAAGATGACTGCCGAAAGGTCAAAAGGTTGTTCTTTTATTAGAGATTTCAAAATTCTTCTTCACATAAACCGCTTGGCCCATGGTAGCCAAACTTAAAAGTTATGGTCCATGGGTGAAGCCTTTTCAGATTTGTTAAAGGTACATGCCCATGCAGCAGGTTACACTGTACTACAACTTTTCATTTTCTGTCATGCCTTATATGAGCCATATGTCTACCCACTAACAAGTTATTTTTAATTACGGCGCGTGTTAATTGGTGTTAAATCACATTTTATATGCCGCGACCAGAAAGGGTATTTTCCGATCTCGTGCTATTTTTACCAATACGCGTCACGTGACACGGTCAATCATATCACATCTTTGACATGCGCAGTGAAGTATCGGAAGTTGAGAAGAAAAATCTCTATTCGAGTCCAAATCTAAATCTCCACGTAACTCTTTCCATTTGGTGATCTGGTCGCCAATAGTAACCACTCTCTCTCTCTGTACTGCCTGTCCCTCAGACTTTTCGCCTTTCTTTTGGCCGACGCTGTTTCATACAATTTCCGTCCTGGACGTTTCGACATGTTGATATTCTTGTTTACATATTGGGAAGCCTACTGGCGCGCGTAGTATACTGCGCATGCGCACCGCAAGCCGTGATGTGAAAGTCGTCGTCCCCGCACATTATCAAAATAGACTGTTACCGCCGCGCGTCGCTAACAGTAAATTGATAATTAATAAATGATTATATTTGTATAGCGGGCACTCGTAATTTTTAGAACTAGTGGAATAGTGACATAATTATACACTTATTTAATTCCTATAAAGAACATTTTGTTCCTACTGCGTGGGCATGTACCTTTAAAATGGAGGTCATCGCTAATCAAAAATGGGTGTGGCCCGTGGGGTCAAATTGGGGTCAACTTTTATTTTTGACCGAATATGCTCATGTCATATATCAAATTGAAGGTATCGATGAGGCGATTGCTATGGTGGAATATTTGTCGGAATCGGATGATTATGTCATCCATGATGGCTGCCAAAAGGTCCATTTATTCAAGATTTTGAACGTCTTTTTCTCAGGAACCACATGGCCGATGCTGGCCAAACTTTATAGGAAGTTAAGATCCTTGGGTGAAGCATTTTCAGATTTGGTAAAATGAGTCATCGCTTAATCCAAGATGACCGCCATCTAAAAATAGCACAATTTATTTAAAACACATATGAACTCAATGTCACATTCTCCTCTGGTGTTCATGGAGTCAGGTGAGCGAATTAGGGCCATCATGACCCTCTGGTTATAACTTCTGTTTCTTTACAGGGAACACTTGATAAACTTAGCACATTCATACATGCATTCCTCATGTGAATAGCTATCATGCTACATAGAAAATCACCAACTTAGTACGTTCATAAACTTAACGTTGGCTTAAATGTTGTATAACTTCTGTTTTCAGGGAGCGCATTGATATTTCATACATGTATTCATCTTAATATGCTATGTCATGCTATATAGCATATCCACGACCCACCTTCCACCACTGACCCCAATGTCAAGGTCCACCTCACATCCCTTAACCCAAGGTCAAGTTATATAATATTCATGCTTTTTATACAACTATGCCAAGTTTGAGTGAAGGCTGCCAACAGGCGAGCTTTGTTGTCTTCTGACAACTCTTGTTGTATACACTTACTTCTATATAGGGTACATAGTTTGTGTACACAACTCCTCTGAAACAGTTCCATCATTCGATCTGAAACTATACACACGTCTTCCACACATATTGTAGATGGGCACATTGGTGTATTTATGCCAAAATGGTTTTTTTTAACAAAAATACCACCTTTTTAACTAATTTTTTCTATTCAATTCTATATAAGTTCTACTATACACATCTCTACCTAAATTAGTATACCTGTTTATCACAACAAGAGGAAGAAATAATGTTATAGATTTTCAAATTCTCATTAATGTTTCTTGCCTTGGTGACAGCTTCACATTTCTGCATCTTCGCTGTCTGACCCATCTTCGATGGGCGTATTTTGTGACTTACGGCACACTTGTTGATATTTCATTCGGTCTTCTATTTTCATCCAATTAAGTTCCTCAAAAGGTTTGTCGGAGGGGTAGTCTATAGGGTTATCCAAAATAATTCTTGCTGCTTTCTTCTGTACTTTAAGAAGTTTAGAGAATGACTCGATGCCGCAACTTCCCCAAACAGATGCACAGTAGTCGATATGTGGTAATATGTATGAATTAAAGAATAGTATTCTGCTAGGTTTCGTTAGGTACTTTTTTATTCTGCACAAAAGATATAATAAGGAATTGCATTTTTAGCTCACCTGAGCGAAGCTCATGTGAGCTATTGTTACCGCAATGTGTCCCGTCGTCCGTCGTCCGTCGTCGTCCGTGAACATTTTCAAACGTCTCCTACTCGGTAACCATTGGGTCTATAGTCACCAAACTTCATGGTCATGGTCCTTAGGTAGGGGGATTACAAAATTGTTAAAATGACGTCATTACGTAATCCAAGCCGTCTAAAAATAGCACAAATTCTTCAAAAATCTTCTTCTCAAGAACCGCCATTCGGATTTCGACAAAACTTGGTAGGAATGATTGATGTACAATGCTCTTTCAAAGTTGTTAAAATGGTGACCCTGGGGTCAAAAATGGGCATAGCCTGTGGGGTCAAATTGGGGTCAAATCTTATTTTTGACCGAATATAGTCATGTCATATATCAAATTGAAGGTATCAATGAGGCGATCACTCTGTTGCATTTTTTGTCTAAATCAAATGGTTATGTCATCCAAGATGGCCGCCGAAAGGTCAAAAGGTCGTTCTTTTATTAGAGATTTCAAAATTCTTCTTCACATGAACCGCTTGGCCCATGGTAGTCAAACTTAAAAGTTATGGTCTATGGGTGAAGCCTTTTCAGATTTGTTAAAATGGAGGTCATCGCAAATCCAAGTTGGCCGCCGTATAAAAATAGCATAAATTCTTAAAAAATCTTCTTCTCATGAACCGCTAGCTGGATTTCGACGAAACTTGGTAGGAATGATCGATGTACAATGTTCTTTCAAAGTTGTGAAAATAGTGACCCTGGGGTCAAAAATGGGCGTGGCCCGTGGGGTCAAATTGGGGTCAAATTTCATTTTTGACCGAATATGGTCATGTTATATATCAAATCGAAGGTATCAATGAGGCGATCACTCTGGTACATTTTTTTGTCGAAATCGGATTGTTATGTCATCCAAGATGGCCGCCGAAATGTCAAAAGGTCGTTCTTTTATTAGAGATTTCAAAATTCTTTTTCACATGAACTGCTTGGCCCATGGTTGCCAAACTGAAAAGTTATGGTCCATGGGTGAAGCCTTTTCAGATTTGTTAAAATGGAGGTCATCGCTAATCCAAGATGGCCGCCGTCTTAAAATAGCATAAATTCTTAAAAAATCTTCTTCTCATGAACCGCTAGCCAGATTTCGACGAAACTTGGTAGGAATGATCGATGTAGAATGCTCTTTCAAAGTTCTGAAAATGGTGACCCTGGGGTCAAAAATGGGCGTGGCCCGTGGGGTCAAATTTTATTTTTGACCGAATATGCTCATGTCATATATAAAATTGAATGTATCGATGAGGCGATTGCTGTGGTGCAATTCGACTAAGACTTGGTAGAAATGATCGATTTACAATGCTCTTTCAAAGTTGTGAAAATGGTGACCCCGGGGTCAAAAATGGGTGTGGCCCGTGGGGTCAAATTGGGGTGCAAAATTTGTCGGAATCGGATGATTATAACATCCATGATGGCCACCAAAAAGTTCATTTATTCAAGATTTTTAATGTCTTTTTCTCAGGAACCACATGGCCGATGCTGGCCAAACTTTATATGAAGTTAAGATCCTTGGGTGAAGCATTTTCAGATTTGGTAAAATGAATCATCGCTTAATCCAAGATGACCGCCATCTAAAAATAGCACAATTAATGTCAATGTCACATTCTCCTCTGGTGTTCATGGAGTCGGGTGAGCGAATTAGGGCCATCATGGTCCTCTTGTTTGATGATGTTTTCTACCTGGGGTTGCCGTGATAATGCATGCACATTCATTCCTGTAAGGCTCTACTACCATGCTGAGCCAAATCCACGACCGTCCAACCCCCGCTGATCCCAAGGTCAAGGTCAAATACTTATTCTCTTTGCAAAACTTTACATCAGAGAAATATTGTTATAACTTCTGTTTCCTTCATCTAAAATGCTTAATATTTCACACATGCATTCCTGTAAGGTTCTACTACCATGCTGTGCCAAATCCACAACCATCCAACCCCCACTGATCCCAAGGTCAAGGTCAAATACTTGGTCTCTTCACAAAACTTAACATCATAGAAATCAGTTATAACTGCTATTTCCTTCATTGAAAATTCTTAATATTTCATTTGTGCATTCCTTTAAGGTTGTATTATCATGCTGTGACAAACCTACAACCGTCCAACCCCCGCTGACCCCAAGGTCAAGGTGACATACTTAGTCTCTTTACAAAACTTAACATCAAAGAAATATGTTATAACTTCTATTTCTTTCATCGAATATTCTTAATATTTCATGCATGCATTCCTCTAAGGCTCTACTATCATGCTGTGACAAATTCCCACTGATCTCGAGGTCAAGGTCACATACTTAGTCTCTTTACAAAACTTAACATGAGAGAAATTGGTTATAACTTCTATTTCCTTGCTCGGATCTGCTTCACATTTCACACACGCATTGCTCCAATGGACCTCTACCACCGTGTGACAAATTCACGTTCGTGCCCAGAGTCAAGGTCACAAGCCCACACACTTGGATTTTTTTTTACATATTTAGGGGTACCTGGGCCCACACGGTGGGTATTCCGTACTGACCAATCTAGTTGAAGTATGAACTAATCCATGTTAGCTCATTGGTACCAAATTTGTAGCGAGAAATTTTCTCAACAAGGATTGAATGATTTACAAGATCAAATGCCTTTGATAATTCTAGAAAAACAGTGCCCACAATATTTCCTTGGTCAATGGCTGTGATCCAGTCGTCTATTATTTTTAGCTCACCTGAGCGAAGCTCATGTAAGCTATTGTTACCGCAATGTGTCCGTCGTCCGTCGTCGTCCGTCATTGTCCGGTCGTCGTCCGTCGTCGTCCGTCTTCTCCTCGGTAACCATTGGGTCTATTGTCACCAAACTTCATGGTCATGGTCCTTAGGTAGGGGGATTACAAAATTGTTAAAATGACGTCATTACGTAATCCAAGATGGCCGCCATCTAAAAAATAGGACAAATTCTTAAAAAATCTCAAGAACCGCCAACCGGATTTCGACAAAACTTGGTAGGAATGATCGATGTACAATGCTCTTTCAAAGTTGTTAAAATGGTGACCCCGGGGTCAAAAATGGGCGTGTCCCGTGGGGTCAAATTGTGGTCAAATTTTATTTTTGACCGAATATGGTCATGTCATATATCAAATTGAAGGTATGAATGAGGCGATCACTCTGGTGCATTTTTTGTCGAAATCGGATGGTTATGTCATCCAAGATGGCCGCCGAAAGGTCAAAAGGTCGTTCTTTTATTAGAGATTTCAAAATTCTTCTTCACATGAACCGCTTGGACCATGGTAGCCAAACTTAAAAGTTATGGTCCATGGGTGAAGCCTTTTCAGATTTGTTAAAATGGAGGTCATCGCTAATCCAAGATGGCCGCCGCCTAAAAATAGCATAAATTCTTAAAAAATCTTCTTCTCATGAACTGCTGGTCGGATTTTGACGAAACTTGGTAAAAATGATTGATTTACAATGCTCTTTCAAAGTTGTGAAAATGGTGACCCCGGGGTCAAAAATGAGACATGGCCCGTTGGGTCAAATTGGGGTCAAATTTTATTTTTAACCAAATATGCTCATGCCATATATCAAATTGAAGGTATCGATGAGGCGATTGCTCTGGTGCAATATTTGTCGGAATCCGATGATTATGTCATCCATGATGGCCACCAAAAGATCCATTTATTCAAGATTATAAACGTCTTTTACTCAGGAACCACATGGCCGATGCTGGCCAAACTTCATAGGAAGTTAATATCCTTGGGTGAAGCATTTTCAGATTTGGTAAAATGAGAGTCATCGCTTAATCCAAAATGACCGCCATCTAAAAATAGCACAATGTTTTTAAAACACATGAACTCAATGTCACATTCTCCTCTGGTGTTCATGGAGTCAGGTGAGCGAATTAGGGCCATCATGGCCCTCTTGTTATTAAAGCTATTTGACATGAATGATTTTTTCTAAAACCTGACTGTCTTTCGTACAGTAAGTTATAGGTTTCTAGGAATCTTTGAATGGAGATAGTAACATGCTTTTCTTTTATTTTAGATAAAATGGGTAAAATTGATATAGGTCTATAATTGTTCTTGTCATGTTTGCTGTTTCTTTTGTGTATTGGGATAATTTTGGAAATATACCTGTATTTAAGCTCGGGTTGAATATTTTTGCTCATTTAGATAAATTTAGTTGTTTAATTTGTTTTAGTACAAATGATACTGTTATTTGAGGCATATTAAACTCAATAGTGTGTGGTAATTTTCATGTATGTGGTTGTCAAGCAGGTCATTGTATGGATTGAACGAAGTAGGATCTGTGTCATAGTTCTGAAATACTGATATAAAAAAATCATTAAATGCATTAGCAGTATTGCTAGGGTCAGTAATTAAATTTAAATTGTCGTCTGCTATAAACTGGGTTTGATTTTTCTTCCCCTTCCCAGAAAGATCATTGAGATTTGTCCAGAGCTGTTTAGGATTTCCTTTATTGTCATTTATTGTTTTAGTGTAAAATGTCTGTTTGGCCAATTCTATTAATTCCTTTGTTTTATTACTCCACATTTTATAGTTTACTGTATCTTTTACTTTATGAAAGTGATCTCTTTTCCTGCTTGCCTGCAGTATGTTAGATGTAAACCAGTCCGGTTGATGAATTCTTTTTACACATTTTTAGCTCGACTATTCGAAGAATAGTTAGAGCTTATGTAGTCACCCCGGTGTCGGCGTCACCGTCACGCCTTGGTTAAGGTTTTTAGTCAAGCTTGTATATGGAATACTCCTGGCCCTACACCCACCATACTTGGACAACTTCATCTCCTAGTGATGTACATCAATAACCCCTGATATATATTTGACCTTGACCTACATTTCCTCTTGAATTACTTAGTTAATTCCCCTTGGTTAAGGTTTTTAGTCAACCTTGGTTAAGGTTTTTAGTCAAGCTTGTAGATGGAATACTATTGTGCATACAGACACCATACTTGGACAACCTTTTCTCACAGGGATGTACATCAATAACCCCTGATCTATATTTGACCTTCACCTACATTTCCTCTTGAATTACTTAGTTAATTCTCCTTGGTTACGGTTTTTAATCCAGCTTGTAGATGGAATACTCCTGGCCCTACACCAACCATACTTGGACAACTTCATCTCCTAGTGATGTACATCAACAACCCCTGACCTATATTTGACCTTGACCTACATTTAACCTTGAATTACTTAGTTAATTCCTCTTGGTTAAGGTTTTTAGTCAACCTTGGTTAAGGTTTTTAGTCAAGCTTGTAGATGGAATACTATTGTGCATACAGACACCATACTTGGATAACTTTCTCATAGGGATGTACATCAATAACCCCTGACCTATATTTTACCTTCACCTACATTTAACCTTGAATTACTTACTTATTTCCCCTTGGTTAAGGTTTGTACTCAAACTTGGTTAATGTTTATAGTCAAGCTTGTATATTATGGAATACTCCTGGGCCTACAGCAACCATACTTGGAAAAACTTCATCTCCTAGTGATGTACATCAATAATCCCTGACCTATATTTGACCTTGACCTACTTTTATCCTTGGATTACTTAGTTATTTCCCCTTGGTTAAGGTTTTTAGTCAAGCTTGTATATGGAATACTCCTGGGCCTACAGCAACCATACTTGGAAAACTTCATCTCCTAGTGATGCACATCAATAACCCCTGACCTATATCTGACATTGACCTACATTTAACCTTGAATTACTTACTTAATTTCCCTTGGTTAAGGTTTTTATGCAGGCCACGGCCACCTTGTTTGTCAAGCTATGTGTGCATCGACAACCCTCGTAGTCGAGCTATGCTGTTCTCGTACAGCTCTTGTTTACGTTGAGGTGCATATTTGTTCAGAACTGAGACGTATAAATCCATGAATAGTTTTAGTGAGTCATTAGGGTCATTAAATATATCCACTAATTGCCAGGGTTGATTTTGAATATCCAGTAAAAAATATTTCTTGAAAATGTTTAACTGACCTGTAAGTTATCACCTTGTGCACTGGGCCTTTTACAATATTGTTAGTAATGTACATATTATGGGGTAATGATCACTTATTGCCAGATTCGGTACAGATGTATGAATAACATTATTAGACTGATTTGTATATATATGATCGATTAATGTTTCAGAGTTTTCATTTACTCTAGTGGGTACTGTAATGAGTTGCTCCAAATTATTTGAATGTGTGATAGCACTTCCATCTCATTGAACCAGTTATTGTTAACAGATGGTGGCCTATACACATACACTATCATGTTTTTGCTTGCTGAATTTTAACTCAAGTAACATACCTTCAAGTGTACCAGATTCCAGGTCATGCCTCCTGACCGCTGGTATATTCTGGCTGATATATACAACTAAGCCACCTCCTAAACCATGTCTGTCTTTCCTGTGAATATTGTAATTGTCTATCAACAGTTCACTATCACTAGTTTCGTTATTTAAGAACGTTTCACAAACTCAAAATATGTCCAGCTGTTTGTTTGTTTTTTTTTTTGTTTTTTTTTGTTTTTTTTTAAATATTTATTTTCCCCGTAATAGGTTTGTGGTGGGTCGGGGCCATCCCCCACAAACCGTACATAATATACATGTCATAGTCGGATACAAATACAAAACATGCAATTACAGATATTCACCCTCTTTTGCTCTTGCAGTACTGGGTAGAAATCACTGTTCTATTAAGACTTCATGGTTGACTGGTACATGAGAATCGTCATTAATGAGATACCTAAATTTTCAATAAAAAGTTGCACGTGTTATTAAAAAAAAGACAGTAATACTTATAATAAACCCGCATATGACAATGTCACTCTCCAGCGCTGCAAGAGCCAAAGTTTGATTTAGCATATGTAATACATGTAATTGATTATTTGTTATCATTCATATTACCCATGATCCAACTGAACCAGCCCCACTCTGTAAAAAGTGAAGTTCAATCCTGCTGTGCATCTACATGTTTAAATCGTGTATTAACCCTTTCAACACTACAGCCATTTATATAGGTGTTTTTAAACAGTGTAGATCCAGACGAGCCGGCTCATCAGGATCTGCACTCTTTGCAAGTAGTTTTCATATTTGTTAAAAAAAAAAAATAAAAATTATAAATAGATTATTTGAAAAGTATTTTGTGTTGAATGGAATTGACCGAAAATTAACATATTATATAATCCATTCCAGTTATTTAGGGCTGAAAGGGTTAAATGTTACAGTTGTTGGTAACATTATGTATTGACAAACCAATGTACAATCTGTTCCGATCCCCACACTGATTATAAAACAAAACGCGGCTGGTTCCGTCAGATCATGGTCTTTGCTTGAACCTGTATTACTCTATGTATATTATATTCTTCTACTAGATTCATATTTATAATGTCTTTATTTCCCAAACCTATAATATGAGGTGGAATGGGAAGTGGGGAGGGGGTGGGGAAGGGATTAAAACAAAGAAAGGAAGAAAAAAAAAAACGCACAAAAGCAGAGATTTATTATAGCACCCGCAACTAGCTCAGCTGAAGATGAAATCTTATTTTGGTGTTTTTGTTACATAAATTAAAATTTTGAAATGATGAAGTCTTCCCAAATTTTTGTAAAGTTTTCAAGTTTGTTGGCCATTATTGCTGCCTTCCTGGATGTTTCATACAATAGTTGAATTTGATGCTTCAGTATGCTGAGACTTGGTACTATTTTTGAACTTTTCCGAAACCAAGGCAATAATAGAGATAGTATTTAGTTTCTAATAGTATTAATTGTTTGAAGATACTTATTGTTTTTTCGTAAATCCCAAAGATGAATGATTTTTCGTTAATTGTAATAGTTATATTTTTGGTCGCTAACCATTCTTGAAGTTCCCTAAATATGTTTTGTGTAACCTTACAATCCCAAAACAAATGTTTTATTGTTTCCGAGAAATTATTACAGAATGTACATAATGGACTACTGACAATTTTAATCTTATTTAGGAAATCATTTGTGGCCAGAATATTGTGGTTTATTCGGTACTGGAACCATTTTCGAGTTGTGTCTTTTGTTATGGTATGCGGCCATAAATATATTTTCTTCCATGTTTCATTGTTAAAATTATAGGTGGAGTTCCATTTAATTTTACCAGCTGGAGTTTCAGAATTGGAGTTTAATGCGAGGTACATGTCTTTTGTCCCGGTTTTGTTTTTTAGGTATATTTTTAGTTTGTATGGAGTAAATGGCATTTGTAACTTTTTTTCGATATTGATAAGTTTCAAACTTTTACCCCAATCTTTTATTGCTTTGACAAGGCCATAATATTGAAGAAAGTTTATATTTATGTTGAAATTGTTTTTAAGTTCATTTTGAGAGGCAAAAGTTCCATCAATTTTGATAATGTCATTTATAAAACATATTCCCTTATCAAACAATGCCTTATTGAAGAAGGTTGCCCCACATTTTATGTCCTTATTAAAAAATAATGGGCTAGAAAGAAATGCATCCATGTTTATCGGCTTAAGCTTATTTTGTAATTTTAGATGAGCTTTTAAAACATCCCGCCAAAAAAGGTTTGAAATTGTTCCTATTTTTTGTTCGATGTACATATCTCCCAATTTAAAAATATTGTCTGTATCAATTTCTGTATTTAAAATGTTTATAAATTTGTATTTGTTGCACACTATTCTTCTTACCCATGTTGTTTTTAAAGACGATATATAGTCCTCAATATTTGGCATTTTTAGTCCGCCATCCTCGTATTGTTTGCATGTGATAGTGCCTTTTACTCGTGATTTACCTTGCCATAAAAATTCATACATAATGCTGCTGATATCTTTAACACATGTTTGACTGGGGTTAGGTAGGGATATAAACAGGTGATTTAAAGATGGGAGAAGAAGAGACTTTATGGTTCAGTGTTTGTGTTGTCTACATGCCTGTGACTGTCAGGGTTCAAAGTTTGTGTTGTCTACATGCCTGTGACTGTCGGGGGTTCAGTGTTTGTGTCGTCTACATGCCTGTGACTGTCACGGTTCAGTGTTTGTGTTGTCTACATGCCTGTGACTGTCAGGGTTCAAAGTTTGTGTTGTCTACATGCCTGTGACTGTCACGGTTCAGTGTTTGTGTTGTCTACATGCCTGTGACTGTCAGGTTTCAAAGTTTGTGTTGTCTACATGCCTGTGACTGTCGGGGGGTTCAGTGTTTGTGTTGTCTACATGCCTGTGACTGTCAGGGTTCAAAGTTTGTGTTGTCTACATGCCTGTGACTGTCGGGGGTTCAGTGTTTGTGTTGTCTACATGCCTGTGACTGTCAGGGTTCAAAGTTTGTGTTGTCTACATGCCTGTGACTGTCGGGGGTTCAGTGTTTGTGTTGTCTACATGCCTGTGACTGTCGGGGGTTCAGTGTTTGTGTCGTCTACATGCCTGTGACTGTCACGGTTCAGTGTTTGTGTTGTCTACATGCCTGTGACTGTCAGGGTTCAAAGTTTGTGTTGTCTACATGCCTGTGACTGTCACGGTTCAGTGTTTGTGTTGTCTACATGCCTGTGACTGTCAGGTTTCAAAGTTTGTGTTGTCTACATGCCTGTGACTGTCGGGGGGTTCAGTGTTTGTGTTGTCTACATGCCTGTGACTGTCAGGGTTCAAAGTTTGTGTTGTCTACATGCCTGTGACTGTCGGGGGTTCAGTGTTTGTGTTGTCTACATGCCTGTGACTGTCAGGGTTCAAAGTTTGTGTTGTCTACATGCCTGTGACTGTCGGGGGTTCAGTGTTTGTGTTGTCTACATGCCTGTGACTGTCGGGGGGTTCAGCGTTTGTGTTGTCTACATGCCTGTGACTGTCACGGTTCAATGTTTGTGTTGTCTACATGCCTGTGACTGTCGGTGTTCAGTGTTTGTGTTGTCTACATGCCTGTGACTGTCACGGTTCAGTGTTTGTGTTGTCTACATGCCTGTGACTGTCAGGGTTCAAAGTTTGTGTTGTCTACATGCCTGTGACTGTCGGGGGGGGGGGGGGGTTCAGTGTTTGTGTTGTCTACATGCCTGTGACTGTCAGGGTTCAAAGTTTGTGTTGTCTACATGCCTGCGACTGTCGGGGGTTCAGTGTTTGTGTTGTCTACATGCCTGTGACTGTCAGGGTTCAAAGTTTGTGTTGTCTACATGCCTGTCACTGTCGGGGGGTTCAGTGTTTGTGTTGTCTACATGCCTGTGACTGTCACGGTTCAGTGTTTGTGTTGTCTACATACCTGTGACTGTCAGGGTTCAAAGTTTGTGTTGTCTACATGCCTGTGACTGTTGGGGGTTCAGTGTTTGTGTTGTCTACATGCCTGTGACTGTCAAGGTTCAAAGTTTGTGTTTTCTACATGCCTGTGACTGTCACGGTTCAGTGTTTTTGTTGTCTACATGCCTGTGACTGTCGGGGTTCAGTGTTTGTGTTGTCGACATGCCTGTGACCGTTTTTAGTGTGCAACGATATACCGGTATACCGGTATATTGCGATATGTCATCCTGACGATACGTATCGCGGTACGGTTTTCGCGTATTGCGATATTTACACCATATTCTCGGTCGCCATCTTGTGTTAAAATAATTGTGTAAAATTATTCAAAACATAATTTTTAATATGACAGAAGTCAATATTTGTAATAAACATGCCACAATTAGATGACTAATACATGTAGTGAGTAATCTCAGACGTCCAACATATCTGGAAGTTTTACAGCAAATTCCGTGTGTAAAGTTTGTAAACCGTACTGTTACCTGGGTTCATTTCCCACCCAGTGACCTAAATCTCGCTAATTGCAGGTCTGTCGAACTGTTTACAATACCATTTGTTTTACGACACCCGATTGTTTGACCAAATTTTCATCACATCATTATGCAAAACTAAAATCATGCCTACCCGCTGTGACAATAAGTCACGGGTCGATAGTTTCAATAATCCCCTAGCCAAACATTGCTTCTGGCTACTATAATTGTCAGTTCAAAACACGTGTTATTCTCGTGTTGAAGTTATTTATACAGTACAGCCAATCGCTGGTAAGTAAAGGCAGCCCTTAGTGGCATGATTGACAGGTTACTGTTGCGAAAGACGTCGGCAATAGATCTATCAGCGATTGTTCATGAACGAGGTAGAGTTAACTCCCTCCGAATACTCTCAACCAGACAAACAAACACATGCAAACACGTGTTTTAACGGGCGCCGGATGCGAGTCGGGTCGGGCTAGTAAAAATGTTAAGTTGGGTCGCCCAGTGGCGAACAAATTTCGTAGTTGTCTACACACATTTTTGTCAGCTTATGACGCTTTGTGGGATACCATTTCCGAAATACAAATCGCATCCAATCGTTAACTACGATTGTGGGTATACCCACTGAAAGCTGAACCGAGTCGTGGCCTACACAGCAGATGCTTCTGCCCATGATTGCAACTTTCTTTTTCGCCGAAAAGTGTGAATTAAATACAAAATCGATATATTCTAATGCAATCCTTTTATGCTGAAAACAAGTATTGTTTATTACATTACTAACTGTTTATTTCAACCAAATATGACTAAGTCTACTGTCAGAAAACATGAAAAGTCTGTAAATATCACAGACAATTTCGGCGATTTCGTACGTAGTTTCGTCCTTTTGCAACTTTTTCCAAACGATGTTAACGTAACCCGATTTTTATGATAATTCAGTTTGGTATTAAGTAAATATACAGAATTTATGCACATCCAAGTTCATAAACGATATTTATGTACACAGTTAAAGGGGTTCAAATGGGTGGTAACAACATATACTTTTGAGATGAAATAAAGATTTATTTTTCTTCAAATTCTACAATCTATTTTCAAATTCTACAATCTACTACATTTGATCAGCATGTTGGTGCCTCCACCCCTCTAATAGATATGCATGATTTTGAAAACATAGAGTTAATGTATACAGTTACGCGATAATTATAAGTAACAGAAAAAATCAGGGAAAATATGATTTTGATCACTTCTCCCTAATTTCCTCTCGTCCAGAAATAATCATTAATGTCAACCGTTTCTGGGCAAAGTCCTGAACCACACAGTGTTTTGATGTGTTCTAATGACAATAATAAACAATACAGATTGTTCTTTATCTCCTGTTTGTTTTTATTATTATTTGTTCATACATGGTATAATATCGCAATACGTATTGCAATATGGGTTTGTTGTATCGCAATATATCGCAATACGGGTTTGACCGTATCGTTGCACCTCTAACCGTTGTGGTTTGGTGTTTATGTTTCAGCATTACAGAAGCGTCCGGATGAGATAAACCTGCGTGCGGCAGACATGTGGAGCTTTGCTATCCTCATATCGGAACTCGAGACCCGCGAAGTGCCTTTCGCAGACCTCTCCCCCATGGAGATTGGAATGAAGGTGATACAGTAGTGGTTCAAACGCACATTTCTTGTAAACCTATTAGCCAATCAATTCCAAAAACAAGTCTGAAAACAGTTCAAACTGTTTTTACAGTGCCTGCTGTAGCAGAATGTGCGACTATAGTCACGGCTTTTTCCGTCGTCGTCGTTCTCGTCAACAATGTAAAAAGTTTGTACAAGTTTCTTCATCATGATATATAACTTTAATATTTCTTTACGGATTGCTTCAATATTTGGACACCGTATTCATGTGAGCATATGGAACACACTCATGCCACCATTAACATGACCATGAACTTTTTTACCTTCACATTTTTAGCTCACCTGAGCGAAGCTCATGTGAGCTATTGTTACCGCAATGTGTCCGTCGTCCGTCGTCGTCCGTGAACATTTTCAAACGTCTTCTCCTCGGTAGCCATTGGGTCTATAGTCACCAAACTTCATGGTCATGGTCCTTAGGTAGGGGGATTACAAAATTGTTAAAATGACGTCATTACGTAATCCAAGATGGCCGCCGTCTAAAAATAGCACAAATTCTTAAAAAATCTTCTTCTCAAGAACCGCCAACCGGATTTCGACAAAACTTGGTAGGAATGATCGATGTACATTGCTCTTTCAAAGTTGTTAAAATGGTGACCCTGGGGTCAAAAATGGGCGTGGCCCGTGGGGTCAAATTGGGGTCAAATTTTATTTTTGACTGAATATGGTAATTTCATATATCAAATTGAAGGTATCAATGAGGCGATCACTCTGGTGCATTTTTTTTCGAAATCGGATTGTTATGTCATCCAAGATGGCCGCCGAAAGGTCAAAAGGTCGTTCTTTTATTAGAGATTTCAAAATTCTTCTTCACATGAACCGCTTGGCCCATGGTAGCCAAACTTAAAAGTTATGGTCCATGGGTGAAGCCTTTTCAGATTTGTTAAAATGGAGGTCATCGCTAATCCAAGATGGCCGCCGTCTAAAAATATCATACATTCTTAAAAAATCTTCTTCTCATGAACCGCTAGCCGATTTCGACGAAACTTGGTAGGAATGATCGATGTACATTGCTCTTTGAAAGTTGTTAAAATGGTGACCCCGGGGTCAAAAATGGGCGTGGCCTGTGGGGTCAAATTGGGGTCAAATTTTTTATTTTTGACTGAATATGGTCATGTCATATATCAAATTGAAGGTATCAATGAGGCGATCACTCTGGTGCAATATTTGTCGGAATCGGATGATTATGTCTACCATGATGGCCACCAAAAGGTCCATTTATTCAAGATTTTTAACAACTTTTTCTCAGGAACCACATGGCCGATGCTGGGTGAAACATTTTCAGATTTTGTAAAATGAGAGTCATCGCTTAATCCAAGATGACCGCCATCTAAAAATAGCAAATTTTTTTTAAAACACATGAACTCAATGTCACATTCTCCTCTGGTGTTCATGGAGTCAGGTGAGCGAATTAGGGCCATCATGGCCCTCTTGTTTAGGAAATTCTTAGCCATTTTTTACGTCAAAAAGTTTGTACAAGTTTCTTCATCATCATTGAACTAATATTACTTGATGGATTGATACATGAAAGCATTTGGAACACACTCGTGCCGCCATTAACATGAATTTGACCTTCACATTTCTTCAGAAGCACTTAGCCATTTTTATGTCAAAAAGTTTGTACCAGTTTCTTCATCATCATCATCATATGCCTTTAATATTACTTGATACATGTGAGCATTTGGAACACACTTGTGCCCCCATTAACATGACCTTGACCTTTTTTACCTTTCTTCATCATCACAAACACGGAGGTGCACGTTTTTGGTATGTGTGCAGAAAAATGTTTATTTGGGCATCATAAGTTTCTTATTATTTCACCGATTTTGATGAAATAAAGCGCACGGAACCCTGCAAAAGTGTGTAATATCCTCGACTGCTGGCCGTTTCCTGATCTTTCCACCCAGTTTCCCAACCACTTCAACAAAGTTTGAAAACAACACAAATAATGGCATGGTAAAGTTGACATCACTCATGAAAATCATACTATTTCAACTGATTTATGCTTCTTATGTAGTAGTAGACGCACATGTTATAACGGAATAGGTGTGTATATAATAGAAATGGATAATCACAGTAAAAATTTGCCGAAAATGTAATGTGTAATAACGAGGAAGGTGAAATTGCCATATGATCAGTCCGAGGTCTCCGCAAGCACTGGTGGCCGATGATTTCGCTGACTACTCACTCGGTTGCCGCCGGCTACAATTTCTACAGGCAGATGTTTTTACTCTCCATTTTTAGCTCACCTGAGCGAAGCTCATGTGAGCTATTGTTACCGCAATGTGTCCTTCGTCCATCGTCGTCCGTCGTCCGTGAACATTTTCAAACGTCTTCTCCTCGGTAACCATTGGGCCTATAGTCACCAAACTTCATGGTCATGGTCCTTAGGTAGGGGGATTACAAAATTGTTAAAATGACGTCATTACGTAATCCAAGATGGCCGCCGTCTAAAAATAGCACAAATTCTTCAAAAATCTTCTTCTCAAGAACCGCCAACCGGATTTCAACAAAACTTGGTAGGAATGATCGATGTACAATGCTCTTTCAAAGTTGTTAAAATGGTGACCCCGGGGTCAAAAATGGGCGTGGCCCGTGGGGTCAAATTGTGGTCAAATTTTATTTTTGACCGAATATGGTCATGTTTATATCAAATCAAAGGTATCAAAGAGGCGATCGCTCAAAAGGTCGTTCTTTTATTGGAGATTTCAAAATTCTTCTTCGCATGAACTGCATGGCCCATGGTAGCCAAACTTAAAAGTTATGGTCCATGGGTGAAGCCTTTTCAGATTTGTTCAAAAGGAGATCATCGCTAATCCAAGATGGCCGCCGTCTAAAAATAGCATAAATTCTTAAAAAATCTTCTTCTCATGAACCGCTTGCCGGATTTCGACGAAACTTGCTAGGAATGATCGATGTACAATGCTCTTTCAAAGTTGTTAAAATGGTGACCCCGGGGTCAAAAATGGGCGTGGCCCGTGAGGTCAAATTGGGGTCAAATTTTATTTTTGACCGAATATGGTCATGTTTATATCAAATCAAAGGTATCAAAGAGGCGATCGCTCTGGTGCATTTTTTGTCGAAATTGGATGGTTATGTCATCCAAGATGGCCGCCGAAAGGTCAAAAGGTCGTTCTTTTATTGGAGATTTCAAAATTCACACGAACCGCTTGACCCATGGTGGCCAAACTTCACAGTTATAGTCCATGGGTGAAGCCTTTTCAGATTTGTTAAAACGGAGGTCGTGTTTAATCCAAGATGGCCGCCGTCTAAAAATAGCACAAATTCTTAAAAAATCTTCTTCTCATAAACCGCCAGCCGGATTTCGACGAAACTTGGTAGGAATGATCAATGCACAATGCTCTTTAAAATTTGTTAAAATGGTGACCCTAGGGTTAAAAATGGGCGTGGCCCGTGGGGTCAAATTTTATTTTTGACCCGAATATGGTCATGTCTATATCAAATCGAAGGTATCAAAGAGGCGATCACTCTGGTACATTTTTTGTCGAAATTGGATGGCCATGTCACCCAAGATGGGCGCCGAAAGGTCAATGGGCGTTCTTTTATTAGATTTCAAAATTCTTCTTCACACGAACCGCTTGGCCCATGGTGGCCAAACTTCACAGTTATGGTCCATGGGTGAAGCCTTTTCAGATTTGTTAAAACGGAGGTCGTGTCTAATCCAAGATGGCCGCCGTCTAAAAATAGCACAAATTCTTAAAAAATCTTCTCATGAACTGCCAGCCGGATCGATGTAGAATGCTCTTTCAAAGGTGTCAAAAATGGGCGTGGCCCGTGGGGTCAAATTTTATTTTTGACCGAATATGCTCGTGTCATATATCAAATTGAAGGTATCGATGAGGCGATTGCTCTGGTGTAATATTTCTTGGAATCGGATGATTATGTCATCCATGATGGCCGCCAAAAAGTCCATTTATTCGAGATTTTTAACGTTTTTTCTCGGGAACCACATGGCCGTTACTGGCCAAACTTCATAGTAAGTTAAGATCCTTGGGTGAAGAATTTTTAAATTTGGTAAATTGAGTCATCGCTTAATCCAAGATGGCCGCCATCTAAAAATAGCACAATTGTTTTTAAGCGCATATGAACTCAATGTCACATTCTCCTCTGGTGTTCATGGAGTCAGGTGAGCGAATTAGGGCCATGTTTATAAAACATAGATCAAGCCCTGTATAAAATCGGTCTGGCGTATCGCACTTTCGATATTACCTGTTAATCCACCGTCATTGTATTTTCTATTATACTGACTTGGCCAATACGTCGGTGAAAATATGTTACCGCTTCTAAACCAGTGTGTACATGTCTCCTTTATTTCAAATAATCTCTTTTTATTTCATGATTCTGCTACGTTTTCTTTATTTCCTACTTTTTTGTGGACAAATCTGCTTTGGAAAAAAAGGAGACTGTCTGCAGGAGATTTTCTGCATTTGTATTGGGTTACTTCCTCACAATTGAGTGTGTAATGGGTAAAAGTGACTTTTACATTTTCAAATTGAGCTCCTTCTTCAATAAAACACTGGTTTATAAGGGTGTATGGTCTATTTTCCCATTCTCCTTCTAGATGGTGTAACTCCACCAGTCCTTAGGTTTTAAAAAAAGGGCGGAATCATGATAACAGCCTTTAAGATTATCATCCTTGCCCATGTCAGCTATGTCTTTAGCCTTGTGCAGGATTATTACAGGTAGGGGGCAAGTATCCAATGAGATCAGAGCACCGACTGGGGCCTAAGACGTCACACAGAGCATTGGCTTTTTATGGCCCTGCCACCGAATGGTGAGGGGGGCATATAGTGTTACCAGCGTCCGTACATACGTCTGTCCATCACGAAACCTTAACGCTTGGGTAAATGGCTTATAATTTCTGTTCCCTTGTTTTCAAATGTGTCTCGTTTTCTTTGGCTGCCAGTGGGGGTATTTGTGTGCCGACAGGCCACATTTCTAGTTAGAATATTGGTTGCTATGGTTACCATAATAGTTTAATTTCTGAGATTTACATATAAATATAATCCCGAGTGAAATATACGTGTATCCTGTTAATACAATCATATTACGGTACCACACGTTTATTGACAGTAATCATTGCAACAACAGTTTTTTTTCCACTGAGAATTTACTGTTACCATGGAAATGTCCAAAATTACGGCATTCGGCCTCGGTTTACGCAATTTTAACACGCAGATTCGGTTTCTACGATGAATTTCACATAAAGATAGATACATTTCATAAAGTTCTACTCTGGTTAGGGGTAACTCGAAAAATAAGCGTCGTACAGAAGCCTGTCCAATAGGGTAAACCGGAAAGACCCACTGGACCAGTGGCAGTCAAGCACAGTCGCTCAAATTGGTTGTTACCGGTATGTTGTTATGTTTAGAGATTGGGTTATGATTGGGTTGGGCTACCGCACCCCACCTAATACATTATTAAGTTATTGTGTGCATGGATGGGGTGATGCGGTCCACTAATTCAATGGAATTGGGCTAAGTGATTGTGTGGGTCAGTGGGGTGAGGTAGTTAGCTGGTTGAGTGGAGTTGTGCCGGGCTCCACGGATGCTGCTTGTCTTACTAATTGGTAGCCAATCGTCTCCTTTTGAGGCTTTTTTTTTTAGCTTTACTACAGGGACTCGGGAGCTACTGGGGAACTGGAGGTTTCCTCCACCAGGAGTAATTGCTATTTATATCGAAATTGACCATCTGCTTACTCCAATATAGACAAAAATCAAACGATTTAATGTTTATTAGTCTATTTTCGGCCAATATCTGACGGTGTGGTATGTGACTCAAAACTAAACTAAAATTAAATAAATACTAGTAAAAAACAAATATATATATAAAACCCAATTAGCAACACAATATCAGCAATCACGGTTATCATGATAGGTTAATATAGTATTCTGATGCAGCACACTAATATAGGATGAGCGTGGCACGTCAAATACCATACCGTCAGAAATCACTTTCTTCTTCTCTTCTCTTCTCGATGGTGATGGTGATTATTAATAGGTAGGATTAGGACCGAATGTAACTATAAGTTAATTATGTAGAGCACACTCGCTAGACATTAGTGACTCAGCTAGTACATTCGCCACTTAATTTCATTTGACCAGTCTGTAGTATGTCACTCAAAACGCACCATACACGTAAAACTAGTCTGGGTTCCCCTCAATCATCTCTAATCGATACCCAGCCATACTATATCACACACCGATAAGCTGATGGGTGCTATAGGAGGCCTCAAATTAAAGGTTACCATACCTGCATAGATTCTCCTATATTTGGCGCACATATTTGGACCCTGAATAAATGCAACATTTATCAAAATTCGGAAATATAAATCAGATCGATGACCATAGGCCTGTTTCTTTACTGGGCTATATATCCAGGGTATGGAAGCCAATTCCCACCCTTAAATATATGCCGAATCAAATTGAATAAGCTGCGAACATGAAACTTACAACATTGGCAACCAGTGACGATATTTACAGTAGTTTTCAGATCTGGGATGAGACAATGGGGCCTATTGTCACGGACGTAACATAGCTAGGAACACTCCATCGGATTTTTAGCTCACCTGAGCGAAGCTCATGTGAGCTATTGTTACCACAATGTGTCCGTCCGTCGTCAGTGAACATTTTCGAACGTCTTCTCCTCGGTAACCATTGGGCCTATAGTCACCAAACTTCATGGTCATGGTCCTTACGTAGGGAGATTACAAAATTCTTAAAATGACATCCAAGATGGCCGCCGTCTAAAAATAGCACAAATTCTTGAAAAATCTTCTCGAGAACCGCTAACCGGATTTCGACAAAACTTGGTAGGAATGATCGATGTACAATGTTCTTTCAAAGTTGTTAAAATGGTGACCCCGGGTCAAAAATGGGCGTGGCCCGTGGGGTCAAATTTTATTTTTGACCAAGTATGGTCATGTCATATATCAAATTGAAGGTATCAACGAGGCGCATTTTTTGTCGGAATCGGATGGTTGTGTCATCCAAGATGGCCGCCGAAAGGTCAAAAGGTCGTTCTTTTATTAGAGATTTCAAAATTCTTCTTCACATGAACCGCTTGGCCCATGGTAGTCAAACTTATGGTCCATGGGTGAAGCCTTTTCAGATTTGTTAAACTGGAGGTCATCGCTAATCCAAGATGGCCGCCGTCGAAAAATAGCATAAATTTTTAAAAAATCTTCTCATGAACCGCTGGCCGGATTTCGACGAAACTTTGTAGGAATGATCGATGTACAATGCTCTTTCAAAGTTGTTAAAATGATGACCCCGGGGTCATAAATGGGCGTGGACCGTGGGGTCAAATTGGGGTCAAATTTTATTTTTGACCGAATATGGTCATGTCTATATCAAATCGAAGGTATCAAAGAGGCGATCGCTCTGGTACATTTTTTGTCGAAATTGGATGGTCATGTCATCCAAGATTGTCCGCCGAAAGGTCAAAAGGTCGTTCTTTTAATAAAGATTTCAAATGTCTTGTTCTCGTGAACAAAAATGGGCGGGGCAGGAGGGGTCAAGTGGGGGTCAAATTTCAGATTTGACCGAATATGGTCATGTCATATATCAATTCGAATGTATGGACGAAACGATCATTTAGGAGCATTTTTTGTCGAAATCAGATGATTACATCATCCAAGATGGCCGCCGAAAGGCCAAAAGGTCGTTCTTTTATTCGAGATTTCAAACGTCTTCTTCATACAAACCGCTTGGCCATTGGTAGCAAACTTCGTAGTTATGGTCCATTGGTAAAGCCTTTTCAGTTTTGTTAAAGTGGCGGTCATCGTTAATCCAAGATGGTGGCCGTGTAAAAATAGCACAAAATTTAAAAAAATCTTCTTCTCACGTTCCACAAGACCGATTTCTACTAAACTTGGCAGAAATGATCGATGTACAATGCTTTTTCAAATTTGTTAAAATCATGACCCCTGGGTCAAAAATTGGGTCAAATTTCATTTTTGACGGAATATGGTCTTATAATATATCAAATAATATGAGGCGATCGCTGTGGTGCTGTTTTCATCAAATCGGATGATTACATCATCCAAGATGGCCACCGAAAGGTCAAAAGGTCGTTCTTTTATTAGAGATTTCAAATGTCTTCTTTATACAAAACGCTTGGCCATTGGTGGCCAAACTTCGCAGTTATGGTTCATTGGTAAAGCCTTTTCAGTTTTGTTAAAATGGCGGTCGTCGTTAATTTTTTATTTTTTTTGAGCAGCGGTATTACTTATGTTATATTTGATTCCAGTACCCTGTCGCCTTAATGTATTTTAGTACAGCTAAGTGTATTTCCGTTTCACTTAATAAATCTGTTATAATTACGGTGTTTTTGTAGTCATTTAGTGTAAGATTGTATATAAGGGCCTTTTGCAATAAACTCTGATGTAAATATACTTAGAGTTGATGCCAACTTATATTGTTCTATATGACCTAGCTGAGGTACCACAAAGGCAGCTGATGCTATTGCTAGTTCCGAGTTTTTGCTACCGTCCGTGTATATCTGTAGCGTATCTTTCCAATGGTGGTGAATGTAATCTGAGGGCTGGATCCCTGTTCTTATCTATTATTATTTCTGTAAGGTCAGATCTTGCTGTGATTTCAAATGGGTAGTATGGTATGTGTGTGAAGAACGGTTGTATTTTACAGTCATTTAGTCCATATTCTTCTTTTAGGCTTATTGTGTTAATTGCTTAACATGTTTTTATTTTATTATTGTTAAATTGATACTTGTTCGCATTAGGTTGATGACTAGGATTTTTGTTAGATTTTTTATTCAGTTTACTAGGACCTCGTTTAATTCTTAACATGTTGTATTTATATGTATGTTTGAGCTTTATTAGTTTGTTAAGTGGTAGGTTAGTACCATGGGGCTGGGTGCGGGCCTAGTATTTTAGTAAATGACATTCACGTCACAGATCCAGTTGTTGTACAACTGTTTCTATATTTAAGTTATTCTGATAACTCTATGTGAAAAATAAGTGCCTGGCACCGCCAAGTCTGATTCAGAGAGATTATCTCAGATAAGTTTTCACACGTCTATAGAAATAAAAAACGCCACCGCTGAAATGTGTTGCACAAACATGTTAAAAGAATTCCCTTAAACCATAATTAATCAATTACATGAAGATGAAATAAACGTTGTGGCAAACAAGTCAATTTAATTGAACTTGACATTTGTTTGTAGCCGATGAGTCTAGGTCCGATGTGGTTTGGGGACAAAATGCGGGTCTTGCATTTTGCGATTGAATAATAACATCGTCGGAAGAGACGGCGAGCGTTGACATTTAGATGTAACGATTATTCAATGACGTGTATTGGGTATGATTTGCAAAACAAATGTAGTGTACCAGAAATTGTGTCATGCATATGTGATATATTTAGTAACAATGCATGCGCGTTTCGTTAAAAGAAAGTGCACAATTTATGAAAACCCGGAAGTAAAGTAAAGTCAGTACTTTTGTTTCATCGGTATCACTCTATATATATATGAACAAGGCTTCTTAATTTGGTCGGATACAACCTCGTATCATAACAAAATAACATGTTTAAAATTATAATTATACCCCCACAAACAACGTTTGTTGGGGGTATATAGGAGTCAGCTTGTCGGTCGGTCGGTCGGTCTGTTGGAAATTCCCTTCCGCTCTATATCTTCTACACCCATGCATGGATTATCAAATTGCTTGGCACAAATGTTTCTCGTGATGAGAAGGTGTGTCGCGATCAATAACCACGCACCTACGTCCAAGGTCAAGGTCACAGTTGAAGGTCAAAGGTCAAACCTATCGAAATTCCCTTCCGCTCTATATCTTCTACACCGATGCATGGATTATCAAATGGCTTGGCACAAATGTTTCTCATGATGAGAAGGTGTGACGCTATCAATAACCACGCACCTACGTTCAAGGTCACAGTTGAAGGTCAAAGGTCAAACCTATCGAAATTCCCTTCCGCTCTATATCTTCTACACCGATGCATGGATTATCAAATGGCTTGGCACAAATGTTTCTCATGATGAGAAGGTATGACGCTATCAATAACCACGCACCTACGTTCAAGGTCACAGTTGAAGGTCAAAGGTCAAACCTATCGAAATTCCCTTCCACTCTATATCTTCTACACCGATGCATGGATTATCAAATGGCTTGGCACAAATGTTTCTCATGATGAGAAGGTGTGTCGCGATCAATAACCACGCACCTACGTCCAAGGTCAAGGTCACAGTTGAAGGTCAAAGGTCAATCCTATTGAAATTCCCTTCCGCTCTATATCTTCTACACCGGTGCATGGATTATCACACTATGCCCAGGGTCAAGGTCACAGACTTGATGCGTAACGCTCGGCTAAATGGCTTATAATCAAAAATGCCTCGTTTTCTTTGGCTGCCAGTGGGGGTATTCGTGTGCCGACAGGTCACATTTCTAGTTTGCTTTGCATTTGTCACCGTGTGACCATATTATTTCATCATAATGTGTGTTTTCTCATGTACATATTTCAATTCTTGTATAAACTGCATTTTCATATGAGCAGATAGGTTTCAAAACATAATTACTTGTTTTATAAAGATTAGTAGGGAAGTTGGATAATATCTGCTCTGACTGCAAACTACACTGTAATATTTATAAGATCAGATGCCAAAAGCCACAATGATATCTAAGCATTGGTCACTGACAATGTATTGTTTGCAAAATGCAATGTTTTGACTATCAGGAAGCTACTCTGTCAAAGTGTCAAACTTATCTCAATTATGCTCAGATCAGAACAAATGTTCGTTAGATGGTTTCATTTATTGTTGATTGGCATGTGAGAGTAATTAAGACTCACTCTTGCTATATAACATGGTGCGAATTTTAGTCAAATCAGTTTCCATTACGCCGGCATACAGTCAGGCGGTATTACAAGAACTCAGGAGCAGAAAGGATCTTGTGTTTGGATTATTGAGTTTTAATGTTGGATACAGAAATTATTTTATTAACATTACAATTTACAGAAGTAAACATACGTAACTATATGTAGAACATTACTATCAGAATACCAGCCATTACGGTATTTACAAACTGGAACTGTATACAATATACCTACATGGAATAATAGATTATCAATACTTATCAATACTTGGAACTGTTAAACCTGTATACATGTTCTGGACATCAACATCATTAAATTAGTGTTCTAGCGTTTCAATCTGACTTCTACCTGCAACCTAATTTATACAATTTTATATTGTACGCACACATCTTTTGGCACAATTAATTTATTAATACATAATGTATATCAATTGGTCGGACCCCTGTGCCTTCTGGTGAATAGTGTGATTAGGCTTGGAATCTGTAAGCTGGGGTGCTACCGCTTGATGCTGAATTCCCTGTTTAACATTCAGCCCGGTAATAGACATCCCAGCTATAGGGTGAGTACTACGATAAATCTCACCCACGGATCCAAGCCGACGTAGACCACCCGACACAGGACGGTCACACATTCTATGTATTTCGGCAGGATATCGATAATTATGAAATGATCATATGAACTTGCCACTACAATATTGACGTTAGAGCCTTAAACACAATATTTCATTCGTTATGATACGAGGTTGTGTCCGACCTTGGAAAAGAAGCTGTAATTCCATATTATTTGCATAAATATGTTCTAACTACCGTATTCTTGCGATTATAGGTCGCAAGAGTGCATAAGACGCACTCCTATTTTCAGTCCAAAATCTGGGGGAAAATGTCTACATGAGATTATAAGACGCATCCAATTTTCCTAAAAAAAATGAAACAAAAAAATGAAAAAAAATCGCCAAGTTGTTGTTATTTATTCACCCACATTGTTTTTTTATTCGTACCTTGGACGTTTTTGTCTGTATTTTCCCCATCATAGTTTGCTATGTCCGTAATTTGCCGACTCTATGTCCGTGATTACCTGGTCCGTATTTCACCGTTTTCTAGTATCTTCAATTACACCGTGAACTCGGTAGTACACGCTTCACTATAACACGTGCTCGGTTAGTACACGTTTGTGCATTGGCTCCCGATTTGTTTGCCTATTTCTATATCAAAATCGTGTTAAAAAAGTGTAACAGACTATTGTCATAAATGAAAGTGGTATTATATTGTTAATTATTGATTGCGGTATGTATTACCTCTTTTCAACACCATTTACGGAAACTATTTTCGAAATCAATATCGGCGAAATATGGCGACAGATCTGCGTGCGTAATATCCAGTGTTTTTTTAACCCGTTCCTTTCTGAATACACATTCACGGATATGAAATTTATTAAATATTTTATTTTTATTTTTGTTATTTCTCACTGAAAGTATATGTTAATTAGAGATTGGCGAACATTGTAAACCATGTGCAGACTACGCGAATCCACCGCCTGGTCTGGTCGCTAATTCAATAAGCCGGGATTTGTCAGAGATAGAGACCCAATTCACATAAACACGTTTGCCGTGTCATAGAGTCTGGTTCTCGGTAGTATTGTTTCACTTGGGACGCATCAGACAGGGTACCAGTTTAGTGACGAATACGAAACTGACGTCAACAACTGCGTGTGTTGATATGACACCGACCGATATGGGCCCGGTAAATGTTTTCAAAAGGTAATTAAAATGATAGAGGCAAGATTGTGATTCGGCAGAGAAAATGTCGACCGGATCTGATCTTGGTATACACTGTTCGCCTTCGGTATAGCAAATGTGTACCGAATGTGACACAGGGCCGGAACGAGTAAGGTGCGAGTAAGGCGCGAACTGTTTAGAATATTCCAATACCGGATTTTACCCCAAAGACTAACAACAACAACAACAAATATAGGAACGCATTTTATTTTTTTTATTTTTTGTCGTTTATGTCAATATTTCGGGTGGAAAAAAATGCTAATGTATCTACATGTATTTATAAGACGCAGGGGCTTTCTGGGATACAAATCTGAGTAAAAAAAATGCGACTTATAATCGCAAGAATACGGTATGTTATTTTCGGAATTTATTAAGATAACAATAATTCTCAAACGAACATGTGCACTCTCCTCCAAAATATTCACATTATCATTAATAAAATCGTGGAAACTGCCATGTTATGAGGTTGTGTCCGCACAAAGTTAGAAGCCTTGTTCATATATATAGAATATACCGATGAAAGCCGAAACACGCCGAATGCCTGTGCTTTTGAAGTGATTCTGTTTGGATTTTTTTGAGAATGGTCGCTAAATTTGGCAAATTTTTATCTCTGATAGTTCGGATATGTCGATATATTTTCCATAGTCAACTTCGAGATAACAAGAATTACCTATATACCTTTCAAAAAAAAAATGTAGTGGCAATTTACCCTCCCCCCTCCCATCCCCCTCAAGTGGTAATGGTGACCACTTCTGGCTCACACACTCTAATAAAAGTATACTGGAGGTCATTAGATGCTTTTTTTCTTGAATTTATAAATGTTAGAATACCTGTTTTTCGAACAGTACCTATTTTCGGACAAAATGTGAACAGATTATATTTCATTATTTGTTTTACTTGTAAAGGCTGAAATCAAGCAAAATTTACTGCACTCATCGTCTTGGTTGACAAAAATGTATATAAAGCGATTATTCTTAGTATTTATTTGTGATAAAAAAGCATCCACAGCCAAATTTAATGATAAACAATGTGTTAACTGATCCTAGGTTGCCCTGGAAGGCCTGCGGATGTCGGTACCACCGGGGATTTCCAGCCACATGTCGCGACTCATCAAGATATGCATGAATGAAGACCCAGGCAAACGGCCTCGCTTTGACATGATTATACCGATTCTAGAAAAAATTAAAATAGCCAGTTAGGAGAAGATGTACCGTTCTATCAATCATCACCCAGTTGATGTTCCAACTTAGAATTTTCTTTAATGAATGCAGGGTACATGTACTGCTAGGAAACCCATTTTCCGTCCACCCTAAAATAATGCTATGTACTACTGTTTTTGTTAGAAATTGTTGTTCCTAAATACTCTCGTGCATGTTTATAGCTGGTAGGCACTTAATAAATATAACAAATTGATGTTCAATGATCCACGTCCGTCCGTCTTCAAAAATTTGAAAACATAACATTGAGGGAAAGTTGTTTTATTACAGTCTTGCAAATTATTTGCACGTGTTTTGCTGTGGGAGAAAACCCGTAATCAACTCCTTACAAATAATACACAGTGACGAGAACACCCGTAATTGCGCACCTGTTTTCTTGGAAACCATGAGCTACCATGCAAAATTTTTCATTTTTATTACAGTCAAAATAAAGTTATTTGAAAATTTGGAAAGGGTCTCGACTAGAATGTTAATGTGATTGAACACATTCCAAACATGCACTCAAATATGTCTGGTTCATAGAAACAGCTGCGTAATTTGGATTTCAAAAAGTTTAGATGACGTCACATTTGACGTCGCACAATGTAACGTCAAAACGCGGGAAACCGTCATTGTATAACTATTCATTCGCACATCACAATTCATTGATTATAATCTCAAAAATATACTAAATGTGCATATATATCCGCCGTGGAAGTGTAATAATTAGAATATTCCATCGTACATGTTTGAATAGCGGAAATAATACACTCGTGTCCGTCGGCGTCCGTGCACGGAAGCCGGCGCATACTCGTGTATTATTTCCCGCTATCCAAAATGTACAATGGAATATCCTCTATATAATTATCACCTGGCTGATAGGCAAGAGGGGATATAGCGTGTACATACATGCGTACGTGTGTGCATATGTACGTTAGTATTAACACCGTTTATTTTATAATAACTTGTGAACTGCTTCACCAATTTTGATAATATTTGGCCACAATGTGTGTCTAGGGATGGTGCTTTGTTTTGCATATGACCAGCGTCCGATCGCCCAAGGTCACTGAGGACATTAATACAACTATACAACTATCCTCATCTAGCTGTCTGTCCGTCCATCTGTCTGTCTGTTTTTTTTTTAAAGTTTTTGTAAGTGTTTTTCAAATCACCTATACTTTCTGTTTACCTTCAGCTAATATCTTCATATTGCACACATGCATTACTTAGTAACGATACATCCTTAGACATTATTACAATTACACTCGCTATTGATCGTATGTCGGTCTGTCTGTCTGTTTATTTTTTTGAAACTTTTTGTAAGAGTTTGTCAAATCTATAATTTCTGTTTGCCCTCAGCTAATATCTTCATATTGCGCACTTGCATTTAGTAACGATACATCCTTCCACATTAATACAACTACCCTCCCTACTTATCATATGTCTGTGTCTGTCTGTTTATTTTTTGGATGTTGTTATCCCCCTTATGCGATAGCAATGGGGGGGGGCATATTGCGTTGCTCTTGAGGTTCTGTACGTCCGTCCGTCCGTGTACATTTATGTCGAAAAGTGGAAAGAGTTTCTCCATCATGTAATATCTTCAATTATACTTGAATGATTGCTTTAATATTAGGACACGTCATTCACCTGAACATGTGTGACGCAATCACACCACAAATCAACCTTGACCTTTGTGACCTTCAAAATGGTGCTGAAACACTTAGGCATTTTCTTATGTCAAAAAGTTTGTAAGACTTTCTCAAATGACTTTGAAAGTTCCTTTTTTTGCACACAATGTCCAGTGAAAATCCAGTATGCCATGTGGGCATATCCATGTTTTAAAAACATAATGTGTAGTTGTAAGAGTTTCTCAAATAACCTATAGGGGCCCTAAGTGCAGCGACAGACCACATTTTCTAGTTTCTGTTTTCTTTACCAAACGTTTTGATATTTCACACATACTTTTCTCTATCATGCTGTGACAAATACACATACCCTCAGACACCCGCCTACCCCAAGGTCACAGTATTAGCGCTTGCACAAACTTTTGACATTGGGGAATTTTTAGCCAGGTTTTTTGAAAAAAAATCCAGGCTATTGGATTGGCGAAAGCCGGGCGGGTAGGCGGGCGGGCGGGCGGCGTCCACAATCAATGTTAAGTTTTCGTGTTTGAGTCCATTTCTTTGTTACTGTACCACCTAGGACCACCAAACTTTCACAGCTTCATAATCAAGGGGCGCCCACCACATATCACTATCCAACATGTTACTTTTTTTTTAACTTCACCCATTTTTTCCGCGTAGTCGACTTAACCATTTTCAATGTTAAGTTTTCGCGTTTACAAGTTAAGTTTTCGTGTTTAAGTCCATTTCTTTGGTACTGTACCACCTAGGACCACCAAACTTTCACAGCTTCATAATCAAGGGGTACCCACCACATATCACTATCCAACATGTTACTTTTTTTTTTAACTTCTCCCATTTTTTCCGCGCAGTCGACTTAGTCATTTTCAATGTTAAGTTTTCGCGTTTACAATGTTAAGTTTTCGTGTTTAAGTCCATTTCTTTGGTACTGTACCACCTAGGACCACCAAACTTTCACAGCTTCATAACCAAGGGGGTGCCTACCACATACAACTATCCAACATGTGACCATTTTTTTTACCTTCACCTATTATTTCTATGTAATTGACTTAGCCATTTTCAACGTTAACTTTTTAACGTACATCTGGTTAGAGTTTTTTGGTTAAAACTTTTTCGTTATACTATATCTCTGCAACTGCTTCGCCCATTACCTTGAAACTTCACATGGGTGTTTATCATCATCCATATTTTCATTCTAACCCCCAACCGTGCGGCCCCTGTGCCCAATGTCAAGGTCAAATTACTTTGAATTTTTTTGTTAAAGTTTTTTCGTGTACTATATCTCTGCAACTGCTTCACCCAATACCTTGATACTTCACATGGGTGTTTATCATCATTGTCGCACCTGCTTGCGGAAAGCGTGATCCTGTGCCCAATGTCAAGGTCAAATTACTTTGAATTTTTTTGTTAAATTTTTTTCGTGTACTATATCTCTGCAACTGCTTCACCCAATACCTTGATACTTCACATGGGTGTTTATCATCATTGTTGCACCTGCTTGCGGAAAGCGCGATCCTGTGCCCAATGTCAAGGTCAAATTACTTTGAATTTTTTGTTAAATTTTTTTCGTGTACTATATCTCTGCAACTGCTTCACCCAATACCTTGATACTTCACATGGGTGTTTATCATCATTGTCGCACCTGCTTGAGGAAAGCGCGATCCTGTGCCCTATGTCAAGTTCAAATTACTTTGAATTTTTTTGTTAAAGTTTTTTCGTGTACTATATCTCTGCAACTGCTTCACCAATACCTTGATACTTCACATGGGTGTTTATCATCATTGTCACACCTGCTTGCGGAAAGCGCGATATCGTCGGCATTTTGGCATACGTCCGTCCGTTCGTCCATGTGTCCGGTTAAAGTTTTTTGGTTAAAGTTTTTCCATCTACTATATCTATTTTTTTAGTGTCCATGCCTCGCCCCAAGGCGCGACATGCAGGCCACGGCCATCTAGTCTACAAAAAGTGGGTATAATTATGTTATCCAAGTGTCTATGCTTGGAAAAAGCCTGGCCTTCGTGGCTTTGCCTCGTTTCTTGTTTTTTATTATTTCTGTTTCCTTTCATCCCACTTCTTTATATTTCTCACATGCCTTCCTATAATGGTTCTCTATCATGTCATGCCAAATACACAATCTTCAGACCTCCGCTAACCCCAAGGTCAAGGTCACAGTTTTTGTGCTTTCACAAATTTAATATTGGGGAGAAATTTGTTATAATTTCTATTTTCTTTCGCCCCACTTCTTGATATTTCACACATTCCTTCCGCTAATGGTTCTCTATCATGCCATGCGAAATACATGACCCTTACACCCCTGCTATCCCAAAGGTCAAGGTCACAATTTTAGCACATTCACAAACTTAACATTGGGGAAAATTTCTTTTAATTTCTGTTTCCTTTCACACAGCTTCTTGATATTCGTTTAACTAAAGAACCACCAGGCGTACTTCATTGTGTTCTGAAAACTCTTGTTAATTAATTTATTTCAACTAAATGTGTCACCTGAATAAATATTTTTATTTACATGTTATCAAGATCATTGCACATCAAAAAATAAATACAGAGAATAAATAGGTATTTCCTATATTTCTGTTAACATTTTAAGAAACACGCTTATTGACCCTGATATCAAACTGGAAATTCATGATTGATGTAAGTAGTATAATAATGTCTAATAACATGTCCGGTAATGGTAACTTAATGTTTATTTTACCAGAAAAATCATATCTAAAGAATGGATGAAAAAATATGTCTCCCTATATTACAACCTGGGATGTGGTAGTCCAGCTTTAACCTTTACATTCGAGCCATTTTCTTAAACCCTTGGCCTATGTTCATGAAACTTGGACACAACTTCCTTCTTGCATCACTCACCACAACCAGCCCACAATCCCCTGCCCATCCATGTCCTTGACCTACTTTTTCCACTTGAATTACTTGCATGTTCATGAAACGTGGACACAACACCCTTTGTGCATCACTCATCACAATCCACATATCTTTCCATGTCATTGACCTACTTTTTATGCCCCAGGTCTCAGTAGGGCTGAAGGCATACATTGTTTGGACTGCGTGTCCGTGAGTCCGTGTGTCCGTGTGTCCGACATATTAAGAAGTTTGCCGGAGTTTGTCAATTATGTCATAACTCCTTTTCCCTTGAAGGATTACTTAAATTAAATATTTCAACACAGTAAACCTGTGGACAAATGCCACGCATCCATGCTGCCCTTAATATGACCTTGACCTTTTGACCTTAACAACTTTGAACTTTTTCCCACATTAAGAAATTTGCCGGAATTTCTCAATTATGTCGTAACTTCTATATCCATTGAAGGATTACTTCAATATGTCAACACAATATACCTGTGGAAAAATGCCACACTTCCATGCTGCTCTTAATATGACCATGACCTTTTCATATTCACAACTTTTAACTTTCACCCACATTAAGAAGTTTGCCGGTGTTTGTCAATTCTGTCATAACTTCTATATTCCCTGAAGGATTACTTAAATATTAAATATTAAACACATCATCTTTGTGGATAAATGCCACAAATCCATGCTGCCCTTAATATGACCTAGACCTTTTGACCTTCATAACTTTTAACTTTTTCACACATTAAGAAGTTTACATCAGACTTGTGGACAAATGCCACTCTTCCATGCTTCCTTTAATGTACATTTGACCTTTGACCATGACAACTTTGAACTACTTTGCAGTTTTATGTTTTTAAATCTTGGTTAATGTAATTTTCTCAACATCCCCTTGGTCTATGTTCACGAAACTTGGACATAGCTTTTTTTCTTGCATCGCTCACCACAACCCACAGTATACACCATCCGATCATTGGATGCTGATCATTTCGGTGATCAAATTTCAGACGAGTGTTGCATTGTTTTGTGGTACTCTTGTTTTAGATATTAGCTTTAGTACAATAATTGTAGTGATGTATCAAAGGTACTTGGAAAACAACTTTGTTAGAATAATATTGTTTCTAATAAGCCGGGACAACATATTTGTAATAAAATAAGTGGACGGAAAATGGGTACAGTAATTTTATTCAACATAGAGACACATAGCTAGCAATCATCTTGCTCAATAACAAGTTATTTCATGTGCCATTCAATAGCAGAAGAGCCGATCTGTTCATTGATGTAATGCAAATGATTGTGGGATTTGTAAATGAGCATGGTCTCGGGCACAGGTAACTGAAAAACATCGCATGTCAGTATCATTTTTAGTATAAGTGTAAGGTCAGCAACGTAGTAAAACATGTGCGTATTCAAACCATTAAAATGACAGGAATCGGTATGTTACTATAAGTTCCATGGAATATACCGGTATATAAACATACAGCATCCAGCGTCACAGTGCTGTTTACCGGGTTAAAAAGTACATTGTGCATGTGATAGCACTAGTTTTGTTACCCTGTTCTCTCCAGAAAAAGTCGTTGAAAACGACGGCCCCTGAAAATATTAATAATGTATACAGATAAGCAGGTCTTTTGTGGTATTGTTAGTCTCCCAGGGCATTGTCCAGACTATATCTATATTATATACGTAGATTAATATATCTAGAATGGAATGTGCACCATTCCAACTTCGTTGTGCCGAATAATTGTGAATAAATCTGCGAATTAACATGTACTGTCAAAAACAATTTGGCTGTCATTGTTACAGCAAAACTCGCGTGACGTGACGTCATTTCCAGAAAGAGCTAATCGGAATGCGCTTCACTGTTCCAGGGGACCATCGATTTCGACGACTTTTTGTGGGGAAGATTATGTGGACAAATAGTGCTGTAAAACAGACACCAAGTAGTGTTTAACCTGTTAAATGACACTGTGATGCTGAACGATGTCTTTTTACAAATATTCATCATGAAATGCTATGGTAAGGTAACAATTTCTATCATTTTAACGGGTTTGAAAAAGGTGCGTGTTTCACAGCGTTGCTGACCTTTTTATTTATATTAGAAACTAGATATTATCGCTGATTTTTTTTCTGGCACCTGTTGTCTCAGGTGATGCAAGTCCATCGAGACCTCTTGTCGCATTTATGTTTTAAAGCAATATGAGAGTTTATTTTACGTAAACTTTAATTAGCACTTATGTAAATTTTTGTCATCACTGGCATTAATTTTTTTCCTGTGTAGATACCGTAATAACCCTAAATAATTGGGCACCATTTATTCCGGGAAACACATATAAATATGTGGTTTTCCACAACAAAGAATGTCACAACATTTAGGATTAGTATGGTTATATTTGCTTAGCACAATATCAATGTATTTGGAAACCAAAACAAATTGTGTTTTAGGGTTATTAGGGCCCCACCGAGAATCGGTGGTGTGCTATAGGTTTCACCCTGTCCGCCCAACTGTCTGTCCATTTATTGTTTGAATGTTTTTGTAAAAGCTTCACAAATCACCTATAATTTCTGTTTACCTTCAGCTAATATCTTCATATTGCACACATGCATTACTTAGTAATGATACATCCTTCCACATTAATACAAATACCCTCACTACTGATCGTATGTCCGTCCGTCCATCCGTCCGTCCGTCCGTCCGTCCGGGCAGACATTCAGGTACTTATGTGGCTAGCCCCACAGGGTTATGGACTTGTTAAAGGATAGGGTTGGTTACAATTAGCCACCTAAGATATCGTTTTATGTGGCTAAAAGTGGTTTTATGTGGCTAATATTTAACATGCGATAAGCCACATAGTTACCTGAAAGTAAGAACGTCCGTCTGTTTATTTATTTGAAAGTTTGTGTAAGAGTTTCTCAAATCACCGATAATTTCTGTTTGCCTTCAGCTAATATCTTCATATTGCACACATGCATTACTTAGTAATGATACATCCTTCCACATTAATACAATTACCCTCGCTACTGATCGTATATCCGTCCGTCCGTCTGTTTATTTATTTGAAAGTTTGTTTTAGAGTTTCTCAAATCACCGATAATTTCTGTTTGCCTTCAGCTAATATCTTCATGTTGCACACATGCATTACTTAGTAATGATACATCATTCCGTATTAATACAATTACCCTAGCTAGTGATCGTACGTCCGTCCGTCTGTCTGTTTATTTTTATGCTCCCCGAAATAAAAAATTTCGGGAGAGCATATAGTTACCGCTTTGTCCGCCGTCCGAGTTTTACGTTAAAGTTTTTCAGATTGCTATATCTCTGTCTGCTTGTGGGATATCAACTTTAAACTTCATATACACATTGATCACCATCCATATTTTCATTGTATACCCTACCCATGCTGCCCAGGAGCCCAATGTCAAGGTAAAATGACGTTTTGTAAAAGTTTTACGTTAATGTTTTTCAAAATCAATTCAAATTGGCATCCAAATATTTATTGTGACTAATAAACAAAATATTTCCTTAAACCTTTCTAGAATTTATCTGTTACCAATTGAGATTATGATGTGAAACTTCATATACACATTTATCACCATTTATTGTGATTAATAAGCATACTACACAAATACCCAGGGTCAAGGACTGAATTTCAATCCAGGCGTCATCGGGGAGCATTTGTCTGATTTACCGACCATCTAGTTTGGAAAGAGCCCCGTGCAGGCACCGGGGCGGGATCAACTGATCCTGAGAATAGTGCTGCAGTAGCCATTGCTTGTCGTAAAAGGCGACTAAACTGGCTTAACGATTGGGTTCATACTTTCCGGAATCCACTATACCGGATTTGGCCCTCGTGTACATTTTTGGCTTTCTTGTATGTGAGAGTTGAGTCAGGCTATGCCCCATATAGAAAAGTAAGATTAGCGCTAATCCTATTACTTTTAGGGGATGGGATAAATGATGCTGGTGTGGCGAGGGCCTGGCACCAGATCAGGTTGTTCTAATTTCAGGACTGAATATATATTTTGATTGTAAATATTGAGTTCTGAAGTTGGGATTTACCCCCCTCGGACAGTTGGATACGGGACACGACCCCGTTGACCCGTCTGCGTGTAGACTCCCTGAGGCTTGTACCTATGTCAGAAAAGCGGACGTTAAACCCTATTCACTCACTCACTCACTAGTTTGGAAAGTTCTTGTAAGAGTTTCTCATATAGGTGCCCTAAGTGCGTCGACAGACCACATGTTCTAGTTACGGTACACTCTTTAATACAATATACCATGTAGCATGCCTTCATTATGGTGCTTTTATATTCTTGATTACATCATACAAGTATTGTATATTATCTGCAATTCTTATATTTGTTGTATGTAATTTATAAATTTTGTAGTTGTTAACTATGTACATGTATATCACAAGTTGTATCTCGCATGAATATTGTCTCTTCATTTTAATATTTTGAGTATATCGTACTGTTTGCAGCATTTGTTAGTTGCCTTATAATGTTATGCTTTATCATTAGTAAAATTGCTCAGAACAATCGTACGGGGACGGAGTGAATTATTTAAGGCCACATGAAATTGATTTAATGAATATCATGCCCGCTCACCCCTAAAAAAATAATTTTTAATTTGTATACATTTGAAGAAAAAAAAACAAACAAAAAAATACCCACCCCATTTTTAGCTCGCCTGCACGAAGTGCAGAAGAGCTTATGGCATACCCCCGGCGTCGTCGGCGTCGTCGTCGTCGGCGTCGTCGGCATCGTCGTCCACAAACTTAACTTTGGGTAAATGTCTTATTACTTCTGTTTCCTTTCATGGAACACCTTGTTATTTCATACATGCTTTCCTCAGATGACCCTCTATCATACTGTAGCAAATCCATGACCCACCACCCAAGTCAAGGTCACAAACTTAGCACATTCATAAACTTAACGTTGGGGTAAATTTCTTATAACATCTGTTTCCTTTCATGGAACGCCTTGATATTTCATACATGCATTCCTCAGATACTTACTTACTTACTTACTGGCGTTCACCATCTACACCATCACACTAGCCACAGCAATGAAGGACGCTGTCTTTCTGAGCTCCTCCATCTTTCCATACAACTTCTCTACTAGGGTGGTGATCTCTGGCCATATACTTTTTCTTCTCTGCTCTAACAGGGGGCATCTTTGCAGTATATGCTCTGTAGTCTGCTCTTCCATACCGCAAGTGCATCTTGGAGATGGGGACAACTTCAGTTTTGCATACATGTGGGCATTTAGCCTGTTGTGTCCCGTGCGTAGCCTTATTATTATGACTTGTTCCCATCTGTCTAGTAGGTGGTAGTCATCTTTGGTTGGCTTTGGCTTCGTCAGTGTCTTTATCACTGTTGCTTTCTCCTCATGAGGAACACTATTATGTGGCTGGTCACCTTTGGCTCCTAGCTTGGCCAACTTGTCCGCCTTCTCATTTCCAGGAACCCCACAGTGTGCTGGAATCCACTGCAACGACACTTTTTTATTCTGGCATAAAGTGTGTAACTGTCTGGAAAGAGATGGTATTTTGGCATTGCTCAAGGCCTGTAGGACTGACAGAGCATCTGTTAGTATGACCACATGATGGCAGTTCTCAGCCGACTCTTCAATAATTGTTGTCGCCTTCATGATGGCCTCCACTTCTGCTTTGTAGTTGGTACAGTGCTTTCCTGTAGGTATGCTAACCATTTCTGTCTTCCCAGTGGTGTACAAGACGAAAATACCAGCTCCCCCATCTTGAATTGCAGCTGTCGCTGAACCGTCTGTGTACACATGGGTCCATGTCTCCAATGGGTAGTTATCAAAGATCGTGGCTTGTGTGAGGGACTTCTTGATGATCTCGTCCTGTTCTCCCAGCAAAAGTCCTGGGATAGTTGTGTTAATACTGATGTTGGACAGGTCATATCTCCATACTTCTGGTAGTTCGGACTTTTCAAGAGGAGCCGTCGGTGGTCCAAGTTGGGCAGCATTTGTTCTTGTCAACTTCTTCGACTCGTGTACATAGCTGCTTCATTTCTGACGATTCTTTGTCAGGCTCTCAAGTTTTATTTTCATGGGATGATCTGGCAGGAACTGATACTTGCTGGCTTGTATTAGAGCCTTGGCATCTCTCCTTTTGCTGAGTGGTGGAATGGCAGTGATTTCCTCCATGGCCTTAATTGGAGTTGACCGCATTGCTCCGGTGATAATTTGTAGGGCCTGGTTCTGGACCTTGTCTAGTATGTGCTGATTGGTTTTGGCAGTTGTCATCCATGTTGAGGAAGCATACTCGAGATGGGGCCTGATTGTACCCAGGTATACTGTCTTTAGTATGGTCTCATGCGATCCCCAGTTGGTACCAGCTAATTTCCGAAGTATAGCTAGTTTCCTGCGGGCCTTTGCTTCAGCATTTGCTATGTGGGGCTTCCATGTAAGCCGTCTGTTGAAGGTCACTCCAAGGTATGTTGCCTCTTCCATATGTGTCAATGTCGTGCCACTGATCTTTATAGGACAGGCCTTCTGTTTAGGTGACAGAGTGAATAGGGTAGTAGATGACTTCTCTGTATTCACCTGCACGCACCAGTCATCTGCCCACATGCGGATAAGCTTGTCGGCGCTGTTGCATCCTGTAAGTTGCAGTTGATGCAAACTCCTCGGAACACCAGAGCGCGAGGTCGTCTGCATATAGGGCAGCCTTAACTCCCTTTGGCAAGTCCGATACCAGGTCATTGATGAAAAGGAGAAATAGGGTGGGCGACAGTACTCCTCCTTGGGGGATACCATGTCTCTGTAGGAATTTGTGGCTAGTAGTCCCATCAACACTTACTCTAGCCCTCCTGTTGAAGAGGTATGACTTTACCCACTTGTACATAGTGCCTCCCACTCCATTCCGCTGTAGCTTTACGAGCATACCTTCTGTCCAGACCTTGTCGATTGCTCTTTGGAGATCAACCCAAGTTACTAGGGTTACTTTCTTTTCTTGAAAAGCGTCTTCGATCTCCTGGGCAAGGTATGTCGTCTGGTCTTCAGTCGAGCGGAATTTCCTGAAGCCAGCCTGTTGGTTTGTCTCCAGATACCACTTCATGCGCTGGTTCACAATACTCTCCATAGTTTTTCCTACCACGCTGGTGAGACTGATGGGGCGATAGCTGGATGCTTTCTTGCGATCCTTTCCAGGTTTAGGGATAGGAATCATGGTTGCCTCTCTCCAAATTTGCGGGAGTCAGCCTTCTCTCCAGCTTTGGTTGTAGATTGCAAGGAGGGTGTGCATTGCAAAAGAGCCGAGGTGGGTCAACATCTCGTTGGTGATGCCGTCCGGTCCCGGCGACTTCTTGGCCTTGAGCTGTTTCAGCGCTACATTCCTCAGATGACCCTCTATCATGCTGTAGCAAATACATGACCCACCACCCAACCCTTACCCCAGGGTCAAGGTCACAAACTTAGCACATTCATAAACTTAACGTTGGGGTAAATGTCTTATAACATCTGTTTCCTTTCATGGAACACCTTGATATTTATGCCCCCGCCACCGAATGGTGAGGGGGGCATATAGTGTTACCGGCGTCCCGAAACCTTAACGCTCGGGTAAATGGCTTATAATTTCTGTTTCCTTGCTTGGATCTGCTTCACATTTCACACACGCATTGCTCCAATGGTCCTCTACTGCCCTGTGACAAATCCACATTCGTCCCGCCCCCGCTAAGCCCAGGGTCAAATTCACAGACTTTGTGCGTTCGAAACCTTAACGCTCTGGTAAATGGCTTATAATTTCTGTTTCTTTGCTCCGATCTGCTTCACATTTCACACACGCATTGCTCCAATGGTCCTCTACCACCCTGTGACAAATCCACATTCGTCCCGCCCCTGCTAAGCCCAGGGTCAAGGTCGCAGACTTTGTGCATTCGAAACCTTAACGCTCGTGTAAATGGCTTATAATTTCTGTTTCCTTCCTCCGATCTGCATCACATTTCACACACGCATTGCTCTAATGCTCCTCTACCGCCCTGTGAAAAATCCACATTTGTCCTGCGCCCGCTAAGCCTTGGGTCAAGGTCACAGACTTGGTGCGTTCGAAACCTTAACGCTCGGGTAAATGGCTTATAATTTCCGTTTCCTTTCTCGGATCTGCTTCACATTTCACACACAAATTGCTCCAATGGTCCTCTACCGCCCTGTGACAAATCCACATTCGTCCCGCCCCCGCTAAGCCCAGGGTCAAGGTCACAGACTTGGTGCGTTCGAAACCTTAACGCTCGGGTAAATGGCTTATAATTTAAATATGCCTCATTTTCTTTGGCTGCCAGCGGGGGCATTCGTGTGCCGACAGGCCACATTTCTAGTAATTTCTGTTTCCTTCCTCGGATCTACTTCACATTTCACACACGCATTGCTCCAATGGTCCTCTGCTGCCCTGTGACAAATCCACATTCGTCCCGCCCCCGCTAAGCCCAGGGTCAAGGTCACAGACTTGGTGCGTTTGAAACCTTAACGCTCGGGTAAATGGCTTATAATTTCTGTTTCCTTGCTCGGATCTGCTTGACATTTCACACACGCATTGCTCCAATGGTCTTCTGCCGCCCTGTGACAAATCCACATTCGTCCCGCCCCCGCTAAGCCCAGGGTCAAGGTCACAGACTTGGTGCGTTCGAAACCTTAACGCTCTGTTAAATGGCTTATAATCAAATATGCCTCTTTTTCTTTGGCTGCCAGCGGGGGCATTCGTGTGCAGACAGGCCACATTTCTAGTTCATATATGCATTCCACAGATGACCCTCTATCATGTTGTAGCAAATCAAAGATCCACCACCCAACCCTTACCCCAAGGTCAAGGTCACAAACTTAGCATGTTCATAAACTTAACTTTGGGGTAAATGTTGTGTAACTTCTGTTTATTTACAGGGAATGCCTTCATATTTCATACATGCATTCATCTGATGACCCTCTATCATGCTGTAGCAAATCCACAACCCACCACCCAACCCTTACCCCAAGGTCAAGGTCGCAAACTTAGAACATTCATAAACTTAACGTTGGGGTAAATGTCTTACATCCGTTTCCTTTCATGGAACGCCTTGATATTTCATACATGCATTCATCTGATGATACTCTATCGTGCTATAGCAAATCCATGACCCACCGCCTGCCCCTTACCCCAGGGTCAAGGTCACAAACTTAGCACATTCATAAACTTAACTTTGGCGTAAATGTCTTATAACATCTGTTTCCTTTCATGGAACGCCTTGATATTTCATACATGCATTCCTCAGATGACCCTCTATCATGCTGTAGCAAATCCACAACCCACCCCCAACCCTTACCCCAAGGTCAAGGTCACATATTTATGTTTCTTACAGGGAACGCTTTGATATTTCATACATGCATTCATCTGATGATCCTGTATTGTGCTACAACAAATCCATGACCCACCCCACCCCTTTCCCCAATGTCAAGGCCACAAACTTAGCACATTCATACATGCATTCCTCATGTGAAGAGCTATGATGCTGTAGAAAATCACCAACTTAGTGCGTTCATAAACTTAACATTGGGTTAAATTTTGTTTTACTTATGTTTTCAGGGAGCACATTGATATTTTTCATACATGCATTCATCTTAATATGATATATTATGCTATAGCAAACCCACGACCCACCTTGCACCACTGACCCCAATGTCAAGGTCCACTGCACGCCCCTTAACCCAAGGTCAAGTTATATAATATTCATGTTTTTTTTATGCAACTGTGCCAAGTTTGACTGAAGGCTGCCAACAGGCGAGCTTCGTTGTCTTCTGACAACTCTTGTTTAAAAAGAATTTGGACGATATTCAATTTATATGGCCTAAAGAGGTAAACTAACAAAGTTCATATACCACTGGCCAATTAGATGTGTACCTCATTTTCTACATTTTGTGTCTTGATAGTCTGCTTACAATCGGCCTAAAACATGCGGACGTTCTTCAACCTTTGAATGTTTATTGACGCAGGGACGAATGTAAATTAAAACAGCTAATGGTTTGAAATTTTTAGCACGCCTTTCGAAGGAGTGCTTGTGGCATACCCCCAGCGTCCGTCGTCCGTCCGCCGTCTGTCCGAGCAACCAAGGGTGTAGAAGGGGCCTAACACAAAAGAATCCTTTGATTTATTCCATGTGGCCCCTTATTCTATTCATTACAAGGGGCCATCTCTTTGATCTAGAACAATGGAAATGGCCCCTTCTTCACTATTGGTGGGCCGTCCGTCCGTCTTCAAAAATTCAAAAACTTAACGTTCAGAGAAATTCCTTTCACCAAACCTTTTGATATTTGTGGGGGTATACTGGAGTCAGGTTGTCCGTCCATCCGTCTGTGTGTCCGTGCGTCCGTCACTAAACTTAACCTCAAAGAAATATGTTATAACTTCTATTTCCTTCATCTAAAATGCGTGGGTGGTAGGTGGGAGCATGCGATGGGTAATTTAACGATCGGGGTTCATCCTTACCGGAATCCCGACTGGAGACCTGGTTTGGCCCTCACATACGTCTTTGGCATTTTGTATGTGACAGTTGAATCTGGTTATACCCCTTATAGGAGTAATCCTATTAATTAGGGGAAGGGGCCAAGTGACTTTGGTGCGGTATGGACCTGGCACCAGGTCAGGTTATTCTAATTTCAGGGCTGAATATGTTGTATCTCGATATAAATATTCCGTTCTGATTTTTGGATTTTCCCCCCAATGCAGCAGGTTAAAACGGGATCGAACCTGTTTGCCCGGCCTTACATGACCGTAGCTGTTGATAGGCCGTTAAACACCAATAAACAAACAAACAAATCATCTAAAATGCTTAATACTTCACACATGCATTCCTGTAAGGCTCTACTACCATGCCGCACCAAATCGACGACCGTCCAACCCCCGCTGATCCCAAGGTCAAGGTCAAATACTTGGTCTCTTTACAAAACTTAACATCAGAGAAATAAGTTAAAACTTCTATTTCCTTCATTGAAATTTCACTCGTGCATTCCTCTAAGGTTGTACTATCATGCTGTGACAAATCCATGACCGTCCAGACCCCGCTGATCCCAAGGTCAAGGTCACATACTTAGTATATTTACAAAACTTAACATCAAAGAAATATGTTATACCGGTAACTTCTATTTCTTTCATCAAAAATTCTTAATATTTCATGCATGCATTCTTCTAAGGCTATACTATCATGCTGTGACAAATCTCAGCTGATCTCGAGGTCAAGGTCACATACTTAGTCTCTTTACAAAACTTAACATCAGGGAAATCGGTTATAACTTCTATTTCCTTGCTCAGATCTGCTTCACATTTCACACACGCATTGCTCCAATGAACCTCTACCACCCTGTGACAAATTCACATTCGTACCACCTCTGCTAAGCCCAGAGTCAAGGTCACAAGCCCACACACTTGGAAACTTTTTACATATTTAGGGCTACCTGGGCCCACGCGGGGTTCCGTAAGCCTCGCTTACTGACCAATGTAGTTTTTGCACATGCCTTTCATTAATGGTTCTCTATCTTCATGATCATGCTGTGATAAATCCACAATGCTCAGACCCCCGCTAACCCCAAGGGCAAGGTCACAGTCTTGGTGCTTTCATAAAATTAATGTTGGGGGAAATTTGTTATAATTTCTGTTTCCTTTCACAAAACGTTTTGATATTTCACAGATGACTTTCTCTAATGATTCTCTCTATCATGCTGTGACAAATCCACGACACTCTGACCGCTGCTATCCCCAAGGTCAAGGTCACAGTTTTTGTGCTTTCATAAACTTAATGTTGGGGGAAATTGCTTTCATTTCTGTTTCCTTTCACCAAACGTTTTGATATATCACAGATGCCTTTCTCTAGTGATTCTACACCATGCTGTGACAAATCTATGAAAACCAGACACCCGCTAACCCCAATGTCAAGGTCTTTGTGCTTTCATAAACTTAACGTTGGGGGAAATTTGTTATAATTTCTGTTTCCTTTCACCAAACGTTTTGCTATTTCACACATGCTTTTCTCTATTGATTCTCTATCATGTTGTGACTAATCCATGATGCTCAGATCCCCGCTAACCCCAAGGTCACATTTCTGTTTCTTTCACCAAATGTTTTGATATTTCAAACATGCCTTTCTTTAATGATTCTCTATCATGCCATGCCAAATCCACGACCCTCAGACCCCCGCTAACCCCAAGGTCAAGATCACAATCTTTTCACACAGCTTCATGATATTTGTTAAACTGAAGCTCCACCAGGCGTGCTTCGTTGTCTTCTGACAACTCTTGTTATTGCACGGATACGGCGAAATGCTTTGATCTCCGCAGTGTGCTATCTAACGGAGCTCACTGTTTGGACCCTGTCTGGCTGGTGCCCGGGTATTCCCCTGTATGTTAAATATATTAACACACCGTCTAGCGTGTGCTAAATCTCATAACCTCACTGCATTTATCGATTTGTAACACCCCATGGAACTACATGTAGTTATAAATGTCAAAGTAACCTGCGTATGCGCAAATCTGAATAATCCATTTAAGTATGTGTATACTTAAATATGTCATGCCAGTAGGTTAGACAATACCAAATGGCGTGAAATCGCCCAGAGGGTATGCAAAAGTAATCCGGTATTAAAAAATGGTGCGGGCGTTTTGAGGTGACATTCCTAGTTTGCTTGCAAATCTTGATCTATTTCTACCCAGTTTCACTTGAGGAATATTTTGGGGTGCTTTTAACACCAGTTTTCAGCATATTTGTAGCATTTAAAGGAAAACACTGAACTTGTCGGTCACATGATGAAAACAGAGTTTATGTGGCCAAACAAAATGTAAATAATATTGGGGGATATGACGAGGTTGGATTTTTCTTTCTTAGGAGTAAGTGAACCTATTGTGTAATTCATGCAGAACCAGTACAGACTGGCTGCAGGTCATGTACAAGTAGGCCTCACAGTATCCATACGAATAGTGAAAGTATGAGAGACTGGCCTTATTGGATGGGATTCGGTTAAATTATATAGTAAAACTATTTGGTGTAGTCTAACCAGTAAGACGTGACTGGGCTTGTTCTAGATTTTCGCGATACTCCGAATACAAAGTTTTATGACGCTATGTGTTGCAAAATTCTACTACAGTGTAGTGTTGTGAAACTGCCGACTACAGTTCCTACAATCATATAATATATGGTCCGCTGTGTGCATTACTGGCCAGTGTAGATCCCGATCACCATTGACATTTTGCCACCTACCAATAATAATCATGGTTTTCATAATATACTCTACGGCCCGTGCTGAATAAGTACGTACCACGTTCAAGATTATGCTCAAAATCAGAATAAAAACATGTTTGGTTGATGGTGAATTGTGCTCAGTCTCGGCAAATCAAACTGTCAAATACGGAGAATGTGCCCAGAAAGTATATGAGCACGGTGATAGAACCGCGAACACCGTAGTCACTGATCAAACAGCGCAGATGTGCAGGCTGGGATGGTTATACCCTGATTGCAAACGTAGTAATCCAGCGTCGGTAAGATTGTGAACCAGATAACAGACGCCTGATAGTGTAAATGGTCACGTGATTGAGGGCATCATCATGTCACTCTGCGGAAATGTAAATAAAAGCGGGGTACCCAAGGGGAATGTCTGGTGGAATTAAATTGTGTAATAATAGCTATTGTGTTAAACTTACAATAAATTGGACAGCATTTATCATTTTATCTCAGGTTTTTGTCGTATCCGTGCAATAAATTAGTTAGACAATGTCTTCTCGTTGAATATGGTTAGTTAACAGCGTGTTTGTATTATGCCAGCCTCAGTAAGAGTCTGGAGGCATACAATGTTTGGACTGTGTGTCCGTCCATCCGGACGTTCCAACGAATTGGGTTTATGTGTTTATTAGCCACATAAGACCCGTCCGTACACACACAATTAGCCACATAAACCGACAAAAAAGCCACATAAACCAAAAACAGCGTTCTCACGAAATGGGTTTATGTAACTAACCCCACCCTTATACAAGTCCATAGCCCTGTCGGGCTAGCCACATATACCCAATATGTCTGCCCGGGCCAACGTCCAGGGGTTTAAGAGGTTAGGGGCGTGGCCTAACACAAAAGATTCCTTTGATTTATTCCGTAAGCTCCTAAACTCTATTGTTGTTTAGGGGCTTTTTCATTGATCTTCAAACAATGGAAATACCCCATAAACCCGAAATGTTACGTCCGCCCAGTCTGTGTGTCCAGGTAAGAAGAGTTCTCTTGTTGGTCTGAAATTTTCTATCCCTTGAAGGATTACCTACTTCTGTATTTCAATACACTATTGTGCATGTGTACAAATACCACACATCTATGCTGCCTGCAATATGACGTTTAGTTTAGGCCATAAAAAAGTACTTTGGTTCTCAAACACGCAGATTTCGGAAAGGAGGACAGATTTTTTGGGGTATTTTTTTATACGAGATCCTCGTCTCTCATTGTTTTCAAGTCGCCAGATGCATTTTGCATGTCAATTGAACATGTGGTTCACATATATCTTTAATACAGCCTCTTTAGATGTGAAAAATCATTGGATTTAAGATATCTTTGCATGGTAGTGTTTTTGATCGATCATGTGGCAAATCTACAATCTGTTTTTATTTTTCCATGACGTCAAAATAATCCGATGCACAGGAATTTTTCTGATGCGGCGTTATCTGAGAACCAAAATACTTTTTTATGGCCCTAACAATAGAATTCATCCTTACCAGAATCCCAATATCCCTGGTTTTGCTCTCGCGTACATTTTTATGCGGGCTGTATTATGTATTCACCTTGTGCTGGCGGATGGGCACAGTTTGTCCACGCAACAACTAGAGTTCTACTTGACAAATCATAACCAATTTCAGTATGCATGTACATGTTTATCACGGCAAGATGACGAACCATTAAAAAATTCCGATGACTTGCCTCACCTTGGCGGCCATTTTTATTTTTCGCACTCTGTATCCTTGTCCATGCAATAATTCATGTTCTACTTGACGGATCGTAACCAAATTTGATTTACATGTTGATCACGGCAAGGTGAAGATCCCTATCAGCCACTTTTAATTGTCGCTCTCTGTATCATTGTCCACGAAATAACTCAAGGTCTACTCGATGGATCGTAACCAAATTTCGTACACATCTTTATCATGGGAAAACAAGGAACCCTATTCATTTTCAAAATTTTCGGATGACTTATCTCCCATTGGCAGCCATTTGTATCCCCTCGCCGATAGGCAAGAGGGGATATAGCGTTAGTTCATGTACATACGTGCGTGCGTACGTAAGTTAGTAACACCTTTCATTTTTCAATAACTCATATATCGCTTCACCGATTTTGATAATATTTGACCACAATGTGTGTCCAGGGATGCTGCTTTGTTTTGCATGCTCGCCACATCTGACCGCCCAAGGTTAATGTCACTATAAAGGACTTTATTTTTTTTATTAAGGCCGCCATTAGCTTTAGGGGATTAGCTTCGTTTAACGATGCCGGTTCTTGTTAATTTTCTCACTCTGTATCCTTGTCTGCCCAATAACTAGAGTTCTACTTGACGGATCATAACCAAGTTTGGCACACATGTTTATTATAGCAAGAACCCTATTGGTTTTCAGTGAGTTATCTCCCCTTGTTCATTGGCCTTGGCTCGACAGGCGTATATTGTGAAGTTTGCGTTATTATAAAATCTGCGTGAAAGTTTTTATATACCTTATATCTCCACAATTGTTACTCCAATTTACTTCCAACTTCCAATACTTTCTTTTTCATCATCCATATTTCCAAGGAAAGGTCAAATGACTAACATTTGCGTTAAAGCTTTTACATACCTTATATCTCCACAACCCTTAATTCAAACTTCCAATAAATACACTCTGAGACCATCAAATGCTTCGGCGGGCCGACATGCGGACCGCGGCTATCTGGTTATTGTAAACATTCAGTTCTGATTTTGAGATCTCCCCCCCCCCCCCATTTGTACAGGTAATATATGGGATTTAGTACTAAACCCATTGACCCGGCCTTAAATGACCTTAGCTGTTGATATGCCGTTAAACCCAAACAAACAAACAGACACGAACCGATGAGCTGGGCCAATGTTGGTCAAACTTCACATGGATGATCTATGGGTGGGGCTACGTCAGATTTTGTAACATTTGAGGTAGTCGCATACAAGGTGTGTACAAGATGGCGAACAGTGGTGTTGAGTGCTAAACGAGCTCTGCGTCCATGAATTATATGGATATTTGGAGTAGCGGGAACCCCAAACCCCGTCATTCAGCAAGGCCCGGCCCACCGATTTGTAGTTCCACCCCAAATGGCACAACTGCAACTACATGGAGAGGCCAATATGTTCACAAATATGTCGTATTACGAGAAACAGTCTCGTATTTTGGTAAAAGTTTCAAACATGGAGGCGTCACATGAGACATTGGTCAGGGAAGTTGGAAATATCAGTGCGTCCATGAATTGTATTCGCCATCGGGTGGACACGATCGATTCCTGTATAGATATGCCTTCACGAATGCTTAAGTTATCAGCATATAAGAGTATAGACAATGAAGCCAGAAGTCGCAGAAACAACCTGATATTCCGGGGCATTGGGGAGCATCGCGGCGAGACAGACGTTTGCTGCTTGATACAAGACTTTATTTCTGATGAACTAGGCTGCGACTCCGAGCATGTATATATAGTCCATGCACATCGCCTTGGTCAAGGTGGCCGGATTAGCTCAGTAGGTAGAGCGTCGGACTGCAGATTGGGAGACCCCCGGTTCGATTCCCACCTCTCACTGCTGCGAATTAGATACTGCACAAAAAGATACCAACTGGCAGGAGGTGCCCATTTTGTTACAGTGTAACGGTGTAACATTGTAACGAAGGATATTTTCCCCAGTAACTGATATATACTATTGATATTTTCTGTTTTATTGCTTATTTTCAAAAAAATTGGACGTTTTCTAGGGGACCGTAACAATGCTAAAGTGTAACGTATGGAGAAATACTGTAACGAAGCAGGTGTAACAGAGTTGTATTTTAAAATATCCTGCACATCTTCATCGTTACACTGTAACGGTGTAACGACTACCGAAAGGCCAAACAAATTGGACATGTTTTCTAGGGGACCGTGTAACGTATGGGGAAATACTGTAACAAAGTGTAACAAGGTTTAACAGAGTTGTATTTTAAAATATCCTGCACATCTTCATTGTTACACTGTAACGGTGTAACGACTGTAACGAAAGGCCAAAACAATTGGACATGTTCTCTAGGGGACCGTAACAATGCTAAAATGTGTAACGTATGGGGAAATACTGTAACAAAGTGTAACAAGGTGTAACTGAGTTGTATTTTAAAATATCCTGCACATCTTCTTCGTTACACTGTACGTAACGATGTAACGACTGTACCGAAAGGCAAACAAAATTGGACATGTTTTCTAGGGAACCGTAACAATGCTAAAGTGTGTAACGTATGGGAGAAATACTGTAACAAGGTGTAACAGAGTTGTATTTTAAATTATCCTGCAAATCTGCATCGTTACACTGTAATGGTGTAACGAAAGGCCAACAAAATTGGGACACATTTTCTAGGGGACCGAAACGATGCTAAAGTGTGCAACGTATGGGGAAATACTGTAACAAAGTGTAACAAGATTTAACAGAATTGTATTTTAAATAGCAAGTTACTACAGCATTTCTCCATAATTTACAAACTCCATTTCTTGGCCTTTCAAGTTTCATCTATTATGTATTTATATATTCTGCATATAATATCACTGCTACAATGCAATATATATTTTACTATATAATGCTTAATGCACAGTTTAGTTATCCTTCAGTGGACCGTCATCCAGTGTGTAGCTGACATAATTGGTATCAAAGTTTAGCCAATAGTAAATTAATAAATAAAAAAGCACAGTAGTAGTTTACTTCAATGTTGTTGTTGTTGTTGTTGTATGGCTGTAATTCAGGCGCTTATTTTTCGCCTCAATATCTCTACAGCCAAAAAAACTGCAAGAGCTTTGTTTCGACTGCTCGACTTGATTGTATGTAATTTAGCAACACGTGGAGAAATAAGAACTGTAACAGTGAGACAGTTCAAATGGTCATCACAATATGTAGAGAAATAAGAACTGCTGTAACAGCGAGACGATTCAAATGATCTTCACAGTATGTGGAGGAATAAAAACTAACTGTGAGACGGTTCAAATGGTGGTTACAATATGTGGATAAATAACTGTAACAGTGAGACGGTTCAAATGGTGGTTACAATATGTGGAGAAATAAGAACAGTAATAGCGAGACGGTTCAAATGATCGTCACAATATGTGGAGAAATAAGAACTGTAACAGTGAGACGGTTCAAATGGTCATCACAATACACAATATGTGGAGAAATAAGAACTGCTGCAACAGTGAGATGATTCAAATGATCGTCACAGTATGTGGAGGAATAAGAACTAACTGTGACATGGTTCAAATGGTGGTCACAATATGTGGAGAAATGAGAACTGCTGTAACGGTGAGATGGTTCAAATGATCGTTACAATATGTGGAGAAATAAGAACTGCTTTAACAGTGAAACGGTTCAAATGATCGTTACAATATGTGGAGAAATAAGAACTGCTGTAACAGTGAGACGGTTCAAATGATCGCAATATATGCAATATAGTCTACAGGCATACAACATGGTCTACAGCATCTACAATAGAGTACAATGGGTTACATGTGTCCATTTCCTGGGTCAAATCTGTGGCCAATATCTATGTTTTAATTAAGAAGTGAGTATTTTCCTGACTGATTTATGGCCCCACAGACTCCCTGTGGTATGTATGAGAAAACAGGTATTGTTTCATTTGTGAGCGTAAAGCATGACTGGTGTGTGTCATTGATGTAATGACGAACAATGCAGATACTGATCAGACTGTGCAGATGCAGCCTGATCTGGATCTGCTCTGGCCGCAAAACCCATAAACTTTCTGCAGACACAGCCACATTTATCAAAAACATTGGTAGTTTATGAGACAAGAAACTTTCAGCTGAATGTTCATTTCTGTAAGTTGTCTATTTTCCCATTGTTTGTTTCTGACTGATTTATGGCTCCCACTGATTCCTTGTACAGTGGTATGTATGAGAAAACGGGTATTGTTAAATTAGTGAGCTTTGTAGACCCAATATAAGACTACATCTGGAATCAGTAGAACTGATGAGTGAAGATAGATCTACACTCAGTCGGGCAATTGATTAGTATGTAAGTGTAGCACCCGATCTATTTACCATTTGTGGCTGTGTCTGAAGAAATGACGTTTATTTGTCACCGGTGTATATCGTGATCAAATAGCACATTATATCTTCTAATTAAGAAGTGTGTATTTTTCTGACTGATTTATGGCCTCCACTGACTGGGTATGTATGAGAAAATAGGTATTGTTACACTTGTGAGCGTGAAGCATGACGGGCGTTTCAATGATGGAATGGCGAATAGTGCAGATGCACAGGCTGATCTGGATCTACACTGGCCGCAAAACCGATAATCCCAATGATTCCAATCACATCCACATTTACCAAAAACATTGTTATTTTATGAGAAATGATATTTTGTCATCCCGCTTCTGTTCGTTCGTAAGATGTGCGTTTTATTTGTCGGTCCAGGTGGCGGCTGGGGCATCCGTGAGGCTCTGCTCACTCAAGTTTCTTATGATGCAAGGCAATTGGAGTCCGGTCATAAATCACAGGAAAACATAGAAGGTTGAACCCGATGGGAAAAATAGACAACTTATAGAAATGGACATTCAGCTCAAAGTATATTGTCTCATAAACTACAACGGTTTTGGTAAATGGTCTTCACTCATCTTCTGATTCCAGATGTAGTCTTATTATTATATTGGGTCTACAATGCTCACAAATGTAACAAGAACAATTATAACATGAATGATCATGTTATAAAAGAACGCTTTGAGTGTATGTTATTATTATTGAGGCCAACTACATGTTTGCAAGTAGCATGTAAAGTTATAGATATCAGGGTATGGGATCAGTGGTTTCCGAACCTGCTTTTCCGACGTGACGTATTCTGTGACGTCATTTTTACAGTAAATTTTCTTGAAACTTTTCCAAGCAAACGGACGGATTTCGATGATATGTATCACACCATAGAAGTGACATACCGGTTCGATGATATGTATGACACCATACATTCACGTTCTTTAGATTTATATTCACATCCATGGTAACCGATTCTTCGTCAAAACCAGAAAATTGTTAGATTAAAACAAACTATACCATAATGCAAGAACTGGCATCATTAAACGAAGCTAATCCCCTCGCACTGGCATCATTAAACGAAGCTAATCTCCTCGCTGGCAGCCTTGATAATAAAAAAGTACTCCGTGACCTTGGGCGGTCGAACGTGGGTCATATGAGTACTCATATGCTAAACCATGCTCCATCCATAGACACACATTATGGTCAAATAATATCAAAATCGTGGAAGCAGTTAACAAGTTATTGAAAAATGAAATGTGTTACTAGCGTGCGTACATACGTACGCAGTACATGGACTAACGATATACCAGTTCTTGCCTATCGGGCGGACGGGGATACTAATTGGCAAACCTGGTTAAGCATTTACTGCGTTATGTTTCATTAAACTCTGTCTTTCCATTATAAAGATATTACATTCAACATCCTGCACCACCTTTAATTGACATGGCGCAATTTTAAATATTGCGCGGGCCCGCCCAATTTTCCCAATTTTAGTACTTTCCCCTCAACAAAAAAAACCGACATCTAGTCGCACGCTGACTGAGCCGCGATCTTTAAACTTACCCAGGGAGATTACATTGCAAAAATAGTGTAACGCGTCCACTGGCGGTTTGTTTCGGTGAGTCCGCACAGTACAACTGTTCAACAGTCCGACTTTGCAACGCCACCTAGCGACTTATCACCGGCACTGCAATGCATGATATAAAAATCCTAAAACCATCAACTTCTAAAACTGGCGTTTTGAAGAAAGTCATGAAATATGCAATCTTAAATTCGATAAAATTGACGCAGTACAATTTGAACGACGTTATAAGCCAAAGATATGAGTGCCAGAAATAATCCACATTCAGACACATGAAAATGTTTGCCATTTCTCCATTTCATTGTCGAAACTCCAGACGGTTTTACAGAATGTGAAAGCCATAGAAAATGTATACTGGATATAAAATACTCCTACAAGCACCAATATGAACTTGTGAGTGAAATTCACGACAGGTCATACATTACATCGAAACAGAAATCATTGCCTTGCAAAAGTCTGAGAAATATTACACACACACAAGTACACATTCAAACGGCTGTATGTCAAAAATTGTTCTGCGACTTTGCACTGCAGTGGAGTATCCAGATTCATGCAGAGGGGGTGTGAATTGTGAATGGAGTTTGGAAGGGGGTGCGAGAACATACATTCAATTTCTTCCATTGTAGTGATTTTCACATATATTATACAGGTAGTTATTTCCCCCAGAAAACGTAGGTTAAAGTAAAAAAATACACACCTGACCAAATGTTACGGGATGCAATTACACACCATGTCACTGGACTTTGTACTGTACACCCACTGGTGAATCCATGTGACAAGTGTTTTGTATGATGTGGTGTTTGTGATTGAGCTGATAAGAGAAGTGTCGTGCCTTTGCACTTAATGACTGGGTGCCAGACATCCTTCAGCAAAGTTGCAAATCATGATTTCAATTGGGATCCCATCTGTTTGGCACAAAGTGTTCTTTATAGGAAATAAATATTAAATAAGTATAATTGTGTAACTATTCCAACAGTTTTAAAAAATACGAGTGCCCGCTACACAGAAATATTCACTTAGTAATATTAGGTTTACTGATAGGTTGTATCATCGTGCTATTTTGATTGTAAATGAGGCAGGTCATTTTTAAATTATTTATATCAACTAAATGTGTCACCTGAATAAATATTTGTATTGACTTGTTACAAAATATGATCATTGCACATCAAAAGATAAATAGAGAGAATAAATAGTTGTTTCCATTAACATTTTAAAGAGTCAATGTTATCGCCCTTGATATCAAAGTGGCAATTCAAGCTTGATGTAAAAATAATAATAATGTAACATTAACATGGTTGATATGATTTTTTTAAGAATTTTACCAAATTTTCTACGACGGCCATCTTGGATTATGCGACAACCTCCATTTTAACAAATATGAAAATGCTTCACCCACGCACCACAACTGTGAAGTCTGACCAGCGTCGGCCAAACGGTACATGAGAAGAAGACGAAATCTATAATTAAAGGATGACCTGTCGGCGGCCATCTTGTATGATGTATCATCCAATTTTGACAATACCCCCGATACCTTCGATTTGATATATATCGGGACCATATTAGGTCAAATTTGAAATATCGCCATGTGCCAGATACAAAATCAATGCGTGAAAAAACAAAAGGAGAACACTGGAATATTAGTGAGGCAAGAGTTGTGATAACTATACAAAAAGAAATTCCAGTTATGCTTGGGACACAAAATCAGTACATGTATCCGAAAAAAACAAAAGAAATCAGTATGGTAAGATATGTTATTCTTGCTTTTAAGGACTAGAGCAAGTGAGCGGGGTCTCACACATACCCTCGGCCGTAGCAAAGTCATTTGGCCTTGACCTTTGGCATGAAAGCCGCTTAGGTGAGATATAGAATGAAAATATGGCTGTTGATAAAGAAGTATGTGACATTTCCAGTTGATCCAACATACGGTTGCAGATAAATTGTGTACTTAAAACTTTAATGCAAATATTTCAAAACATTTAACACAATTTGACCTTGACCTTTGGCATGAAAGTCACATGTGTGGGCTATAAAATGAAAATATGGATGTTGATTGTTGATAGACAAATATATGAAGTTTCAATTCAATCTGACTTACGGTTGCAGAGAAATTGTTTACTTAAAACTTCAACGCATATATTTCAAAACATTTAACGCAAGTTTCAAAGTAATTTCACCTTCACTGTGTGCATGAAAGCCGTATGAGTGGGCTATAGAATGTTTGTTTAATGGTGTTTAACGGCCTATCAACAGCTATGGTCTAATACTCACATAAGGGATATAACTGTCGGATACCAAATGCCAAAGTTGTTTGTTTGTTTATTGGTGTTTAACGGCCTATCAACAGCTCAGGTCATATAAGGCTGGGCAAACGGATTTGATCCTGTATTAACCTGCTACATTGGGGGGGGGAGGGGGGGGGATCCCAAAATCAGAACGGAATAATTTCATCGAGAAAAATATAGTCAGCCCTGAAATTAGAATACCGGTAACCTGACCCGATGCCAGGTCCATACCACACCAAAGTCACTTGGCCCCTTTCCCTAAAAAAGGATTACGAATAATCGTAATACTCACACAAGAGATATAACCAGATTCAACTGTCACATACAAAAAGCCAAAGACGTATGTGAGGGCCAAACCAGGTCTCCAGTCGGATTTCCGGTAAGGATGAATCGCGATTGTTAAATTACCCATCACATGCACCCACCAGGGCTATAGAAAGAAAATATTGATCTTCTAACTTCATAAAGAAGTATATATATGAAGTTTCAAGTCAACCCGACTTGCGGTTGCAGAGACATTGTGTACTTAAAAACTTTGACATGTTTGATGCAAATATTTCAAAACTTTAAGTAATTTGACCTTGTGCAGGAAAGCCACATCGGTGTGCTACAGTATAAAAAATATGGATGACGATAAAGAAGTATATGAAGATCCAACTCAATGCGATTTACGGTTGCAGATATAATGGGTACCCAAAAAATTTTAACGCAAATCTTACGGATGGACGAAAATACAAAAACTATATACACCTCGACATACTTTGTATGCCTGGGTATGAATCATGATTGAAGGCACTGTGTTACAGATGATGCCTCAATATGTTGTTTGTCACATCATGCACTGCAAATGACCAATATCAACCAATTGCACCATTTCATTCGAAGTCAAATTTCGAAGTCGAAATTTATTGTACACATGTAATTTGTTACAAGTTTGACCATTGGGCATTGATTTCAATTATAATCATGATAATAGCACAAAAATACATCATTAATTCGTAAATTTTCGTTTCCCTTCGAAAGTCTACAAAGTTTGTCTTTGGTCTATTCTGGATGTTTCAAGTAAAATCCTTTATTGCGAAGATAACTGAAACCATGTGAAACCAACCAAATATAGACTTTATAGACTGTGGACGTTAAACAGAAATTTATGAATCAAAGATTGAATGCAATACCTTAAATGTTAATCACTCTAGGTTGGCAGTAGGATTTTTAAATTTGCTCAAATATGTGTCTGTGACTGGAGAAATGGGGCTTATGGGATTTGCGACCAGTGTAGATACACATATCCGCACAGGATCTGCACTGTTCACCATTGCATCAATGAAATCTCCATCATGCTTCTAACAAACCACATCATTATCAGGCTACAGGAGTGTACTATTTGATCAGGAGCTACACTGGTCACAAATCCCATAAACCACATTCTCCAGTCACAGCCACCGGTTAAAGTAATGGACCAATACCTATAAATACATTAAATATACCTAAAAGCATCAATAAGTGAAATAAAATAGGCTAAACAAATTATTTACTCCCATATATCACACATGGAGTAAATACATTTTGTTTAGCTTATTTTTCTCTCACTTATTGATGCTCTTAGGTATATTTAATGTATTTATAGGCCATGGTCCGTTACTTCAACCTGAGGTCACAGCCACATATGTGTAAAAGCATAGTAAATATATTTCTGACCATTTCAATATCTAGTCCTTCGAGTGTCACATAATCAGAAATGTACAAATGTCATTCTGTCCACCACAAGAATGAGTCACCGATTCAAAAAATATTCACAAATCTTAAAACTGCACAAGTCAGATTTGTGTGAATAAGATTCATTCTCAATTCCATCAACACAAGAAGTAACATGTCTTCACGACACATCCTTTCAACAGGTTGATTAGATGATTAGAGCAGAAATCAGAGTTAAGAACCACACAAACTGCATGCTGCTGGCATGGATGGTACTCCGGTTAAATGGTTAATTTTTTGTAACTGAACTTGTCTTTCTCAAGCTCTTCCTCGAGGGTTATATTTTCAGATGTCGCTGATCTTAAGATGATGACAGTCTGTCATGGCGACACTATATTTTGCTTCGTGTAGGTCAGGAACTGGATCAGTTCCCATTTCGCGAGTGTTTGGCAACTTGTTGCCCAGGTGGAGTAGTGTCTTCGGGCAGCGATTCTTCTGGTGGCCTTTGTCCTTCAACAGCAGAATGAGAAACAATTTCCGCCTTATCTGCTTCTTCTGAAACCGTCCATATACTATCTCAATAGCCCTGCTGGTGTCTGCCTCGACTGCAGGGTGAAGTTGAAGAGGCTCAACGAATAATCCAGATGGCTAAGATCTGTAGACGGCTTCCCTGAAACAAACAATTAAACACTATTATGTACATGGTTAGCTTTTTATTGAATTTCTTACCAGTATTAACCATTACTCAGCAAATGACTCCGCAACTTTCCAACATGAAACAGTGCTTAGAGAACTACATCCCACCCGGGCATCAAACTCACAACACTTGGATAAATGTGGTAAGCGAGTAAGCCACATTGTTCATAGTTGTGAACAGTAACTCTTGAAATCTACAACCGTACTGTCCGTAGCAGAGTTACGTTTCCATTCATAGTCTTCCTCTGCAGAATAGTGAATAAGAGATCTGGTTCGCAAATTACATGTAGCAGCTAAAGTTGGGGTCCCATCCACAGGTTGAAGTAACGGACCGAGGTATATATATATGTGTGTGTTATAGAGGGAGTAAAAAACCTTTTTTTAGCTTTTTTTTTAGTTTATGGACGCTTTTAGGCGTATTTAATGTATTTATAGACCTCGGTCCGTTACAATGTACTTCAACCTGTGGTCCCATCTAGTAGGCATAATAGTTTGCCTACAAGAATTAAATAAGTGTATAATTGTGTAACTACGGTACACTGTACATGTATTCCGCCAGTTTTAAAAATTACGAGTGCAGGCCCACTATACACATATAATCATTCAGTAATATTGATTTTACTGATAGTGACTCGCAGTGGTATCAGGCTATTTTGATATGCAAATGAGACCTGACATTTTTAAATTATTTATGCCCATTAAATGTGTCGCCCGAACAAATATTTTTATTGACACATTATAAAGTACGATCATAGTGCACATAACAAAACTAAGCAGACAGAATATAGTTTCCATTAACCTTTAATGGAAACACGGTTATCACCCCTGATATCAGTGACGAAATTCACGTTTCATACAAAAAGAAAAAGTACATGTATATTTTCACGTACATGTACAAATGGGGGGAAAATCCCAAGATCAGAACTGAATATTTACAATAACAAAACTATATATTCAGCGCTGAAATCAGAATAATACTGGTCCGATACCAGGTCCTCGCCACACCAGAATCACAAAGCAGTAGGATAAGTAATAATCTTACTACTTTTATAATGGGCAATAACCCAATTCAACTCCCAGGTAACAAAAGAGCCAAAGATAAAAATGTACTGAAGGGTCAAACCAGGCAAATAGTGATTCCTATATGGAGGAACCACTACCGTTAATTTAAGTCGTCTCGTTCTCCCGACCACCACCCACGTAAAGTTTTGTATTACTTTTATAATAGTTTTTTTTTCAGATGGAAAATATACAAATTAGGTCACAATTAACAACTAAAGTGTAAATCAGATCTGATTAGCTATTCTGTAGAGGAAGCCTACGTATATCATTTATTTATTTGTTGGGGTCTAACGGCCTATCAACAGATGCGGTCATTTAAAGCCGGGTCAATGGGTTTAGTAATAAATCCCATATATTACCTGTACAAGTACATGTTCAAGTACATGTACAAATGGGGGGGAAATCCTAAAATCAGAAATTAATATTTACAATAAAAGAACTATATACTCAGCCCTGAAATCAGGATGATCCTGGTCTGATGCCAGGTCCTCGCCACACCAGAATCACATGGCCCCTCCCAAAAGCAGTAGGATCAGTAATAATCTTACTACTTCTATAATGGGCAATTACCCAATTCAACTCCCAGGTAACAGAAAGAGCGAAAGATGAAAACGTGCATGAGGGCCAAACCAGGCAAATCGTGATCCATACGTATTACTTTTATAATATTTTTTTTCAGATGGAAAATATACAAATTGTGTCACAATTAACAACTAAAGTGTAAATCAGATCTGATTAGCTATTATGTAGAGGAAGCCTACATGTATGAATGGAATAGTAACTCTGCTACAGACGGTACAGGAGTAGATTGCTAGAGTTATTGTTCGCAACTACAATAACATGGTTCAATAATAATGAGACATCGGTGATTCTATATTTTATGTACATATTGGTGTCGTTTTTCTAGTTTCGATGTAGAACCAATAATTCATTAAACTGTGTTTATTCCATTGGGTGACAGTCCAGTTGTTACATTTATAACAGTATAGCCAATTGTTCTCGTCATTTTTTTAATTTATTCCACTTCAAGGGACCAGGGGTCTCAGAAATGTAATTTCCGTTACGTACATTTACATGACATAAATATAGCTTTACATTTACATTTTTTTCTTTTCAACGGCATAAAACATACAACTGAAGGGGCATCTATTTAGAAAAGTGTCAAGAATATGGTAAGCTAATTGTATTAGTGCGAAACAGAGAAATTTAGTAGCAAGTCGTGGAATTTCTCATTTATGGTAACCCAACAACATGTATTTAATATGAATCAGTAAAGTTAAACAAAACAAAATAGCTTGGCAACTAACAGAATGCCGTGTTTTACCACATGTACCAAACATCGTTATATACATGGTATTATACATAGTTTCTTTACTGAAAAAAAAATAATTTTCCTTATAAATTGTGTGATTTGTCAGTAAATTACACCGGGACACCAGATGTACATAAAATATAGAATCACTGACATACATATCTTGACATGTATCAAACAATGAGAAAACTGACATTCTGATCTGCATATAAAAAATGTCATTTCGGCTAATTCTGCGCACCGGCTAATGCACAATTCACGTAATGTTTTGCCCAGCTTACGTCAGAATAAATTATGTTGATTTTGGAATAAATCAGCTGATTAACGGTATACTAAGTCACAATTTTATCCCATTCCGATAGTTTGGTAAAAAGTTATTCAGAACATGGTCAAAATGATTAGTGGTCCTGCTTACTAAATTAATAGATCAACAACAGATCTGTTAAAAAAAGCTTCATAAACCAATACTACACATGCAAATATACCGACATTGGTTATTATTTTATTCCCGTATTATTCGCAAAACTCAAGGACAAAATGGACTGATATTTTGATCAAATTTGGCTGGGTCTCCGCTAGGCGGATACAGATAATAGACGACAGATGAAATAGTAAAAGCCATCTGTTTAGCCGTGATTATCTTGGCTAAGAACTGCCTTGAATGTTCAGGGAATTTAGACTGAATATGGACATTTTCACGAAAATTATTATTAGGTGTGCAGAATTAACAGACACGATTGTAATCCCAACAAACATACAGTCTCCACCCCCGCCCATATTTCGTGAGGTCACCCCAATGAAGCAAAGAAGTCCCTCATCACCACCCCAGACCAAACATGGGTACCCTGTGTACAAATAAATTTTAGGAAGCCCACCCACTCCAATACAAATACTTAATACAAATACTGCACTTCAATTTTTTACTTGTTTGGTCACTGTTGTTATAGTTTTCTAAATTGTGTAAACACGTGACTTTCTGAAAACACTTGTCTTAAGAAAACAACATGAACTAGAGCAGCTTGAGCTGCATCAACGGTTTGAGCCTCAAACATTGATTTCATGTGTAACTAAGCTTTAGCCCAAGGTGTAAACTATCGGTTGCAAAAAGAATTTCTGAAGTTTTAGAATGAACAGTCCAACATTATTGTGTTCGCATCATCACACCGATGTGGGGCCGGTTAGCTTAGAGGTAGAGCGATGGGCTCGGAGCGAGGGATACCGGGTTCGATCCTCCGCCAAAGATTTAGCTAAAGGACAGAAATATCGACTACAGCAAAAACAATTGATATCGAATGATAAATAACGAAGCTGACGTCACATCCGTTTGCTCTATTTTGAAAACTTGAAAAAAATACGTTAATCTTTGACATCGAATAGAGCCGTAAGTAGTCAAGATATAGCTCTGAAAATTATCATCTTTCATGCGGCTGACACTCCCCTATCACCATGGCAAGAAATTATGTTGCTGACAGTACTGTACAAATTGGAAAACGTTTGTAAAGACCACCCGTTATCAGCCGAAATTCGGCAAAATCGTTGAAAAGTATGTACATTTTTCAACTTCAAATGCATATAGCTCTTTTATTTGAGCAGACAGCCGAAAACTGTCAGTGAGTTTGAGATAGAGAATTTTGTCAGCTTTCCGATGCAAAAAGAATTCTTGAAATCGGTTGGAAAATAAGGAAGTTATAGGAAGTATGACGTCACTTCCGTTTTCGTGGGAAGTAGCATTAACAGATATCTGAAAATCTCTGAGTCTCTGCTCACACTTGATCCGAATCGGCATGCAAAATTTGAAGTCGATCCGACCAGCGGTTTGGTGTAGATGGAGGGAGCCCGTAAGTCAGCGGATGATTATTTTTCGATAGTTATCGCCCCTAAATTGCAGTTTACGCCATTTGTAAATACACCTAATAAAACGGAAATTACATATGTGCAATATTCCGCCAGTGAAGTTTTCGTTTGTTTTTCACCATAGGCCGGGCACAAAGCGGGAAAGTTTTAGCTAAATGACTGAAATATCGACCGCAGCAAGAAATTTTGAAATCTATTG